>JAUMJM010000021.1:35385000-35952500 GCA_033558235.1 Neomorphus geoffroyi
TGATGCTTTTGCAGGCCAGGGTGCTATAGCTTACCTGCCTGCTTTTGTGTCCTCCAAGAGAGTGGCCCAGGAAGGGCAAGAAGGCAGCAGCAGCTGCGGGGAGATCAAAGCACATTTGTTATGCTAAATCAGGCAGCAGAGTAAACCACAAGCTAAGGCAGAGCCTTCTCTGGGATGGGGTTGGATTCCAGAGAGCTGGAAGTCACAAATGTAGTGCTCTGTTTCCTGGCCTTCTGTAGCAAATCCTTAACCTGAGTTGAGGAGAATGAGAACCAGAGAATGGTTTGGGTTGGAAGGGACCTTAAAGCCCATCCATTTTGACTCTTCCTGCTACGGGCAGACTGCTGCCATGTCCAAAGGGCACCCTGATGCTGAGACACTTGCGGTGCTGGGAACTGCTTGTGATGTGGCAACAGTGACTGTGTTTGCCTTCCACTCATACTAGAGGCTTGTATTGTTCCTTGATTCCTCTTCCTCAGTCCTACCTTGGTTGGCTTTTTTGCTCCCCATGATGACTTCTGCTTACATGTCTCTGGAGTGTAGCAGGACTCCTTTTACCGCTGGGGTCTGAGCTCTCCCTGGTCTTTTCTGCACTGTTGTACTGACTCAGCTTGGGTTGGGTGGGTGTCTGCAGCTCAGCCCTTTAATCTCCTCTCTGCTCTACTTACTGAATCTTTGATCTCTGCTACTTCCTGCAGCCACTCCTTTCTCTTGACAGATAACACCTACTTACCTGCTCTCCATGCAGGTACCTGCTGCCCTGAGTATTTACTCTCTGTAGCTGCTTTCTTTCCCCAAGTGCCAGTATTTCTCTCTTAATCCCTGTGAGACTGGTGAGCTGATGATCTGCACTCTCTTTCTAACACACCCCCTTTTGGGACAACCAGCTAATTTACGTTCATGGTGTCTTTAAGAGGCTCTACCTAGGAGACCACTGTTTTTTCAACCAGATGAGTTTGTGGGAGTCGTCTCCTCTACTGTGTTGGTGCAGCCCCATCATACATTGAACCACCTGCTCTTGGGCATTCTGGCTTCACCTAGATCTGATCTGGGTAGGCAGGCGCAGAGCCAGTTGTTCTGTAGTGGCTATGAGATGTCCTTCAGAGTTCAGCTGGTAAAAGTAAGATCCAGCATGAGAAGCTTCTCCTGCAGGGAAGCTGCCTGAGAGACTCCCCCCTCTCCCCCCCCTTCCTGCTATGGGAGTGGAGAGTTGTTAGGCATTCCTTGTCCATGTCTTTCTGGAGCTGCCATCACTGGGATGGTTTTTCATTTTACTCTGTCACCAGGCGGCACAGGAGGTCCTTCTGAGCTGCTGGAAGCTCCTTGGAGCAACACTATCCTGATGTGTATCCTCCTTTTGGCTTCACTGAAGTTCAGGAAAGTAATGTTCCATCGTCTCCCCATGCATGCCTCATCCCAAGGGTTTTCTATAGGAAAATAGCAAAATTGGGGCAGTAGCAGAACTTGCAAAATGCTGAGACATGCTCTCTGACTTTAGAAGATACAGGAAGACATGCATCTTCCATTTTATCTAATTCCTTGGGATGTAGCTATGTAGTCCTGCTGCTCAAGGCAAAATTCTCCAATTTATGCAAGAGAAGCTGGGGAGAGAAGCCGCCTGCCTCAAGAGATTGTATGATTTAAAATACATCTCTGCTTTAAATCGCAACAGATGGCAGTGGGACCCTGATGTGGATTTTTATATAAATCATACTTTCAAACAACGTGTCCGTGTCCCCCCCCTTCCTTATTGATGCAGGTTTCTGAAAAAAGTTTGAACATTAACAAAGGAAGGTTGACTTGGCTTTTTTGTGGTTTTGCTTGTTTTGCACCTTCAAGGAAAAGGCCATAGGACTTTATTTCCTTTTTCTATGGTTAAGACATAGCTCTTTGCCTCTACCAGTACCAGTCTGCTGTATTACCCAGGTTAGGGAAACGTGAACAAATGTGCAAGTGGACATCAAAGAGTCTCTATGTATTTTTCACATGTACAATGTGTGTTGTATGATCTGCATTCACTTCTCATTAGCGTTCCTTTCCCTGAGGAAAAGGTCTGTATTGCAAGAAGGGGATTAACTGTACTGATTATCTGCAGGCTGTGTTTGAGGAATTGACTGAGGGTTACCTTAATCGGGCCTCTGAATACCCAGGAACACACAAACCATGCTATTAGTTTCCAGCCGATAGTTTTTGCTTTGCTCAGGAAGGGCATCCTGTTATGTTGGCTTCCGTGCAGTATCCAGTTTCCCCATGAAACCTGAATGCGATCTTGAACTCTTCACTGGATCCCCTGTCTGCTCATACTTTTCTTTATTATCCTTTTAAGTGTTTGGGGGTTTTTTATTGTCCTTTGCAGCAAGGTGGATGGTAGTTCAACTGATTTCTCTTTTAGGTTGCTCTTTATTTGGTATCCCTACTTAGGTAAGGTCCTATATGTTATGGGCTTAACTTCCCACATTTCTCTGTATTTGTTCCTCTGCCTGTATTCAGGCACAAATGGTGCCTTGTTTTTTTAATTTGTCCTTTATAGAAGGCTGTTAATGCTTGCTACAGTTGAAAGGCACATCATAGGGAGCAGCAGTGTTTGTCTTCCTTGCAAGCGGAGAGGCTACTTCTTGCTTTTCATTTTGCCCTGCTGAATAGATAAATTCTCATGTGCCATATTTGTGTAAAATTTGCAGATCTCTGTTGCCTGTCAAAATGAAAGTCAGCTGTAACAATTTCAAATCTTCCTCTTGGGCTGAAACAAGAACTTGTCCAGTTATATGGAGTGCCAGGCTTTCTTTGGAAGAATGGAAGTCTGTTTGGCAGATTTTGTTTCTTCAACAGAGACCTATGAAGAGCTGCTCTCTGAGACGTCTTCTCTGTGAGTGCTAGGTTGACTGCACTTTCTCCAGGCAGTGCAACAGAAAACCTTGTACTACTGCTTTCTGCATGGACTTCAGATAGAGCTCTGAAATAAGCAGAGTCTTTTTAATAGTAAAACATTTAACTTCAGGTTCAAGGCTTGTGCTTGAAAATTGTTCATGCAGCTCCAACAGAAGAGGGAAGAATGTTACGGTCTTGCTCTATTGAGGTAGCTCTCATGTTGGTTTGATGGCTGGACAGTGCACTAATGCAGTGCTGAGAAGGAACAGAGGAGAGCATTAGTAAGGAGAGGGAAGCAGTTACTGTAACAGAGTTTCATTGGAAGGAACAGTGTAAGTAAAAAATGAAACATCTATAGTAAAGCAAGAAAATATTTCAAAAGAAGAGGATGTCTTCTTAAAAGTTAGGTGTGCTGTAGTCTGTTTTAATAAGGAGGAAAGTGAGAAAACGTGATTATTTTTTCAGTGTTTCATCTGTTCTTGTGCTTATTTTTTTTCATTCGAGCCCATCTCCTACATCTTTTAGCTTATCATCTATCTTTTAAAAATAAGTAGTTGTTTTTCAAAATTCTTGTTGAGGTATGAGATGGTTTTTTTTATATATATGTATATATAAGGCAGGGCTTAGTCATGAACAGCTAAGTGTAACTTTTCTCATCTGAAAACATCTCTCTCTCCTTAAGTGTCATCATAGTCTTCATAGGTTTTTGATGACTCCTACCTCCATAGCGCTGTAATTCTGGATTGCACTTTCTAGATAATAAAATAATGCTTTTGTAGATGACCACATAAAAGAGTGTGTTTGTTTATTTATAAAAACACTGGATAACTAAGTCAAGTTGCCTCTAGTTTGGAAAAGCCAGCATGATTTCTTCTCCTTGTCTTTCTGGATTAGGTTACAATTTTTAATTACTCTATTGCTTGCCAGCATCCCTCCCACAGACTCTGTGCTCATCCAGCACACAAAATATATGGTGCTAATCTTGATGAGTCTTTCCCCTTCTCCTTATTGTGGAATATGTGGCATAAGGCCATAAATTTCCTGCACGGCACTCAAAGCTTGCTTTAAAAGAGGAATTAATCATTTCAACGTGGGGGTTTTTTCCTATGATATTTCACAAATGTTTGTGAATGTGCCTTCCAATAAAAACATATTAACAACAGCTTCTTCCCATCTGCAAGTGCATCCTTACTCGTGTTTCTCGCTTTTAGAAGTCTGTTTTGTGTTAGGATTGAACTGGATGATCCCTCGCTGATCACCTTGGGCTCTGTGCCTCTCACCTGGCAGTTGCCTTGGTTAGTTGGGCCTTGGATTGGGGGCCCAGTGTTGGTTTCTATCTTATGCAGTGGTGATATTCCCATGGTGGGAGCTGAAACATAAGGAATGTGTGGATGCCTGTACGAAGTCAAAAGCAAGATTTGGCTAGAGGAGTATCCTGTCTGGCAGTTCCTGGTGGTAGGTGCCAGGGCAAGGGTGGAGAAACAGGGCAAGTACACAGGGGTGTTTTGTCAGAATGTTTTTCTAGCCTCTTGTGTATTGCAGTCTAGGTTATTTTCTTCTGTGAGTTATCTGGTTGTAGCATCCCCAGTGTCCTGTGACATGGAATTCCACAGATTAACTATGACTTGCAAAAACTACCTTGTCTTTCTGTGGTGTTTTGAGTCTGCCTCTTGCTGGTGTTATTGGTGTGCGATTCAGCTCTGGACTGAAACACCTACATGCAGGTGTGTGAATGCAGGTGTCCCACTGGTAATGCTGGCAGCAGAGCTGAGAGCGATTTGGCTCAAAACCAAGTTGATCTATAGGTTGGGACTCAGTTGCTTAAACCAGAGGTATCTGGTGTCATTTTGGGTACTGTGGGATGTGTATCCCGCCTGGTCTCCCACTGCTGCTTGATGGGTTGCAGGCATTCTGCTAAGCCTCTGATATATCTGCCAGTCCTGTGCAGGCCTCTTGGATGCACTAGGATTTCTCAAATGTGGCACTTGAGTGGAATCTGGTGGAATTGGCTCCTCCTGTCTTGCTGCATCACCTGGCATAGGAATGAAACGGTATGGGTGTTTTGATCCAGATCAGTGTCTTGTGTCCTGTCGTGTCCCTCTCTTTGCTCCCTCCTCTGGAAGTAAGAAGTGTCTTTGACTTCTGATCTGCCTGGATCTACAGCTGTGACAGACTTCTCCATGTACCTCACATTGCGGAGAATGCCCAGATCCTGCACGTGCTTGCTGTGCTTGCAGGAGTTCATGACCCAGCAAATCCTAATTACCATCAGATCTCAAGTCAGCTCCCCTAAAAGGAGAGGGCCTGCCATTAGTGATCATCTCTGGATATTTTTATAGTCAAAACTCCCATTTCAGGGAATGGCAAGAACCCTTTCCTGCCAAACTGAATTTACCCAGGAGGTTCTTCCCACTGTTCCTGCCTCCTTTGCTGTGGGCTCCTTCCAGTTTCTGCAGCAACGGACCTTGGAAACTCAGCCTTGCAGTCACAGTTGCTTGATGAAAATATTGCCACACAATGCCTAAAACTGCTTGTGTTTGCAAGTGTGCGAGAAAGACGGTGCTGTGTGGAATGTGGAGAAAAATATAGTGATGATAAGCAAAAAATGTCTTAGAACTAAGTTTTTATTTGGTTGTTGATGAGAAGTATAACAGTGCTGCTGAAAAAGAAAAATATATTTGTGTAAACAGTAGGTGGACTTAGAATTCAGCAACAATTCTGAAACACAGCTAAATGCACCTCCTTCAAGTGGTCAATGCTGGCTTGCTGTGGCTGTGCTGCCTTTCCCTGCTGGTTCCCTGTTGTCCTCCTGGACTCCACAGCTCTACCTTCACAGTTGCATCTGCTCCAGAGATGCTCAGATGAATTTGAAACATGGGCAAACCCACTGTTTCCGTGCAGCTTCTCCCTGTGCAGGGAATCATGACACAGTAAAAATGTCGTCTTGATATGCATTATAGTATTGTGAACCTTGGCTCAGGATTTTAACATTTGTTTTAGTTGCAATCAGCTGAAAAGTGGCTGTTGCTGGCTGCCACAGTTCCAATCAGTATGTGTTTGTGAGCCATGGAGATAATGGTTTGTATTCTTATGTTTCCAAATTACTATTGCAAATTTGACATTAGGATTTGTGGAGTATTTGCATCCAGAAAGCAGTTTTTATATACTTTTCCATAGTCTTATTTCCCAAAAAAATGTTCTTAAACCCTTTACTTACTGGTCATGTTCAAATGCACAGTAAAGTTGATAGCGAACGCTTGCTTAATACTTCACTCCCAAGACATACAGTTAAAGACTAATAGATTAAACTACTTCTCCTTAAAACTACGTGTGTATTTATGGCAAAATCTGAATTGTCTCTTCATTCCTGGTTTGAGTGCAGGAGAGAAAAATAGTGACTTTCCCCATTATCCAGCTGCAGAGAAAGTAAATGAGAGGCCTCTAAAGGGGCCAGGTGTCCCTTGGCAGCATTTTGATGGCTCTTATTTCTAATAAGCAAGTTCGATGTTGGGAGTTTCTAAGTCTGGGTGTGGAGCAAGTTGTGTTGTGTTGTTTATAAATCTAAATGAGCATTGCTGTGCTCTCTTGGCTCCTTTTTCCTATGCTAATTCTTAGTTTTAAATCTTGCTGTACTTGGTTTGTTTGGTGCATTTTGTACTCCAGACCTACCAGCAACATGCAGCCACTTAAACAGCTTGGATCAAGACAGTGGAGAAAGAACACGTTTTGCAAATAGCTGTTGTGGTGGAAGGCGGTGGTAGCTCTTTCAGTGGGAATACACTTTCGGAACCGAAGCAGTTATATCTGGAAGATCTTGTAATGTTAGAAAGTAAATGTGAAAATCTGGTATCCTATTGCCAGCATTCCTGATAACTTGGTATTTCAAAACGTCCTGTTAAACAGATATATGGGACTTACTGTAAACTGAAACACAAGAATGCTGAGGTTGTGGATGCAGAGATAATATTGCCTTGTAATGTGTGGTGTTTTAGAGAGGATTTGCTAAGCCTACTGTTTACAGCTGATTTGCAAAATATTCCCAGGAATCTCCAGTTGTGCTGGCAAATTATTCTGTTAACGAGCAGTAGTTTGCAAAGAGATCCCAGAGCGTGTGAGCGCACAGATTGTGAGTAGTCCTAACACACAGGAGGGCATTTGATTTTCCCCTAGTTTGTGGGTGAGACACTGCCAAGAGCTGGTGCTCCAGTGCCTGCTGGCAGAGAGCCTCTCTCTGCCCACCAGATCCGAGTGTACCACCAGTCATAGCAGTCATGTGGTCACCTACCTATCACGTGCTACTAACATAAAATAATCCATTTCTGTAGTGAAAATTGCTGTTACCTATTTTATTGGTGACGTCTGAGCTAAGTAAAACAAGAGGATGACTCCTTCATGGCACTACACCTGCCTGTTTACACATATGTGAATTCCCTTCAAAGTGTTTTGAGGTGGGGTTGGGTGCAGGTGTCCTGCGTGGGCAGCAAAACCGGATGGCTGTGGCTGATGGACTCCCAAGGTGTGCTGAGCAGGAAAGGAGTGCAGCTCCATAACCGGCACTTAGGAGGGTTAATTCTGTTGGAAAATGTGGATTTTTCTTGCTCAGCTTCATCCTTTGTGGCTTGGGATGTGGAACGGGGACTGGTAATGCAGGGCACGCTGGTGCAGGGTCTGCACGGTGCCCGCCCCCCTGTCAGGGGCACAGGGTGTTGTGGGAAGCCATGTCCCAGAGCAGGCTCCTCGGCTGTCCCACATATGGGCTGTACGACCCAGAACACAGCGTGTCTCTCTGGGATGGTGGCTCCAAGCAGGTGTGCTTCATTTCTAGTGTAATTATGTGGCTGCATAGAACTGCTCAGCAATACAAAGAGGGGAGAGCACGCTCTCCTTATGCTACCAAGTAACATCAAGATCTTGCTGGTTTTGATCAGTGTCTTTCCTCAGGAGAGAACTAAGCTTCTTATGCCTTACTATACATGTGGTAATTTCCTAGTCTGGTTAAGCCTATGAGAAGTTTGAGGCCCTTGTTAATTTTCCAGTAATGTAAATGAGTAAGATGTACGAGGCTGAGAAATTACAAACAAAACCACCGCTTACTGAAGTAAAACTGGCAGGTGCGGTGGCATCTCAAGCTGTACACCTCACAATATTATCTTTTCTTAGGATCCACTTGCATCCTTTGTAGTTTGCTCATTTGGATTGCCTCTGCTCTTTTTCTGAAATGCTGATTTTATAATACTAGAACCAGCTGTGGCTGGCTTCTTCCCACTTTGCGTCATAAAAACTATTTGATGTAGCAAGTTCCCTTTAAGTTATCGTGTTTCCATGCTTTGATGTTGCTGTGTTATATTTTCTTAAACATCTTTTTTCTGGATGTGTGTACACGTGGGCATCAGTGCGTGTCACCTTGGTATGCCTGTGGTCTCCATGAAAGTAACATCACTGGTGTCATTAAGACTTACTAACTAATTATCCTAATAAATGATGGCATGAATAACTACTCAGTTCATTAGGACTTAATGAATGATCCTAATAAGCAAGGACCATGCTCTGTCATCTTGAGAGAACTTTCTTGGGCTCAGGGATGCCTTGTAGGCTATATGCAAAGGTGACATTTTTTACTAGGTTTCTGTAACTTTTGGCATTCGTAATAAAGTCGTTGAGACAGAAATAATTGTTTGGATGGCAAATGAATGCCTTTTAAAAAAAAAAAAAAAAAACAAAACCAAACAAAACCCCAAAAAACCAAATCCTTCTCTGCACTGTCTTGTTGTCTGCAGTTTGCAGGTCTGCTCCTTGTGTCTTGCGTTATAATGTGATATTGCCTGTCCAGGATGCTGTGTAGGAAACAACAGTGTGTTCCTCTCTTCCTTCCCTACCCTGTGCAATGAGGGATTGCAGGAGAGCTTTTTACATGAACCTGTGACTTTTGTTATGTGAAGCATTTTTGTAATCAGGTTACACAAAGGAGCTACTGATAGAAATTTGGTTGAATTTCAGCGTTCTGGCTAAATTGCCTCTACAAATTTGGAAGCTACAAGCCCTTGAAAAAGTCCCTCTGCAGCTTTCCTGTAGCTCCCTTCAGGTACTGGAAGGACCTTTTAATAAAAGACCATTAACTTGTGGGTTCGCTTTGCAGAATCTGTTGTTTATTTGATGAAGCTTTGATTCTACTGTTTTTCAGCTTGTCTCATGTTTGTCCATAAGCTGACACGTCCTTCTTAGTGTGTCCTGTCTTCTGAGAGTGTTTTTTCAGAGGGTGTGGAGGGTGCTGATTCTTCCTATTCTCTTTAACATAACAAGGGTGTGTTTTTTAGTGAAAAATTCTAGTAGGCTGTCTTCTCCTTCCACCTGAAATGTGTATCAGCTCTAACATATCTCATGCCTTCATAAGCTTCATGATTACATTTCCTGAAGAAGACATTGGGCGTAAGGAAAGGTGGAGTAGCAGCAGCGTTTCCTTGTGCCTTTAACATCCTGCCCATAAAAGCAGGGAAATAGCTGTTTGGAAAGGAAAAAAAGAACAACTTTTGAACCTTTTGTTGTAAAATCAACACATATTCTCATTTGCTGCTTTAGAACAAAGCATGTAATCTTTTTGCCCCTTCTCTGGTTTCCTGGTGGCTGTTCTCCAGCATGGCAAAATAACTTGGGTTTGGAGTTGGGCCATAGCATTGGGTTGTAAGCAAGCGAGCCCTTTTCTCCAGTGCAGCCTAATTGACCTTTCCTCAGAAGAAATGTTTGTTTATACAGCTTTTCCAGTGGGATATTCCTTCACCATATTCTAAAGTCTTCTGTTCACACCTCCCTTGAAAGTGTACCCATTGTGACCTCCTTCTCTCTCCACTGTCCTGCCAGTGTGGATCCAAATAGCATTGGTATCGCCCCACTCTTTTATTCATGTCATTAAGAAAAATAACATCTGATTGTGGCAATTGCTGTTTAATTCTGAAGTGACTCACTACTTCAGAAGTGTCTGCCCTGAGACAAAAATTGTGACTTGTTCAGGAGGGCGTGGCAAGCTCGTGTCACCAGTGGAGGTGTTTGGGGTATAAACTGCCTGCTGATACCTGGCACCAGGTTGGCACAGAGTTTGGGTAAGCTGGGACCTGTGTGGTAAAGTGTTTCTTGCACTCTAGTTCTTTACACTGCAAACTTAAATGGTTCCTTATCTAATCTGTGGCCTTTTTTTTTACCTGTACAAAAATAAAACGAACCCCCCACTTTCATTTGCTGGCTTTTTTTGTTTTCTATTTTTTTATCCTGTTCTTTCCACTTGTAAAAAGAAAAAAATCCTATGTTCATTCTAATTAAGAAAGGAGACTCCTGGATTTGTAGAAGTCGCTTGTGGGTCTGTTACTAGACAAGGACTGTGACAGCTAACACTGTTTTTTGAGGTAGCCGTAGCATCTAGCAGAAAAGCAGGCATACAGCTAAAAGCAGTGATCTTTTGAATTGTCCCAGCGTGGATGTCTACAGCTTAAGGCATCTGGATTAATTTTTGAGAAACAAATGTGAAAACACATTCATACTGAAATTAGCCAGCAAGTGTATTTTTGTAAGAAGGGTTGAGTCAGATAACTTGGTGGGCAGTTCTCCATTTTTGTAATGGTAGTAGTGTGTTTTGTCTTTCCTTTTAGAGAACATAGGAGTTTCGAAGAAACTTCTTGTTTTGTCATTTCTACTCTGCTTACAGCTGAAGTGCTTAATAGTCTGTTTAGTTGTACATGTGAGTAATAAAAATAGGGTGTAGAAAAACAAAGGCTTAAAACCCTGCAGAAAGCAGGTTATTACCCCGTTGATGAGTTTACTCAAGGCATAATCTTGCTAAACCAATTGGTCAATATCCTCACAGTGCTGAGATGGGTGGATTGAGTACCACCTTACTGATGGGAGCTTGAGGTCACTAGGATGCAGGCTTCATGGGGCTGGGTGGCTGAGATCCAGAAGCCCCCTGCCTCTGCCTAGTTTGCCACCTCTCCTTTTTTCTTTCCTGAAATAGTGAACTGATTCTTTGCGAGATCAGATTCGGCAGCAGTAGGTAAAGCTAATGATTGTAGTATGGTGCTTTAGAAATGTCTTTTGGACACTACCCTGTTTTTAATAAAACATGCTAATATGAAGGCTAAACAGCAGGGTGCAGTCATTACAGTATGAGCTGTTAATGAAACGTGTAGGTGATGTGAACTTTCTGGAGTGTAAAAGGAGAAAGAAATCCTTCATGCAGGCTGGACTGCAGGGATGCCTCCTTTTGTCTGCACAATCTGAAGTATCTAATTTGGATGCCTCTTTGAAGAGACTGGTTCCTTTTTTAATATTTCTGTGGAGGCTGTGTAGAGTGTTAATTATACCAAGTGCAGTGAGTGAGATAGTGTGGGTGTAAAAGTATTTCCTATGGGATTACTTCATGAAACTTAGCTTGTTCCATTGAGAGAGAGCTGCAGTCATTGGAAACTTTATTAGGTTTTAGATGGAGTTAGTTTTTAGCTCTTACCTTTTGATGTGTGTGTATGTAAAGCAGCAGTCATGTAAGTTGGCTAAATGCATACTATGGTTTTATTGTCATCATATTGAACATACTAAGAAGATACTTTGGCTTAGAGAATGTGTACTTTACTAAATATACCACTGATTGCTTACAACTTTTAACGTCCCCTCCTGCCCCCCCCAACCCCCAAGTGTTATTATTATGGGCTTTAAGGCCATTAAATGACAGATGTTATTTGAAAAACAGATAGTTGTACTTCTCAAATTCTTGACCTCTGAGATGCATGTGTGATAGACGAGAGCTTTTTCCCTTCAGAGAAGTTTCAAATATGACATCAGCGCCAGGTTGACCAAGAGAGAGACAGTAACTTCATGAATTTTTTAGGGAACTGTATGTTCCTCAAACAAGGGACTTCCCCCTTTGACCAGTGTCTGCTTGAGAAGACCACACATCTTTTTGAACAATGCTGTCTTCCCTGTAATGTCTGTGATAAGGGAAAAACTCTCAGACTTTTGCTGTATCCAAAGAGCCAGTGCATTATGTGATGTTTCCTAGATGAAATTGTTACTGTGCAATTTTTAAGAGATTTGTGTTTTCCTTTTCCTTTCAAGTAGAACAAATCTGAACAAAAATGACTTTGTGGGATGGTGACCATGTTTCTAACACCCACCAGCCCTGAAGCTGGGCCTGGTTCGGAAGTTGTTGTTTTTTTGCGATACAGGTAGGTTTTGTTAAAAGGCTTATAAAATAACTTGATGACACACTCTTTAAACTGCCCAGCCAAACCCGGGAAGGGAATGTTGCTCTGAAGATAAAAGGGTATTTGACGCACTTGGCAAAAGCCAGCACACCACCCGGCTTCTGCCAAAACAAGGCCTGCATCTGAGCTTGCCTTGGCCTTGGGAAGTGCAGGCAATAACCTCAGGGAGAGGATTGCACATCTTGGCCTGGCATGGGGCTTGCTCTTCCCAGTCTGGTTTCCAATACCAGTTTAGATATAAAATGTAGACAGCTGCATTTGAGGACCTGGGGAGTTGTCATTGCAAAGTCTCTTCCTGCCTCTGTTAGGTGGAGCCTGTTGGGAGTCTTGTAGTGCAGGGTTACATGCAAATACTGTGGTGTAATGACCCAGGGTCCCATTATTACTTAATTGCCTGATTCCTGACTGTATTAATATCTCAGGCTCCAGACTGTACTTAACCTTCTTTTCAAGATATACTAATTAGTTTTCTACGCAGTATTTTGAATAAGCTTGTTTCTTAACTGTCTGCTTAAAGCTAGGTTTTGTTGTACAGGTCACAAAGAGGCTGGTAATCCATTTTGCTTCATTAAACCCCTTATCTGCTTAGATATCCGGCAGTCAAAACTCGCACACTTTCTGTAGAGGAGACCTGAAGGAGGTTTTTCACTGCTTGTGATGTTTCTTTCATCTAGTTTTACTGAAAGTGGCAAAATTGAAACATCTGTGAAATGTTACTTAAATCATGTAATTTATTGCTTTAAAAATATGTCATAATATGGAAAAAGAGAGTACAAATCTGCATAAAACCTGCTGCGTCTTTGGGGACAGAATCTAATGCCAAGGCTCAGATACTGTTCTTCATACAGTTGGTTTTCACTTTAAACAGATGACTAGTTTTTAAAACTGGGTTGCATGCCAGTAGTTAAAGAACAGCCATATAGGGTATGACAGGGTTTGTAACTGGGGCTTTTCAGAGGTGAGGTCATGATAAACTTAAATGAAACCTAAGCAGCAATGTTAATGTCACCGACAAATAGATTTCTTTTTCTAGCCCTCCTGCCACAATGCCTGAACACTAACTGTGTTTATATTGCCTCTGTTTGAAGGAAAATAATTTGTTAAAAGGGAAGTTAGTCGTCTTGGTTTGTTTCTCTGCTGCTTTCAAAATATTCACTGTATAAACATCTTAGTGTTTACATCAGGGAGGTCAGACAGGAGCAGTAACACTTTGCTCTACCCTTTGTCACTCAGTGCTTTTATTAGGATGCCAAGCCACACGGTGTGATGGTACTTGGGAAGAACTGAAACTCGTCTGACAGTAACAACTATTTACTTATTAACTGGAATGCCTGTACTTTGTAAATTGTGCTAAAATTATAAGCTGTGGTAGCTGCCCAGGGGTTTATTTAACCACTGTGGAAGTACCCTGGCAGAGAGACCACGTTGCATCACCGATAACTTAGGTAAAGATTTTTCATAGACCCATAGGATACGAATTGATAAACAAAGAGCACTTAAGCCTTGGTTCGCCTGTGTCATGAGTTCTGTGTGCAGCTCTGGTCACCACATCTCGGGAAGGGCTTACTGCAGTTAGTCACCCTTCTCTAAAGCGATTGAGAGGATGGAGCAGCTACCTTGGGAAAGACTAAGGAGTCCAAGCCCCTTCACTTTGGAGAAGAAAAAAGGAGGTGTGTGGTCCTAGTTTACAAAATCACAAAGGTGATGGATAAGCTGAATGTGAAACTCTGGTTCACCATGTCCTGCTATATCAGGATTCAGGGGCACTCAAGGTATTTACCAGACTTTATCTTCTATCTTAATAGAAGCTCAGCTTAAAGCAGATGACAGTACTTCTTCACACTGCAGTCATGAATTTCTGGAACTTGATGCCACGGGAGGTGTAGAGACAGGCAGTATTGGCAGGTTCAGAAAGGGTTTACGTGCATGCATAGACACCAGGTCCATAAATGGACACTAGACAGACTCGGAAGGGAGGTGCCCTCTAAATTCCTGCTCCAACACTTGTGGATGCCAGCAGAGAGGCTGCAGAATGGGCTCACATGCTCACTAGAAATAGCTTTGATTTCTGCTGCTCTCGGAGGCAGCATACCAGGGTGGATGCACCATACACCTGACCTGGGAGAACACCGCTTCTCTTGCTTCCTCAGGAGGACATGGCACAGGCTGCTCTTGAACTCACTCTGGCTGTCAGGATAATTATTTAAGACTCAAGTCAACCAAAATCACTTAGAAAACTACAGTTTCTTATAAAAAAAAATACTGCTTCCCTGCCCTGTGTGCTACTGACGAGGGATGGGAACTGGATCACATTGAGTGCAGAGAGATCTGCCCACATCCGTCCTGTCAGAAAATTCCCCTTTCCCTGATGCATAGAGCAACCTCACCCCATTCAGAAGAAGGCAAACATTTCTAAGTGCAGCTATGCGAGAAGGTGGTGTGCTTGGAGCTGCTTGGATCCTAATGCTTCTCCCTAGCCCACCCCATTTGGTCTCCATACCTTTCTGGCTACTGGTGTGTCTGACCATTTGTGGATGGCTGTGGAGACCGTTTGTGGATGGAAGGAGAAATTGCTGTTGCTGACAAAGCTGCTCTGCTGTCAGAGTTAGGATGAGGAAGAAGCAAGATGTTTGTTTCAACGAAATTGCAAGGTTTCAGTTTATGTCCTGGGAGTAGTGGCAGGCTGTAGGAAAGAGGGGGCTCTTTCTTGTAGAAGTAGATCGGAAGTCCCTTTCTCCGTTTTCCTTCCTGTTATCTCTGCTGGGTTTTTTTGTTGTATGACAGAAAGGATTAGTTAAATCCTTTCTTAGTGCAGGCATGATGTAGGTAGGATGTGTCAGGTGCACTTTTTATGACTAAACAAGTCTTGGATTTTTATATTTTTTTTTTAATGTAGATGAGACAGCTTTTCTCATTTGTCAAAGACTCGGTGCTTTACTTCAGATGATTCCTGGCCACAATTTACAACAAGATCATATCGATTCATTTGACTGCATCAAGACTCAGTATACCTGTGGGATTAGTATGAGCGCATGGGAGGGCAGGGGAATGGGGCGTGGCTTAAAAGTTGGCTTGAGCTCCCACAAATCTTCAGTTCTTCAGATTTCTTATGAAAATATTTTAATGTGTTCCTGGGACAGTCTAACCTTTCATCCATTGTATTTCCTTGGTCTGTCAAGCGGAAATGTTAAGAGGAACTTTGTTCCCATTCCTCCAGAGGTGTTCATTTCTAGAAGTTTTGTGAAAATAGGAGATTAGATAGAAGAGAGACTTTCTTGTATCCCTGTACGAATAGAAACCTGTAGGAGCAGGTTGGGAAAGCCATGCGTCTGACTCAAGGCAAGAATCCTGAGGAAATAGGCTTTGAGATTTTGAGGTTTTCTTTATGGAACTTTTTCCTCATCCCATAGCAGCTCTCCAGCTGTTGAGCTTAGCATTTTCTTACTGCATACAGGACTAGGGTTTGGCAGTGACTGTGAGACTTGGACTTTATGGAAGTCCCAGATGGGATGAGGTTCTTCTTTTTGGGAATCACAACTTGATTTGCAGTTCATTTTAATTTAATTTAATTGTAATCTTTGCAAGGTTTTGTTGTGTTCCATGAAGATTCATGCTGAGCTGGTCTCTGGGGGGCTTTGCACAAAGCATAAATGTAAAAAAGAGAGTTCTGCTTCTCTAAACATCTGTGATACCATAAATGAGATGTGCATTGGGGGGTGGATATGATAAAGAAAAAAATATTTTCCACCTTTTTTGTTAAGAGGAAGCTCAACTGGGAAGGGGGCTTGCATCATGAGCTCTAATGAAAGACCAGCTATTCCCCTTGGGGAAATGAAAGCACTTGCCTCATTTCCCTCTCACTGGCAGCTGTTGCTTAGGAATTTCATTTGCGAATGAAATGCTGCTTTGGCTGACCTGAGGAATGGCTTTAATACAAATGGCCACCAGTGGTGTGTGCTGTAGCTTTCATAGAAGTTAATACTTTGGACTAGAAGCTGAGTTTTGGACTCAGCTATATCATCTGCATGGATTCTGATGTGTTCAGCTGTCTCCTTGAAGTTAGTTTTTATCTTTTGCATCTGTGCTGGTCTGTGGATGTAGCAGATAACATGAACAGCAAGGAATGGAAAGTGACCAGGAGCTCTGATGAGGAAAACACACTTAATTGGGCTGGGAGGAGGAAGGGATGATTACACAGTGGCCATTACTGAGAAAATAATTTAACTGAGTAATGGAGAGGTCACACCTAACTCAGGTTTGATTATTATTTTTTTTTTAATCAAAACAACACTGAGATATTTGTGCATTGTTTTATAAAGAAAATTCCTTTTTTGTACAGCAGCACCTAGAAGTGCCATTGGCTGACAGAAGACACAGTATGACTGACAGTCGGCTGACTGTGCCTATACTTCACTCTGCTGCTGTGACATACAAAGGAATTTGTGGTTAGGAAACTCATCTCAAGGCCTGACTTTTGAAGACAGAAGGCAGTTTCACAACTCCCAGCATACAAATTTTGTGAGGTGTGCATACAAGGTGTCTTGTAGGGAGCTGGAGATGAATCAGCTGCATCTGAATCAGCCTAGAGATAAATTGGCTGGCTGGAGCATTGCAGTGCGCTGGCTCTGAGGAGCTGTGCCGGGGGTTGCAAAGCACACCTGGGGAGCATGGGAGGGCCACAGTGGAAGAAGTGGTCCTGGGCTGAGTGGACCACCAGGTGATACAGACACTTCTCTCACCAGGCCAGGCCACAAGAACTAATGACAGGCGTACTTCTCTGTAACATCTAAATCGCACCTCTGGAATGGCCTTGCTCCTTTGTTTAGAACAGCTGAAGTTGGAATAATTGCTTTCCCAGTAGTCCCACCCTGAGCAGGTGTGGCTTCAGTCAGTTGGTGGCCATTCCAGAGCAACATAATAAAAACATATTGTAAAATATGGTAGAGATGAGTTAATTAGTGCTGTTGTATTGGATAAGTCAAGGTCTTCTACAGGTGGTACATTTACCTGCTGAGATAACAAAGTGGAATTTGATCCGCTGGACCTAAGCAGAGTGGTCAGAGGAGTTTTCTTTTCATGGGTCCTGTTATGAGGTGATAAGTACAGAAGGAAATAAGAGAACTGTGGGAAATAAGTTTGCCAAGTCTTCCTCCACTCACCCAAGTGTGCTGGTCAAAGCAGACTCGCTTATTGTAACTGAAAGCATAGCTAGACAAAGCTGTATGGCAAAAGTTAAGTGCTGCTGTATACTGAGAGCAGTTCGGCTCCAGGAAAGCTGGGGAAAAAACTGTATACAATCTTGTCATTCCTCTTTGCATGGTGGTTAAGTATAATTAGGAATATTAAAATATACAGGTGCCTGAAAGCTGTGTGTGCTACTTAATGATACTCACTGAGAGCAGCTGACCCAGTGAATCATAGTGGGCTGAGGCTTTCTTGTTCATAATAAATTCAGTGAGGTGTTCCTTCCTTGGCTTTCTCCTGACAGCAGTCATGTGGGATTTAGTGTTTCCACAGTCTTGTGTGTCAGCAGTGTGGTTTTCTGTGGGTGCTGGTGGCTGGCTAGTGAGGAGCTTTTGTTTGCTTGGTTGAAGTAAAGTCCCTGATGTGTATGCAGTTAGAATATATTGAGCTTTTGTTTGGGAGTGGGAGGGTATCTCCAGATTGATTCATGAAGATATCAGGCTTCCAATGGGATAGAGTTATGTTTCCTTTCCTGTGACAGGTGTCTCCATTGATCACTCTCTGTGGTCTTGATGGTCATGGGTGGAGGACTGGACTGAAAATGATGATGAGGACTGGAGTGAAAATGATGATTAAAGTAAACAGCATCTCTATCCATTGAGTATAGCATTTTCTCAAATGGATTTGAGTCTATTCTTTAAGGTTTTAATCCTAGTAATCCTTTTTTGTGTTCAGTTCATAGTTTTGCATAATCTACATGCTGTTAAAATTAGTTGAGGCACAGGCTTTCGTTGTTTAGAGAATGATTTATAGCTGCATTTGTTGGCAGTGTACGCAGAAGGGGGCTATCTCTGCTTTTGCTTAAACAAGGCTCTGTGTTTTCTGTGTGCTTAATTAAGCTTTGCCAAAATTACCTGACCTAGTGCCGATGTGAGAAGATGGAAATTCCAGTGTTATATACAAGCAGGGAATCACGTCTGGCTATAGAGGGAATGACAGCTCCCCCAGTAATGCCCAGGGACCCACAGCTCTGCAATGGAGACACATCTGAGAAGACTGGTATCCCTCTGAACATGAGATGGTTCCCTGCCCCACTCACCACCAAGCCTGGTGCAGCTGCTACTCTCTAACTCATCACCAAGTGTATCTACCCTTTTCTCTCCCATTGGTCCCATTGGAACCAGCACCCACAAGCCCACTCTTGCAAGTGTATCTGGTTCCATCAAAAGCCTTTTAAGCATTTGGCGCTGAATTCTCCGATACGCATTACAGACCTGACTCCAAGGCATCACCAGAGTGAGTCTATCAGAAATTACCTTGCTTGGGTGCTGTGCTTGGGTTTGCCTGTCGTGCCTTGTTCCATGGCAGTCCCACAGGACTAGCGTGGTCTCATGGGGTTGTGTCTTTTCTAACCTGAACAAATTTCTGTCACTTTGCTAGAAAAATATATCTTCATGAGAGAACAGAAACATCTGTGAAAATGGGAGAAAGTTACTTGCTGTCTGTTCGTACTCACTGATTTATTTACTTAGTGTTTTTCTTCCTCTCTCGTTTTTTTTTTTAATAGTGCAGACAGGTGGCTTTCTAGCTGTCAGCCTTGTGAACTTACCTTATGCAAAGGCAATAGGTTCTTTTTGTTGTGTACTGTTATTAAAAGTCCTTTTTGCAAAATTGAAACCTCTTGTGGTGCACAGAATTTTATGTGAAGTGGGGTGTTTTGTTTTGTTTGTAAACAAAGGTTGAGGTTTGAACATAGGAAAGGCGGTGAGTGTGTTCCTTCTGGTTTGTGTTTTCTCTTCATGATAATGGATGTTATGGGTGACTTCAGGAATCGTGGTGACTATCAGCAAATGAGAGGTTGAACAAGCACCAATGGAATAATGGTAAATATTAAAACTGAGGTGTCCATTATAGGATGTTCAGTATCAGTAGTGTTAGCAGATTGGAGAGGTGGGAACTCTACAACAGGCTCATGTCTCAGAGAGATGAGTCTTGGCTGTATCCACGTGAAGGGGCTTGTTTGCAGCTGCACAGGCTTGGAGCATTCCAAGTTAAAGCTTGGGTTCTTGAGAGCAACTGCATAGATGGCAAATGCTCTGTCAGGTTTGTATGGCCAGAGGACTGCAGGCTGTTCCCCGTCCCTTCATTACCCACTGCTAAGGTTGTCTCAGCCCACTCCCACAGCGTTATTTGAAGTCAGTGTTCAGAGTGCCCATATCTCCAGACTCTGACCATGGGTCATTGCTTTTGATATTTATTTGAAGCGTGAAAACAGCAATAACATTTACTTTGATTTCAGAGGAAAAAAAATCACTACTTAGAATGTTCTTTTTCCCTCTGCCTGCATCAATCATTATTATGGCAGTTTGGAAGAGGGGGGAGATGAAAAGTAGCAGGGCAAGAAAGCTTGATTTCTGTAGTGAGAATGGAGACTTGGAATCTGAAAACACTTAGTAATTTGGTACTTTGCAATAGACTTAGGTGGGGTCTGGCAACTGTACAAGATTCTGCACAGTCTGAGAACTGTGCTTAGGGGTTGATAGGAGAGTTGTATTTGACTGGTGTTCCTTTTGCCTCAGTTTCCTCATCTGTGAAATAAAGGTGTGTTCTCTCTGTTAACACAGGAAATCGGTATCTGAGCCCAGATCAGAATTGAAGGCTTCTGGCTTCCAGTGCTCCATTTCGACCACACCTTTCTTTTTATAGCTATGGGAAAAAAGTCTGCTCCAGCGTATCATTTAGTAAAATACCATATAGGAAAAGCAAAACTAAGCCCCAAAGAGCTAAAACTAGCTGGTTTAAAATTAGGAGACACAAACAATTCTGCAGATTCTTTCTGGTGAGTGGAAGTTTATAGTTCCACATCAGATGTGCTTATCTTTGGGGTCATTTCTGGCAAACTGAAGTGCCTGCAAAGCTGTGTACTGAGTGGTAATACAGCACTGACCAGGGAGACTGGGAAATTCTTTATTAGGATAAGCTCCGCTGGGATGCGAGAACAGACTGGGAGCATTGTGACTTGACGGTGTGTCCACGTGGTGGAATCCCTGTGTTCAAATGTTACCTGAAAGCTGCAAGCTTCTTCCAGGCTTCTCCTGTTCTAAGTGAAGTCTTACATCATTAAAGCTGAGAGCTGGAAGTCTTTCATACTATATATGGCATTTGTGCTAGTGGTAGAAACCGGAGTGTATTTATAAGGCTAGTTTGCTCCAGGAATACGGATTGGGAACAAATGTTTATTTGGATAAAATCCAACTCCAGGGATCAGTTTTACTGCTGCATGTAAAATCCATAGCCAGCTTGAAAAATCTAGTAGGGCTTTCCCCTGGAAAAACCCCCATGAATTTGGTGTAACATTATATAGCTAGAGCGTTACTTGTAGTAAGAACTTGACAGTTCCCTTGGTAGTCACTGACCCTGCGCGTAACGTGCTGTCTGTCACGTTGGAATGCAGAGATGCTCTTACATTGTTGGCACACACGAGGATTGTTGATGTTACATGCTGCTGTTTTCACAAGTATTCTTCATTTGTTTAGAAATACCCATTTGTGTCCTAAGTAATGTTTTATGAAAACGGCAACTGTATTCTTAGCAATATTGTATAGCATTAACATGAGCAAATTAAACCCCCAAAATGAGCTGGGCTGTTTTACATACAGCTGATAAATATTTGACTGAAAACAGTTGGCACAAAAAGGACCCAAGTGTCTTTGGGTGTGTTGATTTAACCTTCTCCATTCAGTTCAAGTGTTCCATTTGATTTGCCTAACTTGTTAATCCGTTCTATTGCTGTACAGCTCATTACTGTGTGTTGACCCTCTGCCACTTGGACTAAGAATGCTCATATCCAAAGTCATAAAAGAATTGCTTTTAATTTTGTTTGCTAAGACTGCTGTCTCTGTTCTTGTTGAAGGATGTTCAGAAGGAGAGCGAACCTCACGTTTATCTCAGTAAAGAAGAAGTTAAAGAGAAGATACAAAGCTATAATTCATCTGTCACTGATAAATTAAAGATGACCTTGGTGAGTTTTGCATACAGTTGCTGTAATTTTTCACAGGAGCAACTGAACTGTAACTTTGTAGTGCCTTACTAATTGTTTTATTCTCAGCTTCTTACGTATGAAACTGTCTCGGTTTTAATCACTTTTTAAGAGGGTCTTTCTTACATCTGGAAATGAAATCTCATGTCTGTATGAATTGAAATAAACTGTAGTGGAAAAAAATGTCCTTTGAAATGCGTTTAAGATACATCTTCGGGTCAAATGAGAGTTTAAATTTGCCAGATGAAAATCCTCAGTTGGTAAACATGAATATACATTGATCCTCTTTGTTTAGATAAAATTTTGTCAGGTATCTCTCCGATTAAAATGCTCAACCAATGAGAAAAGAGAAAACATGCAATATTTTTTATAGTAGACTTGATTTGTAGTCATACACGTTTTCAGCATGAAGAGACTTCCTTCTCCCCCACACAATAGAGACAATGGAATGCATGTAAACTTTTCATTTCCAAGGTCTAAGACTCAATCTGTCAGCAGCAGGCCATACTAATAAAATTTGCATCTATTTGCCTAGCAAGCTGTTATTCACTTGTGTTGTCCAGGTCTTTCTGAAATGTTGTGTGTTCCTGTGGGTGTGTAGTGTATGGAAATTTTGAAATTCCGTTACATCCTAATGAGCTGTGAGTTTGACACCCCTGCTCTAGACTAATTTGGCAAGCACAGCTAAAATTTGGAAGGTTAATTTATGGATTTCTGCATAAAATCTGTTTAACAACAATTGCATGTTAGCGTTCTCTTTCACTTCATAGTTCTCTACTAATGCGAGAACCTAGGTTTGTAGTACCTTTTCCTTGAGGAGATCCTAATGCTCTTAGAATGTAATATGTATTGTGAAGAAGAAAATACCAGAATATACTAGAATATAGCAGCAGAAATATGAGAGAGAATAGATGTCTGAATTACTGAAACAGTGTCTTTCTTACGAGACCTCGTGTATTACAGTGGCATTTAAATTGAGTTTGCTGTGACCATTTTAATTTGGCCGCTCTGCTAATATGTCACAACTTGTCATTACTAATCTTAACAGTTCGATGCTTTCCTCCTCTTACAGAACGCAAATGGGATTTACACTGGCTTCATCAAAGTTCACTTGGAACTATGCAGACCGATCACTGTGCAGTCATCCCAGAGCCAGGGGAGATGTGCTCACAGCAATAATGAAGCTGCTTTTTACTTGCCGGATGGCTGCGTGAATACGCTTCACATCAGCAGCACCAACACTGTTCGTGAAGTTATTGAGGCCTTGCTCAAAAAGTTTTTTGTGGCTGACAACCCTGCAAAGTTTGCACTTTATAAACGCTGTCACAAGGAAGACCAAGGTATATGTTTGGGCTTCTGGCATTGTGGTAGTGAAGGGGCTGGGGAGGGAGTTGTGCTATAGAAATACTTGAAATAAGCAGAGTGGAAGAGCTCTGATAAATGGAGGCGACAATCTTGCGCTCTTGTCTTTTTATTTCTTTGTGAAAAGTAGGGTGTGTAAGAGTAAATGATTTGGGGATATTTCAGGATAATTCAAAAAGTAACCTACTAAGCCACCTACATGGATCTCCTGTGCCTTGCAGTCCATATATTTTATCAGGCTCTCAATTTCAGCGACCCTGGTAACTGCAGATTTTTGAGATTAAATTACTGGACATATTTTTAGAAAGAGAAACCTTGGTGTCTGCGATACCTGAAGCCCCTGCTTTGGCAGACAGCTCTTGAGGTGACAAGCATCATGAGTATGTGCATTGCGTTCATGCCTGTTAATTAGTGCATGTGGCTCTCTCAGAGCACTGATTGCTGTTAGAAGTTTATTTTATATCGTGCTTGGAACTACCAGGAGATACAGAAGGTATTTTCAGTCAGAAATGTGTTTTTGCCAATGTTGTGTTCTTGCACTAAAAATCCGTCTTCCGTGGATACTTGAGAGCAGTTTCAGGAGTTCAGATGTTCCTGGCTGTCAGCTACCCCAACTGTGTCAGGCAGATGGAGTTGTTTTTTAGACTTGATGTATGAGATGCTAAGTGGAAAAGGTACCAGGATGGTGATACCACAGCTCTGATGTCTTAAATGCTAAGTTACAGTAACAGATCTGTGTTGTATTTTTTTTCTTGTGGGTTTTTCCCCCTCGCTATGTGTGAAGATGTGTTGAGTGGAGGCCATTTCATTTCTGTGTGAATGAAGTGTTGCCCTGTTACCATCAATCATCTGCTCAGTTTCTCCCTAAAACTCACTTGCTCAAAGCCAATATGTGAATTAATACATAGACAGTATTGAAATATGTGAATTTTGTTGGTTACGCATGCATCTCTGAAATTTTCTGACATTAGCCTTCATCTTTCCAAGTGTTTGAAACACCATTAGTAAAAATGGTAATTAGTGTGGTTTTCCTCTTCTGCAGTTTATACCTGCAAGCTGTCAGACCGAGAACATCCCCTCTACCTGCGTTTGGTGGCAGGCCCCAGGACAGAAATGCTCAGTTTTGTTCTGCGCGAGCATGAAACTGGAGAAGTCATGGTATGTTAGGCACACGCTCATCTGTGTGTTTGCTTAACTTCATGGATGAGTGCACTCCTGTTTGATCTGTGTTGACGAGACGATCCATTTTTTTGGAAGCACATTTCTTTTTTCTTGTTATATTTACATTGTGCCTTTTGTAAACATTTCTTTTGTGGTTAGGCTGACCTGTTGTTACTTGCAGAACAAAAAACAGTTTAAATGAGTAAAATGTTTTCAGGTCCCTAATATTTGCAAGGCGGGTGCCCCATACTATTTCACTGTGAAACTGAGTGTCTGAGGCTTTGTTTAAAAATACTGTATGTAAATTATGTAGATATTTTCTGTTCTGCTCACCATTACTTTTCTCTTTTTCCAGTGGGAAGCTTTTAGTATTCCTGAACTGCAAAACTTCTTGCGTATACTGGACAAAGAAGAAAATGAGCAACTGCAAATCTTAAAGAAGCGTTACGCAGCTTACAGAGACAAACTTGAAGAAGCCCTTGGTGGGGTGTGGAAACCTGGTTAAAAGGGGCCAAAGGACACTCAGGAAAAATGCACGCTGCCAAATGTCAGTATAGCATGCCAAACCCAATGTACAAAGAGCAGCAGAGAGTAGTTTTCTTTATTCAGAAGACTGTTTTGTGATGCCAGGGTACCTGAATTTTGCTATAGACTTAGTTCCATAAGCCAGGTCACTTAGCATCTTGCACCCACAAATAAGGGATTCTGCATGTTTGTACATCAGTTTGCAACCCTCTGCGTGCCTAGAGAGTTTTCCAAGTTATCTTGGTGCAAGCTGTGAACTATAATCAATTTTCTAGGATGCTATGAAATAAGATTTTTTTATTATTATTATTCTTTGCTTCAATGGTAGCTTTACAAGTAAGGATGTGCAAATTGATGGGTTAAAAAAATTAATAAGACTCTGAATGCGAATTAGTTGGAGCACTATCTTTGAGATGAAATTGATTTGCACTACCTTCCTGTTTTCAAATAGTTACTGTATAATTTGTGAGAGAACTGTTATGGATGGAAGGCATATGAATTTGTCAGGTTCATTCTGTGAAATTTGTGGAGGGGCTTTAATGTGGTCTTTTCTGGAGAAGGTAAAGAGAAAGTTGAAAAGAAGGTTAGAGTTGAGGGAGGAGGACTAGCAGCCGACAGAGGAGGTCTGGTTTAAAATGGGAATAGTATTTATACAGAGGAAAGTTAAAATATGAATTCTACAAGGTTAAAGTTTTAGGATGTTATAATCTTACGAATATGTTTTATGGTTTTTAATTGCATAAATCCACACTGGAAAAGAAATAAGGGTAGTAGAAATACTGGGAAGGAACAAGAGGCAAAAGCTAATAAGAATGGAAATGGAGCCGTAGTTACAAGTTGTTATTGGAGAAGCTGGTTCCATAATTGTTGAATGGGAGTTTGAAAAGTGCAGCAAAGCCAAAAGATGGCTGCTTACTTGAATTCTGAAAAGTGGACAATGACTCCCATAACTCTGTGAGCAATGCCCATCTCACGAGTGTTTAGACATAAGCTATAACTACAGATGCATTTGGTCTTTATTGTAAGTCAGATCTTTCCTCTGGCTCAGCGATCCATTTTTAGGCTGGATAATTTTGAATTACCGTATCTGAAAGACAAAAATTGTTTCCTCTGCTTTTTGTTTGTTAAATGCTCAGTCAGGAAAAGAGAGCAGAATTTCTTATTAAGTTTCCAGCTTAGCAGAAAATTATCGTTCATTGGCTGTGTTGGTGTCTGAGCTTAGTAACTCCTGCTTCTAGTAATTCAGAAGGTTTTTTCCTTATGGTTCTTAAATTCTTAATTGAAAAACTGATTACCAAATTCTGCAGACTGCTGGTTTACTTGATTTAAAAGTAGGAAAAATGTAGCAAGAAAACTTTTTACTTTACTGTAAATATAGTTGTTGTTCTCTCAGAGTTATTTATCTAAAAAAGTGTGTTCAAAAGAAACCAAAGAAGTGGGTGTGCAATAGAAGCATGAGCCAGATTTGAGTAACTAACACTTCAGTCATTATCGTGCAAGAGAGGAAATGAATTATATATTACGGGGTGGGGGGGAGGAGTGCAACCATTTAAGAGCAGCAGAAGTTGGTGGGGTTTTTCCCTCCACTCTTAGGGTATTCATTTTAAATTCCCAAGGAATTGGAAAAACTTTGGTGACATCTAATGGTTACTGTGTGAAACTCCAAGATGCTTCTGTTCCTCCCCTTAATTTGATGTAATTGTGCCTTTGTTTCCTTTCCTTAGTCGGCCTTTTTTTTTAAACTCTTCACAGTTTTCTTTTGGTAAAAAGAATTTGCAAATTTAATGAGACAATCATAATGTTTTAAAGTGTTAAGAGAAATTAAGAGTAGGACTAACTATAAAGTATATATAAGGCATTATCTTGTTTGTTTTTTTAATTTCACATGTAACATTGTAGTGCATGTGTGAGTTAGTAACATTATCCTCAAGTGAGACACTTTATAATGGTTCAGGGAATGCTTTTATGTTTTGTTACAGTTTGGTTTTGTATGAATGCAGCAGCATGTCGGTGGGTATTCTGTTAACATCTACTTAATTTATGTATCTGCCCATACCTATGTAATCATTACATAATCGCTGTCAACGTTGAACCATTTTGTTGCTCGGATTTAAACACTGTTGAGTCTAAAAGTGGAGTATAAAAATATGTGAATTTTGGTTTTACTTGAACTGAACTATCAAGTCTTTTAAGTAGGCGCATCTGCATTTACTGTAGCCAGAAACCTCAGTCAGTGTTGTATGCACTAGGAGTCTTGTTTTGGGGTGGAGGGGGTGGGGTGGGGGACCAAAAGAAACTTAAATATCAGTTTTGTCGTAGTCCACAGGTAATTATTGTAAGATGTCGTGTGTGGGGTTTTTCTTTTTTTACACACTGGCAATTACAACAGCTTTAATTTAAAAGAAATGGGGTTGTGCCTAGTCAGTTTTTCTCTTTAATTTTAGCATCAAATCGAACTGTCAAGGCTTTTGTTGAAAAACTGTTTTCATTTCATTATGTGATGGTACCAGAATGATTAAATGATATGGGCGGGAGGGGACTGAGGGGGGGAGGGGGGAATGCAGGGAAACATTAAAATGTATGTCTTTAAAAGCAAACATTTAAACTATTTATAATTTTGACAAGTTTAGTTTTATTTTTGTAGGGAAGTTTTTATTCCCCTTAAAGTTATTACTGAAATGGCAAAAAAGAGTGATGGTTCCATTATTAAAGTTGAAGTTGGCAATACTTACTTGTGATGTGTGTTTATTCTTTTCCCTTACCCAATACTCCACTCATGATCCCTTCAATACCAAATAGGAATTCACAAAATAGTTTTGGTTGGAGAAGACCTTTAGGAATATCAAGTCCAATCATCAGTCCAGCCCTGCGAAGTCCACCACTAGACCATATCCCCAAGTACGACATCTACTCATCTTTTAAACACTTCCAGGGATGGCAACTCAACCACCTCCCTGGGCAGCTGTTGCCACAGTGCCTGACAACCCTTTCAGTAAAGAAATCCCTCTTATAATCCAACCTAAATCTCCCTTGGTGCATCTTGAGGCCATTTCCCCTTGTCCTGTCACCAGCCACCAGGTAGAAGAGACCAACCCCCAGATCGCTGTACCCTTCTTTTAGGTAGCTGTAGAAAGCCACAAGGTCTCCCCTCAGTCTCCTTTTGTCCAGACTAACAACCTCTTGTAGCAGATGGTGTGGGGAGATCCAGCTCGCCTTAAGTGTGAACTAAAGGTGTCCTTGAACAACAGATGGATTTTTGACAGGTTACCTGGGGAAGTTGTGGATGCCGCTTCCATGTGTTCAAGTTTGATTGTTCAAGGCCAGGTTGGATGGGACCTTGAGCAGCCTGGTGTGGTGGGAGGTGTCCCTGCTCATGGCAGGGGGGTTGGAACTGGATGATCTTTTTAAGGTCCCTTCCACCCAAACCATTCTATGATGCTATGATTCCATTGATACAAGAAGTAGTTACTATTACAAAAAGTGGAATATTTTGATTTAAGCTAAAGTTTCATCTAAGTAACTGCATTTTTTGAAAGTTTGAATGTCTCTCTTATAGCATATTTTTTTTATAGCATGTTTTTCTAAGTGTTTTTCCAGACACTTTTGAAAAGTGGTAACATCTTGTGTTAAGCATGGTCTGTGCTGAACAGATGTCTTCTATAATCTGTTTGCAGTCTTTCTGTATCTCCAATGCACGGTCAGAGCTGGCTCCAAAGCCCAAATCAGCAGAGATTTGGCTGTTGTGAAGTTCATATCAACATTAAAATTAGTCCTTGGGAGGTAATAGAATATGCATAGGATTTCTGGGAAAATTTGTACCTATGCATGGAAATGGGAAATAGCTTCTGTAACGAACTCTTGTCTCTGTATGCGTGAGTGATGGGAATCACTCCCTGACGTGTCCAGTGCTGAAATTAAAGGATGCCTGGCTTTCTAAAACTCCAAAATGAGTCTTTTTAAAACTTATTTAAATAAACAGGAGTTTATTTGCTGGCATTTTCGGTCTCACTATTTTAGTGTATGTATCCTATATATATTTTAATTTTCCCTCTTGAATTTTTGGGGCCAAGAATAACTGAAACCAATAGATTTCCTCAAATACAACAAGAAAAGAAACCCTCAACAACCAAGCACCAACTACTTTGAAATTTACACGCATAACCTTTTGCTTTCCCACAGTTATCCCACACGCTCCCAATGGAGGAGGAGCTGCGGGGGGATCCCGCCTCTGAGGAGGAGGTGGATCGCCCGCCCGTCACCGAGCCGTGCTCCGAGGCGGGATCCACCCGCCGGGACGCCATGTAAGAGTTGGGATCCAGGGGGAGAGGAGGGAGAGCCTGAGGGGAGGTTTTTCCCCAGGGCGGGCGCAGGGGAGAGAGGCGCGGGCTGCGCGCCCCTCACGTTGCGCCTCACGGAGAGGGCGGGCATGGAGGGAGCAGGGGGTTTCTTTGTCACAGAGGTTTGCAGTGGGTGCCATCGTGGCTGGAAAAGCCCACGGGAGAGGGGTTTCTTCCCTTAAAAAGTACTCTTGCCGAAACAGGAGGTGAATGCAGTGAGGGGAGTGCCCTGGGGTGGAGGCTCCCTCCTGAGGAAGCACCTTTGGCCTCTTGTTGTCTCGCGTCCTTGAAGGGCTTTTTAGTAGTTTTCTCGGAAAAGATGTTATGTTTAATTTTCTGGTTATTTATTTTGTGTTTCTAATACTAAAAATGCTGGCAAATAAACTCTGTACGACTGGTTTTGGAGTTTCAGAAATCTAAGGATCCTTTATTTCAGTGCTGTGAGCGTGAGGGAAGGATTCCCATATTCCCACTTACAGGCATCAGTATAAATTTTCCCAGAAATCTTATGCACATTCTGTTGCTTCCCAAGGACTAATTCTAATGTTATTATGAACTTCACAACAGCCAAATCTGGTGCTCATTGGCACTTCGGAGCCAGCTCTGATCGTGCACTGGAGATAGGGAAAGGCTGCAAACAGAGGTGGTTATAGAAGAAGACACATCTGTTCAGCACATATCATACTTACAACATTATTATGTCTCTCTAAACAGTGTCTGAGAAAACACTTTTAAAAAAAAATGCTATCAAGAAAACACGCTGTCAGGCAGACGTTCTAACTTTAAAAAGAAAATACAGTTATGTATATGGAACTTGACTCTACTTTAGCTTAAATAAAAATATTCCACTCTTTGTAGTAGAATTGCTTCTTGTATCAAAGGAACTGGTCAAACAATTACTGCTGCAGAGCTGCGACACCCTGGAAAGAGCAAGGGAGAGACCACAGCAAACAGCAAAGTAGCTCCCTTTGACCAATACATTCAATTAGGGAGGATTAAAACAAAACCGTTGAAATTATACGAGAAGCAGTTACTGTTACAAAAAGTGGAATATTTTTATTTAAGCTGAAGTTCTATCTAAGTAACTGTATTTTTAGAAAGTTAGACAGAATGTCCCTCTGATAGCGTGTTTTCTTATAGCATGTTTTTTTCAAACAGCATTTTTCCAGACATTGTTCAGAGAGAAATGATAATGTCTTAAGTATGGTCTGTGCCTAACACGTGTCTTCTGTCATCATCTCTCTTTGCAGTCTTTCCCTATCTAAAACACAAGGTGAGACAGAGCTGGCTCCAAAGCTTCAATTAGCAAGAGATATGGCTGTTGCAAAGTTCATAATAACATTAAAATTAGTCCTTGGAAGTAATAGAATATTCATAAGATTTCTGGGAAATTTACACCTATGTCTGTTAAGTGGGGAACACATTCTGTCCCCAGCTCTCGTCTCGTTACACGTGATTGATGCGAATCATTCCCTCATACATCCAGCGCTGAAATAAAGGATACTGCTTTCTAAAACTCCAAAACGGGTCTTAGAGAAGTTATTTGCCAGCAGTTTTGATATTGCCTTGAAGGCTGATTCATGTGAGACTCCATAGCTTCATATGCGCAACCACCACGTTCTCACTGTGTATGCACTTGGTAAAACCCATTAACAGCAAATACTCCCAAGAGTCAGCCAAGGTAATGTTGGTGAAAGGCCTTAAAGGCACCCGGGTCAGCAAACTTGCTCACTGCATAAGTAACCGGGCTTGTAGCTCTGCCTACAGCAGGTATGAACTGCTGGAAATGCAACTCGCAAAAGAAACCTTGTGGGTTTTGGGTGGTTCATAGGCAGGATCACCCATCCGGAGACCAGAGGAGCTCATGTGGGGAACAGGGCAGGACAGCAGCGCTGCGTGTGGAGCAGCCGCATCGCTGCTATCCGTGGCAGTGTCTGCCAGGCTGTTGCAGTCTGCTTTGTCCTCCTTCCTTAACTTTTAGCACTGACATTTTTTAACTTCTACAAAAAGCTTTACTCTTCATACTCCCCTCATGCCTTCCTCCTGTACTTGCATGAGTATACAATTGTTTTCTTTCCCTCCCAGGTTCCCAGCATGGGGGTTTCCAGCGGCAATCCTTGTGACTTTTGCTAGCGTTTACTTTCTGCCATCTCCCATTGATCCAGAACCATTCACGTAAGTCCCCCTGCTTAATTTTGAAGTTCAGTAGCATGATTGTGTTTGTCAGGAAATAACCTGTGCTTTCAAAACTTCTCCTATAGTTTTCATCCTGCAGGAGCATATAAAGCATGCTCCTTAATTTCATATGCAGGAAGAAATTGTACTTCTCATATAGAACTGGAAAATAGAAACACTCTTTTAAAAATGGGAATTTCAAGCAAAACAATGCAGACCAAGTGTAGTATTCATGCGTACATGTAGAGGGATTGTTAGCAGATCTCTGACTAATGACAGGGAATAAAACTGATTTGTACTGATTTTAAAAAAACCCCAAACATCTATAAAGTCTGTATTCTTTTTAGCCTGGCCATGCATGCTCCCCAGAATTGTTAATTCAGCTTGAAGTAATAGTTTTAACAAATTCTTTAAAAAAAGAGAATACCTTGTTATCATATCTCTGGAATAAAGTGCTATTACTTTCCCTTCAAATAATTTTATAGTTCAATGTTGTCTTGTTTCTTACATCTTATTTATAATTCATTTGGTGCAGTTTTGAGAAGCCACCTCCTGCCTTAGTTGGACCCTTGCAAGTGAATAGAAAGCTTCAGAGTGGACAAAGAGTCTTCGCAGGACAACTGCTGGGTCCCGAGTCTTTTACTGTTGATGGTGAAGGCAAGTAGATAACTTCCAAATGGGTAAAGTTATGCATCTGCTACGGGTTATACGTCTGATATACCTGCTTCATCAAGTTATTAAAAGGGGAGACTTAAGAAGTTTAAATCTAAAAAGAAAAGAAAAGAAAAGCAAAACCAGGAAGAAAAATAGAAAAAAACCTAGGCATTTTTGCTAAATGATTGCTCAAAAAATATTAAGATAATTTTATATTCATCTATATCTCCACAGTTATAAACATTTCACTGGAAATATGCCAAAACATTTTGTTGACTGCTGCTTCCACTGATGCCGAAAATGTCCTACTGCTATATTAAAAAACACAGAACCACAAATTGGCAATATATAGAAATTGTATTAAAATATAATTTTATTAAGTCTGTAAAATAGTGCATTCTTTAAGAGTAGCATGCAAAAACAGCTAAAGATTTTTGTGGGAATTTCTCCAAATGTGACTCTAAGCTTGGGCTTTTGATATAGACCTAGTGATAAATTTGCCTTTTGCTTTTTCCATTTCACATCTCCAAAAGCAGTGTTGATTTGCTGATTGAGCTCAGTTAGCGAGTTCAACATACTCTTATTTCAAAAGCTGTTGTTGAACATAGAACCAAAGACAGAGGCAAATGAGGTTGTTTTAAAATCTGTATAGTTATCAAAACCATATTTTTAGAGCAGCTTGGAACATAAAAGAACTTTGCACTGTAATATAAAATCTCTTCTTACCTACCGACATAACTCCTTTTGCTTGTCTGGCAGCTGTGAAGGGGCAAAATGGTAGGTGCAGGAGCCTTACAGATGGTGGGGGGCACAGGGCTGAAGTGGTGTGGAGTAGCACATTCTGCATCTTTCTAACAAGTCTCCTACCCAGTGTGTGAACAAAGTAGGGACTATGATGAAAGTTCAAGGCAAAGAGAGGAGAGAGACTGTGATCTTCTGTGTAGGACACAGATTTAGTGCTGTGGACTCAGGATGTACTTGTTCTGGAGGAATTCTTTTTCTCTTGCTGTGTAAGTGGATAGAATAGATTCCTGCAGTAGCCTGTACAGAGTAGGCAACAGCCCGGTTCGAGAAGCATTCGAACGGTGCCCTCAGACACATGGTGCAAATGTTGGGATTGTCCTTTGCAGGGACTCGATGATCCTTGCGGGTCCCTTCCAATTCAGGTCATTCTGTGAACTCCCAGTCCAGAGCAGTTTGAGCCAGGCGGTTCAGATACCCTCCCTTCCTGCTGGTGCTAGTTTTGTGGCATGTTTTCAGGGAAATACTGAATAGCTTGGAACATGTTTGCCTCAAAGACACCGTCTTGTGCTGCGTGCTGCAGAGGTGAGAGGTAATCGCCTGGAACATTCTTGTTTGCTGTTGTGCAAGCAGAAATTAGAAGCATTTTCAGTCGTAGCAGCATAGCCATGGGAGGGACTTAGCTCAGCACCTTGCACTGAGGCAGCCATTCCTAGGAAATGTGTTCTCAAAGCTCTTCCTTCCTGCTTTCCTCAAAGGCGCTGTTTTAAATTGTCTTTTTTTTTTTTTTCATTTTTTGTTCTCCACCTTTTCCTCTACAACTTTTAGCATGCACAACTGGAGTTTTACAGAGTATTTTAAATGCACAGACTAATCCTGCAAATGCTCCGTGTTGCCCAGTATGACCTCTTTCACAATACTGTATGATGGAATCACGGAATCATAAAACGGTTTGGGTTGGAAGGGACCTTAAAGCCCATCCAGTTTCACCTCCCTGCCATGAGCAGGGACACCTCCCATCAGCCCAGGCTGCTCAAGGGCCCATCCAACCTGGCCTTGGACACTTCTAGGGAGGGGGCATCCACAAAATTCCGGCAACCTGTGACAGTGCCTCACCACCCTCATCATGAAGAATTTCTTCCTCATGTCTGATCTAAATCTTCCCCCTTCCAATGTAAAGCCATTCCCCCTCATCCTATCACTACTCGCCCTTGTAAAAGTCCCTCCCCAGCTTTCCTGTAGCCCCTTCAGGTACTGGAAGGGCCGCTATGAGGTCCCTCCTGGAGCCTTCTCTCCTCCAGGCTGAACAACCCCAACTCTTTCAGCCTGTCCTCACAGCAGAGGGGCTCCAGCCCTTTCATCATCTTCGAAGCCTCCTCTGGACCCGTATAAAACATTGAGTTCTATTTTTCCTGGGTGTGTTAATGCTACCATGGCTCTTCCCTGAATTTAAGGATGGTTGAGGACACTGAATTCAGTCAGTTGAAATAATACAATGTGACCAAGGTTGTAGCAAGTGGTGGTGTGGTGATGTTGCCTGATTTAGGAAAATGCTCTTTTCCATATGAATAAGGCAGGATATTATGGGTAGTAGAGCAGTTCAGTTTTGCCTTCACTTTTCTGCAAATACCCATGAGAGAAGCTGAGTGCAAAATCTACTTGCAGTAACTGTATAAATGTAAATATAGCATCGTAGTCTTGTGCATAGCATGACAGAAAATAGCATTACAAGTCTAAGGTTTCTCTCTTTAAATACAGAATCTGGTATGGGATAGAAATTTCAGCTGTTTCCAGTGTGCCTTGGAAGGCATTAGAATGCCAGGATATTTCATGACAGCAAAGTTCAGCCTGTTTTTTTTCCCAGGCAAAGTTGTTGTATTGAACAGTGGCTCTGAAGTCCTCCCTTCAGATAAACAGGTGCTTTATGTCTGCCAGTAATCCTAGACAATTCTTTTAATCCAGATCTTAACAGCTGATGCTTTGAGAATCTGTCCTATTTGCTCATATCATTTTTCTATAGATGTGAGTGAGCAGATGTCAGACACTTTTGTATCTGTTTATCTGCTCTGATGTAAGTGCTCATCAGACAAAGTGGTTTTTTTAGTAATATCAGCACAGGAAGGTAGCGTTTTTATGGAGCATCTTTTAACACCTGTTGCCAAGTGACTGCACATTTTTAAATGTAAACAAGGCTTGGGTGAAAATGCAGGTCACGTAAAGGAAGCAATATCTACTTTAGTTCAGTGTCTGGAAATACAAGAGAAATCAGAGGAATGTTTCTAGTTAACAGACTTTACACCAGGGGTGTCAAACAGCTCCCACTGTTCTTCTGCTCTGCTCCTGCAGGGTAATGCGCGTCACACACTGCACACGTGACTGGCACGCTGGCAGGAGCATAGGTGCAAGGAGCTCTTTGCTGCTGCCGGGTAGAAACAAGGTGCCAGGCCAGGTAAAGCAAGGGGAAGGGCTGGATTCGGGCTGCGGGCCGTGAGTTTGACACCCCTGCTTTACACTAAAAGTGTATTTTGTTGAACCCCAAGTCTAGGATTGCTCACGTGCATTGCATTGTACCAGAGCCTGGGCCATCCAAACAGTAGGAGGGTGCTGTTTTCAAAGGTGAGGCTCAGTCACTGCTCCTTTGACACTCTACACGGAAGTGTTTGGATCAGTCGTAATGTTTTCCTTTTGTCTACTGAGCATTTTAGTTGGCTGATAATGTGGCAGAACCCTCAGGACAGAAAGGCAGATCCTGTGAGCTCTGCTAGTGCTTTCACTGGTTTTCATTCACAGCCTGAGGATATCACTATGAATCTTTAGTCCCATCCTTGATGCCTTTGCTGCTAACCCAGAAGAGTCTTAAGATACGTTTATTATGTCAGTATGATAGTATTATCATAGTATGATATGTTATAATATAATATATTATATCTAATCTAATCTAATCTAATCTAATCTAATATAATATAATAATATAGTTATTGTAGTATTATTTTATATAAAATAAACATATAATCATAGAATGACCTGAGTTGGAAGGGACTCACAAGGACCACCGAGTCCTACCCCTATCCCTGTGCAGGACAACCTGAACATTCACATCCTGTGCCCCTGAGGGCATTGTCCAAATGCTTCTTGAATATTGCCAGGCTTGGCCCCATGACTGCTTCCCTGGGGAGCTGTTCCAGTGCTCCACCACCCTCTGGGTGAGGAAACTTCCTGATATTTAACTGACACCTCCCCTGATACATATGAGCAAAATAAACATATGAACAGTTCCTATTTTTGTAATCTCCAGTTTATTTTTGCTCTTTTTGCTGTATAAAAATATATTTAAATTGAGCTGTATGGTTCCCTGTCCTGTCTCTTTGTATGTGTATCAGAATATATAAATCAGGAGCAAGAAGGAAGGGCTCACAGTAATGAGGAATATACTTCTTTTATGTGTTTTGGTCCCTTTTAAAATGGTCTTCTAATATACTTATTTTAAGGTAATATCTACACTGGGACAGTGAATGGCAAACTGTGGATGATCAGTGGTGAGCAGCTGCATTTCATTACTCAGATGGGCCAGGATGTGCCTGAATGTGGTGAGCGACAGTTTTGGTGTGAAATGACAGCAAAAACTTGTTCTTATAAGTCACTGAATGAGAAACTGAAGTACAGTTTTAGTTAGTGTTAACATTTCCTGATTTGTTTATGCAAATTTGCTAGAGAAGCCTGCTGCTATCGTGTAGTTTTTCCTCGTGTAGGCAGGATTAATACGTCGTGGTGCGCTTCTCCAGCCCCGGAGACTGACTTGGACAGGCTTGGCCATGGGTGGCGTTTGAGCCAAGGAACACCATTTCTATATAAAGCTTTAGAGGGTGGTCCAAAGACACAATTTATCCAACTATTTCCCTGCCTCAAGGTCAAAATGTATTTTAGAAACATCTCAAATCAAGAATCAGGACTCAAGAGACTCAGAATAGTGTGTCCTGGTGCATCCCCAGTAACTGGACTGCGATGTTGCATTTTTATTTCTGTACTGGTAAATAAGGAGGACAAACACTGAAATGTTTACGTTTATATCCTGTTGCTTTTTGATTAATCAAGCTGGCCTGAAAAGCCATTAAAATCACTGATTGGCTTTAGCCTGGTTTCCTAAAACTCTGACAGTTACGTAGGTGCTTTCCCTGTACTCAGACTCCCTGTGCTGTGGGCTGATCTCCACGGAATTTGAAAGAATTCTTAAGATTACTGAGCTGTTTTGAGTCATGTAAATAATTGATGATGTGGAAGAAACCAAAAATGAGGCCAAAATGATTGTTCCATTCAGAGTGAGACCAGAACTCAGCTGTTAACTCTTTGGCAGCTGTCAGTCGGCCCGCTGGTGTTACTGATGTGTTACCGCTCCAGTGAGCTGCAGCGTCTGTCGGCCCTTGCTTACGGGACTACTGGGGGCAAACGGGTATTTTGGAGCAGACGGCATGAGGTCACAAAGCTGTGGGGGGTCAAGCATTACTAATTTCAGTGCTCTCAGGTACAGTTATTCATTATAAAAATACTAAATGTGGGAGATCTGGTTTTTGTAGTTTTACCTCAGGATTACTTGTAGGATTCTCATGTGACCTTTGGAACCTGGGCCTCGCAGCTGAAGTAATTAGTTAACTCTTTCCTAAAAGCATTTTATTTTTTCCCATCTTGTATTCGGGGGATATAAATTAAAGAGCAACTAATCCAGTTTGTTTTACTGATTTAGGAATTCTACTAGTTCTTCGGTCATCCTTAAAGTTGTCTGTGAAAACTAAGAAGAGCTGAATTTCTCTAGAAGTTGGGAGCAATTTTTTTTCTTAAGTAGGAAGGATCAGAGATGACTCGATGCTGTACTGTCACTTCCTTTGTAAGTTACTTTTAGAGACTTTAAGGAAGTTTTTAGGGAACTGGGTTTTTTTTCAAGGACAATTGTTTGGTGCTTTTCAGCCGTTGCATTTCAGGATCTTCATTTTGTCAATGCCCTGGTTTTCTGCATCCTGCTGTTTGTATCTTAGGAACTCCAGACTACGAACCAATATGTGGCCGGCCCCATGGAGTCCGAATGGATCAGGATGGGAACCTGATCGTGGCGGATTCTTATCTAGGCCTGTACAAAGTCAACCCAAGGACAGGAGAAAAAACCCTTCTGCTATCAAGTGAAAAAGGTGATGCTACAGTTAGCGGGAACCAGATTGACCTTCGGCTTGGTCCTCATGCTTATGTATGAATTGGAATATTAAGGCACTTGAATCAGTTGAGATCAGCACTAGTGAGGGACTGCGGCTGACTGAAAGCCCATTGGCTTAATGTTTTTAAGATTTGTGTTAAAAATAGAAGAAAAGAAAAGCAGTTGTATTTGTCAGAGGCTTTTGGTTTGGTGTGTGTTATGTTCAGATGCAACCTGAACATATTTTCCTGCAAATGAAAGTAATTTGGAGCTTGGACTTCAGCTTGGGACAAATTACGGATAGCGATAGCTTTAACTATGAGATTTGGAATTGTGGCTGAGATTTGGAATTAGTGTCTGAAATCTTAAGCTTGTCTGGATCCGAATAATTTTGAACATTTGGTGGTTTTGTACTTATTTTAATGTCACTTTTGTTAACCAGGTGTGGATGGGCGGCCTTTCAAATTCCTAAATGGATTAGAAATATCAAAGACAAATTTGATTTATTTCACGGATTCAAGTAGCAAGTGGGAAAGATGACATCACAAATATGAAGTAAGATGCGATAATTATCTTTATAGTCAGTTATTCAGGCAACTTGAGTGTTAACCTTGGTGCTGGCAGCTCTGCATACCAGCCTGCTGAAGAGATGCTTTTTTCCGATAGTGCTGGCGTGTTTTAGCTAAGCACGCTATGAATGCAGTGTGTTGGAGCCTTGAGGCAGAGGATGGGCTGTGCTAGTCTGTAGCTGCTCTTCCGGAAAAACTCCTCCGGGTATGACTTCCCCAGGAGATTGCCATGTGATACAGTACAATCTGCATTTTTACAGCATGTTTGTTTCTTCCTGGTGTCTGTCTACAGCCGTGCTCTTATGCTGCTGCTGCCGAAAATACTGGCAAACAGACTCTCTGATACTTGTTTTAGAAAGCCAGCATCCTTTATTACAGTGCTGGATGCAGGAGACAGTCACTTAAATGAGACTTAACTGAAGATGGAAAATTGATTCTACTTCAACTTAAACCAGAATATTCCACTTCTGCAGCAGCAACAACTTCTTGCATCATTGCAGTAAATGCAAGGTGGGAAATTGCCGGTGTACTTCAAGGTATTTTTTCTGCACAGTCCTAGCCTTGGAGTAAAACTGACTGTAGACCAAACTGTCTGTCTGTGAAGTCGAAGTTCAAGTGAGGTCACAGACATAAAGTCCACACCGTGTCTCATCTTTACTGCGAGAACTCTGGATAAAATTAAGCATGGTGAAAAATTGCATGAAGGGAAAGGTATTTAACGGGTGGGAATTGAGAGTTATTGGGAGTTATTAAAGGTTAGAAAAAAAAAGGAACAGTTGAAATCTCTTATGTGTTGCTTGCTGTTTCTTAAAGCTATCAGAATTATTGCTTGGCAGCACAGTATTTTTGCTTTTCATATTTCAGAGTTGACAAAGGTTTGCCAGTACAGATCACAAACATAAAGGCAGTTTCCTCATCACAGCGTTCACACGTACCCTGCAGATTTTTTTAGCAGAAGAAATTTATTCATATTATTTCATATCAGAAGTAAAATGTTGGCAAAACACTAGTGAATGCTTCCCAGGTTGATTTGAAGACGTTGCAATCGGTCGCAGAAGACTGATAGACCTCAGGATTTTGCTGAAATAGGAACTGCAGATTAACACTTTGAGCTCTGGGCTTTACAACCTCCACATTCCTTTGTTTATGCAAGAATGCCATGATTGGCCTGGGAAATGACATGAACAGAATCCTTTGCTCCTTTAGTGGTGCGAGCTTATTTTTAAAGAATGATGTCGCCTGACATTCTGTAAAATCTGTTTTTATCTCATTTATGTTAATACAACTTCTGAGTATGTTCTATTGTAATTGAAACCAAGTATTTTGATAGCCTAGTTTTTCATTAGCTATATTGATTAAGGTTATTGAAACAAACCGTCTTGGTCGCCTGTTGGCCTATGACCCTGTAACAAGAACAGGAAGAACGGTGCTCAGTGGCTTGTACATGGCGAATGGGATTGCACTCTCCCTATGAAGATTACATACTAATAGCAGAAACCAGCATATGTAGAATCATACGGTACGTTAAACATCATTCTCCTCCTAAATATGAAATAGTACTTGTTACTTTATATTACATGTTTTTAATTGATTTGTAGGCATGATTTTCATGTTCTTGTTTTTTCTGTTTTTTCCTTTTCTCAACATGTAAACTGAAGATGTGCTGTTAACAGGGTTGCTATTGGAAACTTAGTCAAAATTACCTTTTGTCTATTGCAAGAGTCATAGGTTTTGGTGAATTCTAGGTGCAGATTAGTGGTTGCTCTTTGCACTGCCAAATGGGTCTCATACCTGTTTACTGATCTATTGGGTCTTAATTCCCTCAGACTCAATTACAATTATTCTGATGACCCTGTTACGACAGTTCCAACAGACCTCAGAGGGCAAGTGTCACTACGTGATGATGATGATTAGTATAAACCCCCATTTTTTCCGACTTTAAAGGGAGGCAGTGTTTTAACAGTTTTTTTATTTCATGGAAGTTCTAAAGCCAAATTTAATATTAGTTTTCATTTCAGCGGCGTATTTTTTTAATAGAATGGGGAGGTACTGTTTGTTACATGTGGAAAGATGAATTTTTGGACCAATCGTTGTTACTCAAGTTTAATCCCTCGTTGTCCTCACTACTTCCTGCAGAGTCTTTTTCTGTGTTTTGAAAAATACATTGTGTGAATAAAAATTACGGATCTTCTCTGTAGTCAAGCTTGCTCTATTTTGCACCAGCCACTGCAACTCATACACAAAATTCCCTTTTTGCAGCTATTGGGTGAGCGGAGCTAATGCAGGGAAAAAAGAGGTTTTTGTGGACAACCTGCCCGGATATCCAGACAACATCAGATTATCAAACACAGGCTTATACAGAGTTGGAATATCTACTGTTCGCCTTCCCGCTTTCTTTCCTTCTTTTCTGGATGCTTTAGGACCATATCCGCTCCTGAAGAGATTTATTGCCAAGGTAACTTGGACACTGTATAGTATTGACTGTTGGTGTCACAAACAATGTTTATTTTTTAAGTATGAAAGTATTTGTTGTTCTTCACAGGGAAACACAAGAGACAACTGCTTCATCTTTACCAGAGGCAGCATCCCAACTTTGATTTTTCTGGAACATTTGAGTATTGGTTTCCTTTTCACATATTAAGACACAGTGGTTTTACTGTTGTGACAATACTGAGAGCCCATTTATAAAAGTAGAAAAATCAGTATTGACCAAAGCAGTCCATAGCTGCAAGCACTCACCTCGTTGTTAACAGCAACACGGTATCATCAGGGCAGGTGAGGAACTCTTTACACATGTTCTGCTACAGGGATCAAACACTGCAAAGTCATTCTTGCCAAACAAGAGTCATGGAGCTGGTTAGGATTAACCATGCTACTTTTGCTAGGAACCATGCTGCCTTTGCCCTAGAACTTGCACAGGGAAAACACTGAAGCAGGTGATTCAGTTGTGTTCCATCAAGGTCTTCTTATTCCTGTTATTAGAAAACGGTGGCTTTTGGCAGCTGGAATAAGTCCAAACATCATCCATACCTCCTTGAGCAAGTGGGCACTGACTGTACTTTAGGATCAGTGAGCAATTACTGGACTGCCAGCTTCAGGCACAGCCCAGTGGATGTTGCCAGCGTATTAAGCAACAGCTGAATCTGACTGGAGCAAAATCTGAAAAGCAGTCTGTTAGCACTGCCATTTCTTTCTAGTCACGCAGGTTCCCCCTGCCCCTTGAATAAAGTGTTAACCGCATTTCTTTTTCAACAGGTGATGCCTTTATCATTCTACAGCATTTTTCTTCACAAACATGGCCTGTTTTTAGAAATTAATGACAAAGGAGATATCGTGGCAAGCTTCCATGATCCTGATGGTAGTGTCACCTGGGCTATCAGTGATGTCTTTGAGCATGATGGGAAGATGTACCTAGGTAATACAGAGCTGCCTTTTCTTGTGGTGATATAGTAAATGCTGTAGTTTTTATAAACTGGAGCCTCAAAATAAAAATAGCAGCTTTGTTTCAAGCAGCTGTTAAATATTTTTCTCTACTGAATGGAAGACTGCTACATCACGCAAGGAGAAATGAAAAACAGTACCACATGGTTAAGCAGAAATGGAAATGCAATGCAGAAATACTTGTTTTAGAAGCTTGTGAAAGCCTCAGACTTAAATAGGTTAAAGGTACCGCATCACCTTGCTCTACAGTTCAGTACAGAGTTCTGGATATGGCTTTAAGCAGTTGCACAGAACCATCCAAGGAATTCAACTCCGTAACAGGGATTGAGGTGAGTAGCACATATCTTCCTGTTGCTCACAGTTTCCATTTTGGAAAAAACCTTCTGTAGGACTTTATTCTTCCTCTTTCACAGAAGCAGAACATACTGCTATTAATTATGAACAGCAGTTTCTCCATTGTCTCTTTTGCTAAAGTTTTCCATCTATACAAGTACATTCATTTCCAAGGAAATACAAGCAAGCACAGCTTGCATTTGAATTTGTTCTCTCACCTCAGCGTTCTTATTCCTGGTGTAAAGTAGTCCTGTGTTGTCCTGCCAGATGCTGTACATAAGGTCCCCTGTGACCACAGAAAAGTTCAGTAATGGCCACTGCTAGGCAGCAGGGCAGCAAGCAGGCGTATAAATTAGGAATTCAATCTTTAGAATGTGTCACAGTTCAATCCTTTGGAAAGGTTTAACTGAAGTTCAGAAACAGAAAGCTAGGAAGTTTCATAGGCAGTTTATTTTTTCTTTCCCAAAAGTGCAGCAGTGAATAGGGTCCTCCGGAAGGGCACTTTCTAAACAGATGTTCCAAACAGTATGGGTATGCTCACAACACGCTACAGCAGAGTATGCTCACATACAGAGAGTAACACAAATACAGTTTGTTTTAATCGAGTCACAATAAAGGACAGCTGTTTCATTATGATGAAATACTGTATTTAGCTTGTAGAATCAGTCTTTAACTTGATCACAAAGGTGTTGTACCTGCTCTGGATGTGTGTGTTCGTCCCCATTACAGCTATACTCCTCAAAACAAAGAAGCCCAATTTACTGGGCTCGTGCTGGGCAAGTACATTCTAGCTGTATTCACTTATGCTAAAGTGATGATACTGAATGTTTTTTGATTCAGGGCAATGTAATAAAGTCATTAACTGTATTTCTCCTTGTATAGTATCTCCTTTGCCAGATCAGGTCATGAAAATTCACAGTTCTGTTTTTGATAATGATTTTAAAAAAGTGATAATTAAAATAAATTATCTCCTTTACCTAAACTCAACTCTCTACCAGTGAGGGCCTTTCACCTGGCCATGAGTAACAAGGACCAGATTCAGTCATGGTCAAATAGCATATCCAGAAAGACCATTTAGTTTTAAAATCACTTAGTTGGGAATTGGATCTGGATAAGAATCAAAAGATCCTTCATAGTATTTTCTTTAATCAAGGATAAGAATTAACACTTCAAGGCTGTAAAAATGCTCAGAAGTGACTGCTTCATGGAAATGGACACAAGATAAGTGAAAAACTTCTCTAAAAGAGGGAAGGCAGGCAGCTGTTGGTTTCTGTTCTTCCTCCAGCTACATGCTGTTCCTGAACAGTTCTTAAATCTTGATCAAAAAGTGGGAGTAAAGCAGATATTTTCTGAACTGCTATTTTCTTCTTGGTTAAGTAAGGACTGACCAATTTCATTCTGCATTTCAGTTTAATACAATTACTACCTATGACAGACTTCAGGTATGGTGCGGTTCTGTGACAGTGAATGTGTTAAATTATTGAGTCTTGTTACAAAATGCTTTGTAGGTGTGTACGTGTGGGAAGAGTGTTCATTTAGGTAAAACTCCTGCATTAGTCCTGTCAACTTTCATGCTAGTAAATAATTAAAACCAAAATGTCCTTGTTATGGCTTGAGATCACTTGAAGAAAAGTTCGTGTTATAGTTAGACATCTGTACCAATAAAGTTCTTTTCTCTTAAGAAGCATCACGTCACACAGTACTTGTGCTGAAATTTACCTCAAGTAGAAACTTCAGACATGGCCTAGATTCGATAGAAGCACTGAGGGTGTAATGTGCAGCAATGCATGTATTTCATGCTGGCCTCCACACAGCTACCAAAATAAAGTTTAAACGAGGAACAAGTCTAAGTTGCTAGAATTACCTGAGCCAAACACTACTAAATTCCAATGTTTAGCTCAGTATGCAAAAAAACCCCACTTGAGAGCACAAAAATAACTTTGGTTTTGGTTTTTAAAGACAAAAACAGAGTCTGAAGCATATTGATGGGCCACACTAAGTCTTGAGAAACAAAAAACCAGGATAAAGCTACAGTTGTAGTGGAGGAAAAAAGTCCTGAGCATTTGAAAGTATGTAAGTATTTTGAGTATCCGAAACCCGCTGCATTTATACAGATGCTCCAGCTGAGATGTTACCTTTGAAGTGTTTCCCCCCCCCAAGTATTTGGTCACTCTAGACATTTGAAATTAGTTAGATTTTAGACAGGAGCTCAATAAAATCTAACCTGTAAACCACCACAGAAGTTTGCAACTCTAACCAAGTTGAAGGACACCTTCTGTGCCTCAGAATTAAAAGCCAAGAAAGTTTGACATATTGTACCATTCCTTGTGTCCAGTTTGTGGATCTGTGTACCAGGTATGCACCTTCACAGTTTAGAGAGTCATTCTTTGTTGCCTACTTAATGATTCCTTAGTAGAAGGTTTTATGCCACAGCAGTTGAAGTCATCATATGCTCTCTATTTGGGTAAAAGATCTGAAATAACTAACTGAAAACTAAATAGTTGTGTCTCAGTTTGACAAGGGAACTGTTATCTTGCCTGATAAGACAGCTGATCTGCCCACAGCAACATGAACTTGTCTTGCAAGAGACACAGCTCAGTGTTTCTAGGTGTTTTGCCAATGGATCTATACAGAAGTTAGATGTTAACACAAGTTTGGGTGTTTTTCAAGGTTTAGAAAGATACTCCAGTCCTAGTGCAAGCAATGGCTGCATTTCAGAAAAGCCTAATCAGAAGGTTAAAAAGACAACATTACCCTTCCAAAGGGAAACCAAGTGATAGCATACTGCACGCAGACATCAGACATGCAGTCCTTTGGTGTGAAGGCCACTTACTGCAGGTTCTGAATAGTTATGTCTTAACCAAAAAGCAACACTCTATGAAGCACTTAAACTGCCTAAAATAGCGCTCTCAGCCTAACTTCCAGTGAGCAATGATTTATTTAGTTTTAGCTAGCTTACTCTCAAAATAAGTTACCTTCAAGAATCTAATCAACATAAGATGTGAGACAATTCAACATAATTGGAGGTTGGAGACAGTTCAACTCTACTGTGGTGCCCTAGGTGAGGGGGTTTTGTGGTTTTGTTTTAGTATTGTTTCTATTAATGTATTAGAAGAGATTTAAGAGTTAGCTCAAAACACAGGCACACATATTTGAATACTTGTTAGTCTCCACACTCTTTCCTAGGAAGCCTATATTAAACCCTAGGAGGTTTTTTCAGTAGTACATGTAACCCATTCCAGCATTTCAAACTAGAAGTTTGAAATTACATTCTTGTCTGGAAGCTACCAAAGCTGTTCTACAAACTCCATTGGTCTCATTTGAAGTGGTCTCATTGAAATAATATTTAGCATACAGATTTTAGTTCTGCACAAGACACCTGCTAGTCAGATCCTACAGTTTTCACTAATGCCTTCCTACACTGTTTTGGGCAAGTTTGCTATTGTCATGAACAGCTTTGAGCTCAATACAGGAAACCTATAATTAAACATCACTTTTGTGACATTGAATATGGGCGAGCATTACTGTGCAATAGCACCTGCCTACCTAACCCAACTCAGATCCACATTTATTGATTTTTATAACAAAATAAACTGTTCAGATTCATAGGCATAGGTTCATCTCTCTGTGATTTGAAAAGGTACTTGAAAGATAAAGGTAGTAATCAACTATTTGAGCAAGACAGATTAGCTGTGTCTAACGATTTACAGTTCAGCTGTAAAATATACATATTGCACAAGGCGAGCGGCTGGAGATAAGGGTCTTTCTTCCAAACAGAGTTTGAACAGCCCATACAAGTCTTCCAGCTGCAATCAACAAGAGTTACAGAGACAGACCTGCGGCAGTCGCTGGAGAAACTGGTCAGTGGGATCTGATTGCAAGATGCTCTTAAATGCCTTGTAAGGTCTGCGCAGAAAACCTCCGAGCCCGAACACCGTGATTGCTGAACATGAGCCGTGGGTCAAACCTGTACCTACAGAAAGGAACAGTCTGTGAGCTGCAGTTAGCCCACAGTGACCAGGAAGAGCTTATTTCTAGAATAGCTTCTGTAAAAAGCTACATTAATAGTTGCCGCCTTAACAGTACGCGGTAGGGACAGTCTTTCTACGTATCACAACAGCTGAATTATAACGACACACAACTAAGGAGCCAATAGTTTCCAAAGAAATAAGCACTAGCTTACATCATACCAACAGCACACTGGCACATGAAACATGGAGCCTTCAGGAAATGCATTCTAACAGAAAGTTTTGCTGCCTCAAATTACAAACTTACATAGCACCACTGTAAGGACATTTGAAACAGTGCTTAAAAAAGCTTTGGTCCAAATGATTACTGAGTTTTGAGGTAAGAAGTGCTACACACTTACAACAGCTGGCTAATACATACAGCTTTTTTTTCCTGCAGGAAACATTCTTTACTAATAGCACATCCAGGAACAAGTATTTGGGAAATTCCTGCCTACAGAAACCTGCAGAGTTTTTTACTTGTTTGCAGGCAAACTTGAAGTCACTTGACTCCGACTACTCGCCATAGCTGTAAGCTTCGGCTATTCTAAGTCAACAACGGCTGATCAGATTAAAGTAGAAGTATTAATACCATCAAGTTATATTTGGTAGATGAAGTTAAAATAGAGCTTACACATTAAAAAATAGAAGCATCAAGAAAGCAGCTCTATAAAACAACAGTATGTGTGTCAATAGTATTATATTCCATCATAAATACCCTCTAAAAAGCTTTATTTTAAAAATACATAGTTATATTTAAAAATATTATAATAATTAATTTTGTGTTTACCCGGGATCAAAGACACCTGGTGTACGGCAGGTTGCTCCTGAACAGGACTGCAGCATCATTAACCGATAGTTCATCTTTTCGAGAATTTCTTGATCAATTGTTTTAGCAATGTTATTGATCTGGTGCGGATCTGCAGTCAAGTTATACACTTCCACAAACACCTGTAAGAAGAAAGTTCCTGCACTGTATTAAGTCCTAAATGCTAATTAACATTTAATCACATTATTTGGGAAGGACACTTTAGAGCAGCATATGGTCTCACATGTTATTTCGAACTACACCGCAGCATCCCCACACAGAAGCCGTATTTAGCCGTGTGACTAAGTGGTCAAAGACAGGACAGTGTGCAGGTGAACCTGAAGTTCTGTGATAGTACAGTATTGTTGAAGTTTTTACTTCCACCTAAAGTACTCACCTGCTACACTGCAGATATCTAACACATAAATGGAACCTGTCTCATGGCTGCAAGATAGCAGCAAGAGGCCATGGATAAGGTGTCCGTCTTTTTATTAATGGATTTCAAAATACACAATTTTATGACCATTATAGCACCATTATTTGCTCATCATGTACTTCCAGCTCTCAAAGTCAGACAGGTGTCCTGACAACACATACAAAATATGCTGAATGCAAGTATGCTCTAACCCTAATACAGGAAAGCTTTTTTCATGTGTGCATTCTTCGAGATGGATTTTTGTGTGCTTTAAGAAGGTTTGCCTGGAATATTTTAGAGTAGAGCTGGGTTTTGGTACATTAAATCACTCTGTGGGACAAATACTGGTCAAACATATCTCAGGAATTAAGCAGAGGCTTTGTCTGTGCTCAAGCAGGAGGAGTGACAGTACATGATGTTGATTAAAGCTGGCCGAGTCACGTCTAACTTAGATGAAGATGCATCTGGACAGACCTTGGTTGCAAGCTTTCTTGTAAGGCTCACTGCAAGGTTTTAAAAGCCACATTGCTGCATCTTCCCAGTAGTGTTAGTGCTAATTTAGCTGACCCAGAAATGCCACAGCCATACCTTCTTACTAGAAAAAAAAATGTGACATGAGGCATATTACCAGCCCAACTCAGGAAGTCTACTTTTACAAAGAAAGCTGCAACACTCGTTTAATTTCATCATAAATTGTCAGGCGGTAGAAAAATGAAGGGTAGGGGCTGCTAATCGACATCCTGGGCTCCTACACTGTCTTTTCTTGCTACATTACTGCAAGAAATACCGTATGGGATTTACTCCCCTGCTTTGAGTTGTCCATTGTAGACTGCTAGCAAGTGTTTTGTGTGCTGGCACAGTAAATGGGGATCCCTGCTACTTACACATTATTGCACACCTGCCAATAACGGCATTTATCAGATTCGCAACCCAGCTGCCTCAATGCAAAATGCTCTGGAGCAACTGTGTGCAAATGGACACAAGTAAAGATCCACTCTAACACGCCAAGTTTTGTGCACACAGTGGGGGCTTCACTGGAGATATTTGAACAGATTCTGAAGGGAAGACATTATGTCCCTTAACTCAGACAACTTAAAGTTAGAGACTTTTCTCACAGTTGTAACTTAAATGCTTGTTTTGTCAGGCAAACAAGTGAGTGATAGAAACGATCAGCCTGCCATTTCAGTTCTTCCCAAGGTAGACAGTTGCAGCTGAACACAGGAACAGCAGAGGTACAGTGTATTTGTCTTACAGAATACTCTGCCACATGGCATTAGGGTAGGACAGAGAACTGAGCCCAGCCCATGCACAGCTGCCCCTGAGGCTGTCAGGCAATAATCCAAGTTTAAGCTCTTGTCCCTTCCTCATTACTCCCACCCTCTTTTTTTTTTTTCTCCTTCCCAGCACCCCAGAGTTTTGGTCAAACATTATCACCAGTGGATAAACACTTCACTGTTTATCCTGCAAGCAATGCTAGTCTGCTTTTCATAGTTACTTGAGAAACCTTGAGAACAGATAAGAGTGCAGACATTCCCTCATTTGCTGTAGTTGAAAACAGTTAACATCTGCTCATCAGACACACTTACCTCCCGGTCATCAAATTCACAGTACTGCAGATCCCAGGAAGTAGACAAAGTCCTTACGCAAGCATAAGTGTTGTTATAGGAATCTTCACAAACACAGTCTGGGAAGCAGTGCTGTGAGGGGAGCAGTGAACAAAAACTTCAGAGCCAGAAAAAAACAGATGAGCTAGCAATCCTCTCTGCAGAGTCTATACCAGCTCAAGCCAGCTGCAATTAACTGATGACCACTAAGATCTTAGTCTAACACAAGTCTCCACTGGGGATTTTAAGAAAAAAATCATGTATCCTACATGTGAGGAGGTTTTATTAAGGAGGTCCCATGACTCAGTGCATTTAGTCTGGGAAGCTAATGTACCTACACTGAAGAGAACAGCACAACACACACGCTAAAGACCACACCAATGGGGTGCTTTGCTTTACATGAATGCTTGATTCAGGAAGTAGCTAGCGAGTTAATAGTTACAAATAAGAATTGTGCACTGGAGGTTTACAAGGAACAATGATTCTTCAACCACACTTCTCTGCATATTTCTCCAGCCCTGAAGCCCTAGATTCCCACTGAAAGGGTGCCTCAGTTCTGTATGGCCATATGGTCACATCAGTTCCACATGGCTGGATGTCTCCCTCCGATTCTTAAATGCTGTACAGGACCTACAGAACTGGGTCTCCTCTTCCTCACCAGGACACTGGGAGCTTGCTTACAGACCCAGGTTGGTCTACACAGCAAATAGGTTTAATTCAGCAGCTATTTTCTACTACTAACAGATCTTGTCTGACTTACCGTGACTCCAGGTCCCAGGCCAGGGCAAGTAGGATCACTGCCATTGTATCCTTCTCCTTGGTACTCCACCAAGAAGTCTGATCTCCACGTCACATTTTTGTCTCCTCTCTAGGACAAGAGGTTAACATGACTTTCAGTATCCACTGCACCGTGAAAGAGAAGAAATCCCCCATGCCTGGTATAACACTAATGCTGCTCACTGCTTACAAGGCAGTTTGAGTCACAGTCCCTTGTTTGAGTCTGTCTTAAAATAACATTTCGGCTTGGGTTAGGACATCTTGTGTAACTGGAAAGTAGGGATCCAGCTCCAAAAATATCAGTACATCTTGTCAGAGATCAAAGTGCTATCTTCAATTTACAAAGAATCATGCAGCAATACCAAATAGGAGCCACATGGCCAGATACTACCATACTACGGACGAGATCCCTGTAATGAGGCTGTTTCTCTTTGGTTTATATCAGACCACTGCAACAGATGGAAAAAAGATACTTTTGGCATAAGATAAACAGCTTTAAGAAGTAACTAAGTTTAAGCTGCTCTATTTGTAGCTGCATTTTCAATATCAGAGGGAGAGGGAAGTTTAAAGTTAATATGCAGCACCATCACAGACATACACAGCAAAACAATGAGTTGCACAGTTTTGATTCCATCAATTTAAACTAGATGCCCTTTACCTGCCTCTGCCTAAAGAACAGCTTAAGGTTTGGATACAAGGTTTTAAAAGCAAAGCACTGTTTTAAATCTGGATGATCTACGTTTCCAAGTAAGCTGCCTTCAATTTAGAGACTAAATTTAATTAAAATTAAAAGGATCAACTGCAAGCAGCTTTATTTAAATAGGCTTCTGTACACTTACTGTAAAGGTCAAGTTTACTTTATAAAACCATGCCCATTTTTCCAGAGTTTAAGGGGAAACATCAACTCTATTGAAAACTGAGGCAAACCAAAGACTTAAGAGCAGTCTGCGTTTCTCCTGTCTATGCTGAGAAATCCTAAGGAAAAGGCAAGGGAGGATGCAAGGTGAAACAAACCACAGCCTTCAAACCAGGAATTATTACAAATGGCAAGATTATCCAAAGGATTATACCACTTTCTATTACAAAATGACCGCAAAGTTGTAGGGCTTATCAAAATATATCTGCATTTAAGCAGCACACCTACTTTTACTGAGCTATCAGCATCCTGTGTGGAGATACCATCAAGGGAAGAATCTGGGTTATGAGGTGACCTAGTCTGCTGAAGGAAGCAGTATTCACTTTGAAGAATAACCCCTGCAGGAATTGCTGGTTACTATCCCTGCCCCTCTACTTACCAACAGTGGCAGTAGCGACATTCCATCCATCTGGGTCTTATTCAAGTCATACCCTGCAATATCCAGGATGGTGGGACCCAAATCAATATTTGCAACAAGCATCTGCAGGGCGAGAGAAACTTAATTCAGAAGACCAGAACCCAACAGATGTAATGAGACTTCTGCACTTTAAGTACCTGCAATTTTAGCTACACCTAAACACTACTTTTTCATCTGTATAGCTAATGGACCCCGGAACATTCACAAGCAAAGACAGGGCCTTCAGAAAGTGAGCTTGACACTTTATTTCTGTAGCCTGCAATTACCTAAATTCACTGATTCATGCAAGAGCATATAGCTTTTGAAAATGAGGTCTTTGCGCTTTCTACCACTGCACATTTCATTTCATTGATACGTAAATATGCAGAAGGATAAATTATTATCTGAAGGTGATAACTGTAAAACAATATTAAAAGTAAATTCCTACTCTGATTTCACATCTTTACCTTGTTTGTCTGATTTGGTTTTATCCCTGGTCCTCGAACAAGCAATGGAACTTTGATATCGAACTCATACAGCTGCCGTTTGTCTATTGGCAAAGAAAACTGGCCTATACAATAGAAAATGGAAGAAGTTAAAACCTGAAACAAGAAGCCATTTAAGAGCCTCGTGTTACATAATTGCCAGCAACCCATTTTTTAAGAAATCAGAAGAGGTTCTTAACCTGAACTACATTAATGAGGTGGGGGATAGGAACAAACAGCTGCAAAGTACAAGCCGTGTCTTATAAAGTTTAACAGCTTAGATAGTGCATTTTAAGTCCTACAGTGTGATACAGACAGGTCTTTGACAGATTTTTACTGGTTAACTCTTTCATGGCAAGCCTTCTTACAGAAGACCGAGACCTTTCATCCATTTCTGTTGTAATTTTATGTATACGAGTATACAATGGTAGGGATTAATGCTAAAACCCACAGTCAAACAAAACCAAAATAATAAAATTCCCAAACACCCCACACTGCAACAGATTATTGTTTTGCAACTGATATCAGTATTTTTCATGACTACACTCTTCCACAGCTGTTGCTCCCATTTTCTGGAGTGGTCATGAGGGTGAAACGTTATACGATTCCCAGATCTTCCACAAACATTCAGTAAGCAGTGAAAATCTTACCAGTGTGGTAGCCATTATCTGATGTGTAAAAGATGTAGGTGTTGTCTAAATCTCCATTCAATTCCAATTTCTTCACTAGTTTCTCTATCAGGTCATCTACTGACAGCAGAGTTTGCCACCTATACAGAAGTAATTCATATTACAGAATGAAAAATTTAGAATAATTCTTAGTGCCAAATGGGGCATTTGTGTTCTACTTCAAGTCAGTGGATGCACAGTAAGAACATAATTTTGCTTGCAAATTCTGAAAACAAAATTGATAGATTGCTACTCTGTACTATTTGAGGCTGCAATTTAAGATAGACTGTCTTCAGTTCTTATTTATTTTATTCTGCGGTGTCTGAGAGACATCAAAATGCCGATTATTTCTTATCTGGAGACAGTCAAGACCAACTTTGAAGCAACACAGTGGCAAAGAGTCAGAGTTATCGCCTGCAAGGTCGTTATTAGTTCTTTATATCTAGTTTTTAATATAAAATTCATGGCAGACTTGTATTTTATTGTCTATATAGAATCCCTTCTGCTTGAAAACTACCTCAGATGTTTTGTGTTACTCACGCAATATCAGAGTTCATTAACCCACTGTGTCTAAAGCCTTGAACAGCTACAAGTTATTTTTCCCATTGTCATGGGGTCTGCCTTTGAGACAAGTGACTGTTTCTAATAAGTCAATAATAAGCCTCCACAGAGTAGTGTTATGCTGAATTAACTGCAGTTATTAAATTCTTGGATCCTGCTATCTCCAGGCTTAATTTAAGATTTTGCTGCAAAATTTTAGCTTCATGATTCACAATGCAAAAACCTGAAAAAATACTTGGTTTTCCATTTCCAAAGTGACAAGGGAATGCCTCATAACTGCCCCAAATGGAGTTTAACACAAAGTTAAGCTAATGCTTGTTTCAGAGGTTTAAAAGAAGATTTTTACAGCGTAAGTTACTCCCCCCATCCCCCTTCATAAGAAGGAACTGAGCACGTGCCTTGACCAGTTGTATTCCCACATAAAAAGACCACCGACTGAGAGCCAAGGTTAATAAATCAGATTATCTGGCAGGTAAATCGATCACATTTCATGTACATCATGCAAGAATCCGACATTCAAGCAAAGTAGATGTAAGGCCTTTTTTTATGAAAACATGTTGTGCGCTGAAAGTGAAGCGCCAAGCATGACTGGCCTTTTCTATGATAAATGATGGCAGCATTTGAGAGCTAAGTATTTCTGAAGTCAATGACACGTTTCTTTGCAAAAAGTAAGCCAAAAGTCAGGTCTAGTGAGAAAGAGGCCAGAGAATTCTCACAGGTAATTTGACATCTACTGGCAGACTTATTACAAGCTTTTAAAAAAACCCAAACAAACCCACCTTTTTACTAAAAAGCAAAAATCAGTAAGAATTCTGAGTAGAAATCTTAAGCAACAAAGAAAAATTCTTACCGCTTTCTATAAGCATCATCAAGAAACTGTATTGAAGAGTTTGTCATTGGAGTCTTTGCTTGTCGAATTAACCAGTGCTTGTTCTAAAGAAAAAAGATGAAAATATTAGCATAGGAGAGAATTATAGAATGGTTTGGTTGGAAAAGACCTTTGAGATCCTGGAGTCCAACTTCACCTGTCCACTACCACATTATATGCCTGAGCACCTCATCCACCCATCTTTTAAATCCCTCCAGGGATGGTGACTCAACCATCTCCCTGGGCAGCTCTGCCAGTGCCTGACAGCCATTTCAGTGAAGCAATTTTTCCTAAGATCCAATCTAATCTTCCCCTGGTGCAACCTGAGGCTATTTCCTCTTGTCCTATCACTTGTTACTTGAGAGAAGAGACCAACACTCACCTCACTACAACCCCCTTTCAGGCAGTTGTAGACAGTGATGAGGTCTCCCCTCAACCACCTTTTCTCCAAGCTAAACAACCTCCGTTCCCTCAGCTTGTCTTGTTCTCCAGTCCCTTCACCAGCCTCGTTGCCCTTCTCTGGACGCACTTCAGCCCCTCAATGTTGTTCTTGTAGTGAGGGGCCCAAAACTGAACCCAGCACTCGAGGTGCGGCCTCACCAATTCTGAATACAGGGGAAGGATGACTTCTCTGGTTCTGCTAACCCCACTGTTTCTGATCCAAGCCAGGATGCTGTTGGCTTTCTTGGCCACCTGGGCACACTGCTGGCTCATGTTCAGCTGGCTGTTCACCAACACCCCCAGGTCCTTTTCTACTGGGCAGCTTTCCAGCCACTCTTCCCCAAGCCTGTAACACTGCATGGGGTTGTTGTGGCCCAAGTGCACGCCAGCTTTTCAACCTTTCTTAGGCCAGTTACAACACAAATGTTGTTCAGGGTAAAGCATTCACATGATTCCTGTTAAACAGCCTGACAATGCTATCAAACTAACCTGATTTGTTTTCCCCTCATGGTTCATGTAAAATCCAAGCTGCAGGAGTCAAGTATATTACAGCTTCATTATGCTCAGCCCTTGGTGAGAATGGCTGTGGATCTTAAAGTAACTCAGAGAAGAAATTCTTGTAAGGAGCTAGGGAAGGCTCTCCCAGAGATGAAAGTCAACAGATCTGATAGAAAAAATAAATCTGAAGGATGAAGCAGCATTGCAAGATTGGACTTACTTAAGTGAGGTTCTTTTGGTACTAAGAATTGTGAGAATCCTAACAGAGGCAGAGAGGTGGGGAGAAACTCCTGCATCAAAAGTGATTAGGACTATTTAATTTATGAACGCATGAAGACAAAGATCTGTAATAGTGTCATGATCATATTCTCAGTAGCCTAGGAACTCAGGGCTGGAGACTACTGAGGGGAGCAGAAACAGTGTCATCTGTCTGGATTTTTTTGACTCTAGACCAAAAGCATTTCTTTTGCTGAAGCGTTAACGATGCTCCTAGCTGCACCTCCAACTTTCAGAAACAGGCCCTCCCTTTCTCCTCTTACCCATCTCTGTGGTAACAGATATGACCCAAGGTATGAAAAGTGATACCCCACATCCTGAAGCAGCACTCTGAACTGAGTCTGCTGCTGTACAAATGCACAGGGAGGTCTGTTGCACAGCCTGAAAGTATTAGTGGGGTGCAGAATAAAGGAGAAAGTCATCTCAATGCAGTTTTACAGTATTCTGTCTAGTAGGTCAGAGATGATCCACTCATCACCCTCAGCTTGAGCCTGTATTTAGCTGGCCACACCTCTCCACAGAGCCTCTCGTTTATGCAACTTTCCTCCTGTCACAAGCAAATGACTCTGAACAGGCTCAAGCTTAAGGGACTCAGTCACAATGATGTGACTCAGGATCTTTTGCAATTATTCAGTTCTCCTGTTCTCATACACTGAATGGAAGATTTTTCAGCATGGGGACTTAATACCACGTCCAATTTATTTTAATTTGGATTGTTCTTTTATGGCAAGTGTAAAGTAATTCTCTGGAGAGATGCCAACTCAGCAAGAAAGCTCACAGCGTAATCAAGACCAAACATCAAGGTCTTATGTGCTGGCTGGGAGAGGAAAAAGTACCAAAAAATATCAAAACCCCCATCCCCAGCTCAGCAGAAGTTCTTCAGAGAATGAAGGGGCTAGTAATGTCACCTGTGCACCAGTCCCTTATCACAAAATATGGGGTCAGGAAAGGCTCTCCATAAGGCACAACCATGCTGGGTAATTCAGTCAGCTAGTGCAGGAGAATTTTCCTCTTCTCTGGACTATTTTCGTTCTTCCTACCTTCTCTGAAGTTTGAGGAACTTCACACAGCACCTGAACACTTCTGTGGATCTCAAATTTCACATCGACTCAGAGCTCTCAAATCTGCTTCCCTGTGAAGTCTCTTTCACTGGTTACATACAAAGCTGCTCACAATCCTGCTGCCTCCCTAGGTCCCAGTCACAAAGAAAGCTTAGGAGACCTTGAGACAGCACACCATATCTCGGCAGGAAAAACAAGGCACGCAAGAGAAATACACAACATGAATCTTAGCTTCTCTCTCAGAACGGATGAGATAAACCAACTCCTCTGGGCTATCAGTAGTCCTGCTTGGGAAACCCAACAGCTACTCATCGTCTGATATAGTTCATAGCTGAGGGTCCTAAGCAGAAATTCAAGTGTGCATCACTGGCCAGTCTGACAACAGCTTAACTCATATTTTTCATGCGGAGATTCTGCCTAGATGGCTCCTTTTAGTAATCCTTGGCCACATAGTGTATAAGGAAGCCAGGCAACATTAATTTAGGAATCAAGACTGTACAATGCAAGACTGTCTAGCAAGCATTACAACATCAGTGACTTGAAGGTCTGAGCCTATATCCATGTTTATTGCTATTGCAGGAATTGTGCTTGACCTACAAAACAGTGAAGCTCAAAGGAGAGTTAGCCTTCAAGACCACAGCACTGCCAATTACAGAAATACACACCGTTAACAATTGTAGCTATTTTGTGTCTAGGAAGAAGGGTAAAGCTACTCTGTTCCTATTGTGAAGCCTAGTAAAACTGCTGGGTCCACAGATATTAACTACCGAACATTAAGTCTGTTATTTTGCTTTGTATTATACAGACATATGCAGAGCTTTTGTTCCACATAAGGGAACTCCCACACTACTTTTTGGCCAGCTGCTAACTTTGCAGGTCAAGTTATTTCTGACTCTCTATTTTAAAAGCATTCAGTTGTTACAGTTATGGAGTCTAAGACAAAGTTAGGGACCCTTTTATGAAGAAAAAGTCTGATTCCCAATCCCAAATTTGAAACTTAACAGGTTAGACTACTTACTGCCTGCAGCCCTTTTCTCCCCTTTCAGTCATGTTTTTATATCACGCTGATAAACACAGGGTTATTTTATAAGCTACAATCCTCAGCTAAAACCCCAAGTTTCACCCTGTACTACATGAGTCACAGTGACCTTAGAAGAGGTATCATTGGGGTCCAGATAGGCTTTTAGACAACGGTATCTCTTCTGATTAGGAGCAAATCTTGAAGTGAACCAGTTGAACACTGAATAGGAGAGAGTTCTATATTTTAAACTAATTGACTCAAAACTACAAAATCTCTAAGTTAAATATCTCAGAAGATTAACTGTTTGTGACTTTCACTTATTGGCAGAGTAAGGAGCAGTGGATTAGTCTGAGCTGGACCATATTTGGCAGCGGAAGGTCACAAGGCCCTGTCACAAGGATGTCTGCGAGTTTGTAACATTAGGCTCAGCAATTCTGGCTACAGGTTACAGGTTATTTCAAAAAATGAAAGGCAAGTTCTCAAAGACATTAGCAACTCTGGGCCCTGGGGTTCATGACACCTCGTGAGTTCAAGTAAGGGATCACTCATCCACGCAAGCAGGTATGGGTAGAAAGACAGGGCTCTTGTCCTTCACCTTGAACCTGTGTTGCACACTGCCTAGGTGTTCTCTTGAACATACCAACAGCTACAAAAGAACGTTTTAAGAGCTGCAGAAAAGTCCAGAAATTGGATAAGGAATTAGCTTTTTCCCATTTATCAAGCATAGTTCCCTTGTACGGCCTTACATTTTTGCCACCATTTTTTTTTATTTAAAAGATACTGGCATGAGAAAAATCTCAAAGTCACAATAAATATATTACTCCAAGAGGCTGCTTAACATAACTGAATAACCTGTAATCATGGTATTAGCCTATTCTTCTCACTGTTTAAACTTAGTATGCCAGTCAGGGTCATTGCCTACTGCTCCCACAAACTAGCAGAATAATCTGTGCAGATTCCTGCTGGTAAGCTTACCTTCCCATGAATATTAAAATTGCTGTTTCTTGGTGCACTGACATTCTGAAAGCTGTTCGCATACTGTGGAGCAGCTGTCCAAGGGGAGTGTGGTGCTGGGGTTGAGATCATCATAAAGAAAGGTTCGAAATTAGATTTGTACTCCAAGAAGTCCAGCGACATGTTGGCCTGTGAAAAGTTTTGTTGGAGAAGTCATACATCCAAAGGAAAGCAGCAAATATTTGAAAATCCAAACTAGACATTCATAACTTTATGGTTTGGTAGCACATTTAAACTATTTCAGAAACTTACTGCTTGTCTATCTAAAAGAGACCAGACCAGCAGCTCATGATAAAAAACCCCAAACAATAAGTGTTCATGTTAAGCAAATAATTTGTCCCATATCTCTGAACAGCTTTCTACTTCACACCTTTGCGTTCCTCAGATCTGGAAAACTCATCAAAAGTTTATGCCTATTTCAAGCATCCACAAAATCCACCTAAACTCTGTTTTCAACAAGTAAAATTGTAGCTTTCTTTAACACAGTCTTAGTCTTTCTGAGGCTCTCAGATGCCATGTTCTGCCTGACAGATCCCAGTTTAGCAGTGCCAGTTGTCTTCTGAAAGAGCAGGAGCTGTGAAAAAGTTTTTCCAGCCCCTATGTCTATAGCATAGGCTCATTCTGTAGCAAGCTCCTTGTTTCTAAGAGGTGCCATATTTCTGCCAGTGAAGCTGGAAGCTCTAGTGAAGGACAGTGCCAAACTCCACTCACTTACATCACTTCACTGCACTTTCATTTTCGTTTCAGCCTATACACGATTTCAAGTGGCAAATTAGAGATTGCATTAGAAGATACTTTGGCCTTCCTTTGGTCAGCCTTTGAAATTAAAAGGTATTACTCACAGATGAGTTCTTCACTATTCAAATCTTGCAACATTTTCCTTTCCTGACTGATTAGTATACTCCTTTTTTGGATATACTTGTCTTTCTCTAGAAGAAACAATACACTAGGAATTCCCTCTTCCTTCCTCATAACTTGTACATCTAAGCAAGTAGAGTCAGACTTCAGTTAAATGACAAGAGAGTTTAGGGAGGGCAAGGACTGTGTGAAGCTTGAAAACTTGGTTCAGAAACCAGTATGATGTAAGTAAACTCAGAGGGAGTCAACTTAGATTTTGTTAGGAGCTTAAACTGTAATGTTTCAAGACTGCAGCAGTCATGTCCAAGTGCTCAGATGTCCTTAGTCAGGACTCCTATGAACTCACCATTGAGTAAATGAAACTAAAACACTAGCTCTGAATTGCTGAATACATATTTGGTAACTACAGGCAGGAAGCAGAATGAAACATGCTGAAGATCATAATATGCTATTCTATTAATAGGTGAAACACCATAAGCAAGAGGTTTATGCAGCAATGACCTGTTGGTCAAAATGTTTACAAGCTGCTGAAGGACCAAAAGAGACCAGCAAAATGCCAGTAACAGTATAGTCTCACTTCTGTCTTATCAATTCCAATCTAGCTGTAGATAGTCTAAATCTAAATTTAATCAGACAGCTGTTCAGTAACCTCAGCAACATCAATCAGTTCTGTTCCTAGTGAGCAGCTGTCTATGTTCAAGAACCCACTGGAATGAAACTAGCTAGGATCTCAGTGGAAGACTACAAATCAGCTGCACAAGGAGACTTCTCAGAGGATAATTTTCTGGAGTGCTGCATGTGAGCTCCCAGCACTCTTAACAGCATGTCACATTAAGACTTCAGCTTGGGGGGGAGCGTGTGTGTGTGTGAAGGGAACAGCCCCTTCACCACCAAAAAAACTCCAAGCTAATACTACTTGCTAAACAGGGCCTCAAGAAAGGCCCTTCAGTATCCTTTGATATCTTTGTTACCTCTCTTTACTTTAAGAGGCTAAAGTCTCCCCCTGGTCAGCTACACATTTTGGCACAGTCCATATATTGCCCTCACACACTAAGAAGGATCAATTAGCCTTTGATGTTTCAAAGTTATCAGTTTGACTAGTTGGAGATTACAAGATACTGACACATCATCATATCTGATGAACAAAGGATGGCATAAAGTTATTTTTACATGCTTTACTTCCCTCTGAAGTCTTGGCCCAGTTACTCTGTTACAGAAGTTGTATATTGCAACAAAAAACATCCTTCAATGTAGTAATTTAAGTCACTGTCTACATGCATCACGTTCCTCATGCACCACAGCAGTAAGTATTAACCTCTCAGTGAGACCAGCCAACGGGCAGCTGGAATCCCTTTCCTTTCCATACACAGACTCATAATTTCTAAATATATCCAGGACTTTGATGATTAATGCCCACCCACCATCACGACAACACAATCATGTATTTATGAACTAACACAGCCTAACAAATTATTAGCCCCACCCTTTCCCAAGTCCCCAGTGTGACACGTTATCTGGTCATAAGCAGCCTCTGTCACACAGGTGGTGCAAAATTTCTTACCAGTACATCGGTCAGGTAATCTACACTGTAGTTCTCACCATGCCTTCGTGCTTTGCCATTTACTGAAAGAGTATAGTTGTAGTACTTGGAATTTTTCTCCTATGAAAAACAAAAGTTGTGTGCTTATTTATACAAAGTTACATGTATGTTAACTACTTGAAAGAAACAAAATGAGGTACCAACAGGCTATTTGTCAAATAGGCTACAAGCATCTGTTGTAAGGACACTAAAAACTCTCTCAACTGGTCTCCAACAATAAAGCTTATTTTAGTGCTAACCTCACACTGCTTTGACTTTACAAGTCAGGGCTTTGCCCCGGGCACTTTAAAAGGAGTAGCCTTTGTGAAAGCCAAGGTTCTGATACTTGACAGAGGGAAGAAAATTTGCTTTAAGTTGTCAGATGCTTTTTGCCTGCTCTTTCATGACCAGCAAAGTTAGAACACAAGTTGCATTACAAAGCAACCAAAATTAAGTATTTTTAAAACAGCATAGTCACATACCAAAGCATACCAAAAACTCCATCCAGGAGGGACGTGACCTACTCCCCCTGCATCCTCTGCTCCGTACTGAAAAGATACAAACCATGACTCAGTTTCAAATATGATGAATAAAAGCTCGAAATTGTTTCATATTTGTGTGCTTTATTCAATACTAGTCAGAAGGCATATTAAGTCAAATTCAATTTTAGAATGGAAAAAAAAATATGCATATAAAAGCACATGTATAGCCTGTTAAAGAAACCAGGGTTAAATAACGGGAAAGACAGCAACTGAAAGCTTGGCATTCACCAGGGAAATTTAAATTTTATTTGCTGTTCTACTCTGCACATGAATACATACAAAGATCCTGGAGGACATTCAGTACACCACCAAGTAATAACAGGAGGTAAAAACACCTGTGACAAGACACTCTCAGGCTTCGTGGTAACAGTCCACAAGACACTAAAGAAAATTTCACACGGACCAACAGCTTCCACCACTCTCCATGAACAGGGAGCACGAACTTCAAGCAATGCTAGCCTCTTGTCACTTCAGCACCAAATAATCTATGACAATTAGCCTTTAAGCAAGCAAAAAAAAGGAAGTAGCTGCTGAATTAGAGCCAAACTCAAAACAGAGGGTGCCTCACAGCAAAGCAACAGACATCTCAGAGCTGTCCTCTCCCTGACAGCATGGACAGAAGACTATGCTGAGTCAAGGGACGCTCACAGAGAGCCAGATTCCCTTCCCCTAGCTGCCTCAGTAACATCAAATCTGTGAAATGGCTATGAAACAAATCTGTGCCTGGCTATGAAAATTAATTTTCCATTATTCTGTTACACCACCAACATTTTCCACTAAGAAATGCAAGGAAAATAATGCTGTTAAGCAGCCTATAACTCATTTAGCTCAAAATACAAATCACAAGAGGAACACCTGGTCTTGGAGTTTTCAGCACTGAATTTTACAGCTCACCATAAAACACAGCTTAGTTAAAAAAAAAGAAAAATCCATCACACATATACAAGTGATTCAATAATAAGTGTTGGGTAACCTCTGTAAAAAGCTCCGATAATATCTGTTCTCCCAAATAATTTGCCTCAGTGGACATTTAAAATGTCATATTAACCACTAAAAATAAAATAGCCCTCTGAGTCAAGGGGATATGTCAGTCAGGAATATTAAGACAAACTGATTTTTTTTTTTTTAAGGATTATTCTAATATTGTGCTAGCTTAGCATGGCTTGATCATATTCTTCAATACCACATGCCAATAATCTATCCACTTCCCCCAGGCATTAAAATCACCATCTCTAGAAATTAACACATCTGAACATACTAAAAAAGCCTTTGGATTCCATCATCCTTTCACAATTAACTTTTAAAAAAATCTTCAGGCACCTACAGAAACTGATTTAACCAAGGTAAAGATTTTAACTTTGCATTGTATTTATCCCATCTCAGTAAAGAGAACCATTCATCCATGTAACACTGTTTTAAACATTCTGGGGACCCACCATCAGCTATAAATATAAGAATATCACTAAACGTTTTAGAAAGGTGGATGAATGCAAATGAACTGTGTCACAGTAGAAAAAATAAGCATGAAATACCTCATTTAAGTACTTTCCCGCAAAGAACGTTTGATAACCACACATAGATTTGAGCAACGCTGGGAAGGTGTAGGGTTCTTGAATTTTCTGCCATAACTTGCTACTACAGTTTCCTTCCAGAGTGTTATTGACAACATGATGATTATGTGGATATTTTCCAGTTAAAATGCTAGCTCGACTGGGACAGCAAAGTGCACTAGGAACATACTGGAAAGACAGAATGAAAAGATAAAAGGTTGACACTGCAGAACAATTTTTCCTCAAAATTTATAGCTTGAAATATCAGTTAACAAGTTCATTAAGCAGTTCACCAATGTTAAAGCATACTCCTCTTAGGACACACAGAATTACAACCCAAGTATTTTCACTAGTGAAACGCTACACATGAAACTGGTCTTAGGTTTCTGCAGCACATGCTCTTCAACCCCCACTCCTCCCAACAGATATGTTTTTTTTATAGAGCACTAATTATCCATTCAAATATTGTTTGCCAGTTGATTGACTCCATTATTCTAGCCACGGCAATACATTAGAACATGAAGAAAGTGGGCTTTCAGCATACATGTAGTTAAGTAGCTTCTTATGATACTTCTTAGTTTGCACTAAAAATATTGATTACTTAAGTTTTACTTCAGAGCTTAAGCAAGTTTCCACAAGTACTTTTAGGAAGTGAAACTTCCTCTCTCAGATTTTGAACATGTCCTTTACTTGTATTTGTTTTGAGACCTAAAATTAGTTTGAGATTTAATTTCAACACCCACCCCCACACACACAAATACACAGACTTCATAAAGCTATAACCTCTTTTGAGATTTTAAACCTCTTCAAATACAAACTGCACAAACGTGCATACCTCAGAAGTTTGAAGAGTTAGTGTAAACACTTACTGCATTTAAGAAGGTTATTCCCATCTGCGCAATGAGAGCATTAGTCTTCTTTAGTGGGGTCTGGAAGAAAGATATAAAACCAAAATCAGCTAAAAACATAAGCATGCTCGGTACCGTGATGGAGCTGAAGCAGCTGAGGAAGCCCACCACCATAGCTTTCTGCACAGCCCAGGCAAACCACCTGGAGTGCCTTCTCGCTGTGACCGAAGCGGTTACGCAAGCCAGCCCGAGGGAGCTGAAGTGTGGGGACTTCATCAAATAGTTTGGGTTGGAAGTGACCTTAAAGCCCGTCCAGTTCCACTCCACTGCCGTGGGCAGGGACATTCTCCCACCAGACCAGGCTGCTCCCAACCTGGCCTTGAACACCTCCAGGGAGGGGGCACCCACAGCTTCCCTGGGCAACCTGTGCCAGTGCCTCACCGCCCTCAGCGTGAAGAATTTCTTCCTAATGTCTGATCTCAATTTAAGCTTAAAACCATTCCCCCTCATTCTATCACCACTTGCCCTTGTAAAAAGTCCCTCCCCAGCATTCCTGTAGCCCCTTCAGGTACTGGGAGGCTGCTCTAAGGTCTCCCCAGAGCCTTCTCTCCTCCAGGCTGAACCCCAACTCTCCCAACCTGTCCTCACAGCAGAGGGGCTCCAGTCCCCTCATCATCTCCGCGGCCTCCTCTGGACCCGTTCGCACAGTTCCTTATCCTTCTTATGCTGGGGATTCCAGAACTGGGCACAGTATTACCGGCAGGAGAGTAGAACAGAGAAGAAATGTCGCCCCTCCTGCCCCCCTCCGAATCACGCAGCCCCCTCAGGTGGGGACGAGGCCCCTCGCGCGCTTCCCGCCGACCCCGCGCGCGCCGGGCCCCGCGCCTCGCAGTCTCCCCGAGCCGCGCAGAGGGCCGGGAGTGGGTGGGGAGGGGGGAGGAAGAGGAAAAGGGAGGAGGGGTGCGAAACGCGGGTCCCGGCACGCGCGAGCGCGGTTACCATGCCGCCCAGACAGACGTCCTGGTCGTCGGTGAGGATAAGCACCACGTTGGGCCTGCGCGCCTGCCGAGCTGCTGTCGCTACCCCAGCCGGGCTCAGCACCAGCAGCGCGGCCAGCACCGCCAGCCCGCGGGCCACGGCGGCAGTAGCAGCCATGGCGCAGATGAGCGGACACGAAGGAGTCGGTGCTGCTCAGAGCCCCCGAGGTGTACGGAGCGATGAGAACCAGCGCGCGTCCGCCCCGCCTCCGACATATGACCCGCGAGGGCAGGGGGGGGGGGGGGTGGGGGGGGGGGAGGGATCACGTGGCCCGGGCGGGCGTTGCGGAAATGCCACGCCCACTCGGGCGTGACCCCGCCCAGAGGGGGAAGACGTTAGCGCGGGGGCGGAGCTTGAGGCTGGGGCCACGCCACCTCACAGCGCCGCGTCCAATCGCGCCCCCTCGTGGCGCCCCGCCCCTCACGGCACCCCCTCACAGCACTGCGCTCGGGACGGGGTCACGCCCTCTCTTGGCACCGCCCTCCCCTCGCAGTACCGCCCCCCTTCATGGCATCACCGCCCCCTTCACAGCGCGTCCTCGCAGCCCCGCCCCTCACAGCCCCGCCCCCTTGCAAAAGCACGGCCCACATCCTCCCTGCCGCGCCCCGCCCCTAACAGCTACGCCCGCATGCGGCTCCGCCCCCATGCCACGCCCCCTCCCTCCGCCTCTCTTACTTCATGGCGCCCCGTCCCTTCAAGACGCCCCGTCCCCTCACAGCGCCCCCTAGCAGTGTCCCGCCCCCTTCACGACGCCCCGCCCCTCCAGGACGCTCAGTCCCCCTCGCAGCACTCCATGGCAGCCCCGCCCCCCTCGCAGCGCCACGGCCCTTTACTGCGCCTCATTCCCTGCAGCATCGCCCTCCCCTCGCAGCGGCCCCCCCCCGCTCACAGCGTCGCGCCACGCCTCCCCTGATGCCCCGCCCCTTCAGAGGTCCCCGCCCCGTATCGCCCCGCCTCTTCATGACGCCACGCCCCCTCGCAGTTCCGAGCCCTCCTCGCAGCGCCCCCTCACAGCAGCGCCCCTCCCGCCCCCCGACAGGTGTAGCACCTTCCCGCCCCGCCCCTCGGCAGGTGCACTTTCCCCCTACACGCTTCCCGCGCGTGCCAGCTGCCGCTACGCCCCGCGGCGCGTGGGGAGGCAGTAGCGCTCGTGGCCGCGGAGCAGCGTCCCGCCCGCCTTGGGCTGTCCGTTCCCGTTCCCCGGCGCGTCCCTCCCGCGCCCCGCAGTGGAACGGCCGCTCCCGGCAACGGCGGAAGATGGAGGCGGCCGCGGGCCGGGCGGGCAGCAGCGCCGACAGCCTGGCCGAAGAGGACGAGGAGGAGGAGGGTCCCGGCAGCGGCCGCTCCAGCCGCACCTCGTCGCTGGTGAGCGGGCTGCTCACCGAGCTGTACAGCGCCGAGCCGGGCAGCGCCCGCTCCCGCGCCCTCCGCGAGCTGCAGCGGCGCCCGAGCCCGGTCACCTACCTGCGGCTCAAAGGTACAGCCGTGCCCGCACGGGGGGTGCCCCCTGGAGCTACCTTCCCCGGTGCCCGTTGGGGCGTCTGCTTGAAGTTACAGTCCCCTCTCTCCTGCCTCCGTGCCTGTGCGAGCGTGCGTGTGGAACGGTTCGGGTTGGAAGGGACCTTAAAGCCCATCCAGTTTCAACCTCCCACCAGCCCAGGCTGCTCCAGGCCCCATCCAACCTGGCCTTGGACACCTCCAGGGAGGGGGCACCCACAGCTTCCCTGGGCACCCTGTGCTAGTGTATCAGCACCCTCATCGTGAATAATTTCTTCCTAATGCCTGATCTAAATCTTCCCTCTAATTTAAAGCCATTCCCCCTTGTCCTGTCACTACTTGTCCTTGTAAAAAGTCCCTCCCCAGCTTTCCTGTAGCCCCTTCAGGCACTGGGAGCTGCTCTAAGGTCTCCCTGGAGCCTTCTCTTCTCCAGGCTGAACCCCAGCTCTCCCAGCCTGTCCTCACAGCAGAGGGGCTCCAGCCCTCCGATCATCTCCGCGGCCTCCTCTGGAATCCTGATTAAAGTTACAATTTCTGCTCTCCTGCCTCCATGCCTATGTGCAGATTTATGTATGTACTATCATAGTTTGCTTGTTCCTGCTACTTTCATGCATGACCATCTCTCCCAGAAGCTTCCTAGTGACCTTCCAGTGCAGGAGGGGGACCTGTGGGAAAGCTGGGGGGGGTCTTTTTATGGGGATGTGTGGTAATGGGTTGAGGAGGAATTGCTTTGGATTGGAGTTGGGACATGGGAAAGGGGTGCTTCACGTTGAGGGTGCTGCAACACTGGCACAGGTTGTCCAGGGAATATTGTTTCAGAATGTTATTTCAGTCAGTGAAACAGAAAAATAGCATTTTTCCAAATCTGAAAGAAACCATTTTTTAGTAGTTACATTGAAATGCAATCCCATGTATTTTTTCTATAATTTTCATTTCTAACCACTAAAAAAAGTAGTTCATAATTAGTGATCTTAAAATGCAAAATGTCCTGAAGGGCTAAATAAGTCCCTTTTTTTCTTAAGCTAGAAGGGATGCTACACGTAAGATGTATGTCATAAGAAGTACTTGTTTTTTCAAGTCCTTTTAGTCCTTAAACTAAACTTCAGACTAAAGACCTAGGACTTAAACTAAGCCTGTCAGTTGTGAAGCTGATTTGCAGGTAAGCATGTCTTCCAGGAGGAAAAAAAATGTAAAACCACAATGTAAATGCAGTAGTCAGCTAAACAAGACCTAAATGAAACTGTCAAAGAATTCTTAGGAAAGCTAAGTAGATACGACACTATGTTTGTGAAAGGAGGATACTTGGAGCTCCAAGTCGATCCTATGAGGAGGGCTGGACAAAAGCCTCTTGTATCCTGATGTTAAATCATTCCTGTTTTTCACAAGGAAAAAAAAAGCATGAGGTGAATAAATAGACCTGCTTTTCAGACCTGTGCAAACAGCTTTCTGCTTCTGTGTTTGGTTTCTTAATGAGGTGATTTGTCATCTGATGTTGCAGGATGTAGCTCGTGTTTTTCTGTGTGTCCTGTGGCAATCTGGGACTGAACAAGAGATTGCTTGTTTGGGAATATGTTTTCTAGCATTAAACCTCAAGAATTTTGCTGCAAAGTTAATTCATTGTTTTTACAGGGACAGCTGACTGGGAGGAGCAGGAAATAATAAACTTAGCTCACTACTTTTGTGGTGACTGTACAAGTTAGTAGGAACACAACTTTTTGTTTGTTTGTTCTGTTTATTTCTTCTCAAAATCCACAAATGTGGTTTTAAATCACCAGAGATAGTGGGTGCAGCAACAATACAGGGATTGCAAATGACAGGATTGTCTTAGAAGTGATCCCCTGCCTTGTGGTCAGTCATTCCTTGTTCTCTGTTATCCTGTGATTTGTTATCATTTCAGCCTAATTTGTCCTTTTCTTTAAGTTCTCTGGAATTACTGAAAATGCTTTGCTGCGTGAGCAAGGCTGTTGGCCATTCCACTAATAGTAGCTTTTCCTGGATGCATGAATATTATTCTCATCAGATCGGGTTACCAAAGTATGGATTTTTTGGATGGATTTTCTTTCAGCATCAGGGAAGCATGGCTGGATTGAAACTGAAAAGATTTGAAAAGTTAGCCGCAGGGAACAGAAAGCTGTTTAGCTGCTAATGATGAGCTGTACCAGGCATTAGAAAAGGTCAGTGTGTGATAAGCAAGATCCAGACTTTCACTGGCTGGGTGTGTCTCTGACAACAGAGCAGAGGACTCAAAGTTTAACAGACTGAAGACATCTCCCCACATCTCCATTTTCTCCTGGACCTTAAGCTCACCACATGAGAGACAACAGGAATATTAGATGTAAACTGAGATGTTGTGGTGAGCTGAGAAGGTCTGGTGGCACCGTGATTGACCAGTGGAAGTGGTTGAGGCTATGACTGAAGCCACCTGGTTTGCATTTTAATGGAGAGTTTCCCACTTAGATCTTACCCTGGAGTTGTATTTCTAGCTTTGCCGGCAGCTTCTCGAACTTGTTCCTCTGTCTGTTGCTATTTGCATATTCCCCGTGCACGTTTTCCATAGGCAGCTTCTGGAAGGTGCTGTATTTAAAATACCCTCCTGGCTGCACTGCTATATTCTGGCTACATCTGACATGTTTCCACTTCACAACGGTATAATTAAGATTCATACACTGTGCAATAAGTTTGAAACCCTTTAGTTTAAAAGAAAATCAAAAACTTTGGCTCAGATCCTGAAAATGTTTTTAATTGGGGATTATCCCAGTCAATAGAACTTGTAATTTGTAGAAAGTTTGTAGATGTTGATGTCCATGGGGCAAGTCCCTTTGCACGTTAACTGCAATAAGCTGTGGATGTTTTGACCTGCGCTGAAGTTATTTTCTCTACGTATTGGCAGATGTCGGTGAATTAACAATTATAAAACGAGAACTGAATTACCGAATTTCTGTTCAATCGGCAAAGTTGCTTCGTCTTCTGAAGCAGAAGGACAGGCTTGTCCATAAAGTCCAGAAGAACTGCGATATTGTCACAGCTTGTTTACAGGCGGTTTCCCAGAAACGACGTAAGTACTTTCTGTGTGCGTGTGTACCGGGATAAGTAGTTTATTTCATCAATATGGGCAGCATTTCAATTAAATCTTCATACTTGATTTAAAGTCAAGAGGTCAGGCTATGCTATTCCTTAGATGTGACTGCCTTCCTGTGATGTCAGTGGCTCCTGGGAACAGGTACAGTTCAACTCGGCTAGGTGTGCTGCCATAGCCTCAGCTACGGTACGTGTGCTGGTGCAGCACCCTTACCACAGGCTGCCCACCAGGATTTTTCAGCTTTAGTTTACAGAAAGCCCAAATTGATTATTTTAGTGTGCACGCTGTGTTGAACTGTGTGCTTTTGTATAAAGGAGATGCTAAAAGTGGGAACTATCGACAGCGTACGCAATTGTCTTCCTAGAGCATTGTTTGTAGCGCTTAACTCCTTTCTATTGAGTTGATTTAAGATTAGGAGTGTCAGTAAAAACAAACACACTTCCCTTAGGCCTCTTTCCAAACAACACAAGTGCTGACACTTTCAGAGAGGGAGTGCATGGGAGAGGGAAGAAATGTTGCTCTTCAATTGTTGAGCCTTTTCTTCCAGCCCAGTGAAACGTTTTTGTTTGACTTGGCAAAGTTGTCGTCTAAAGATAGGCTGAAGTACTTTTGCTGGTTCTGCTAAAGTGAAACTGCACGTAATGTCGTATGTAAAAATAAATAATCGTATGTAAAAATAAATAATATCTTTGGAAAGGATATGTGAAAATAACCTAATGTTCCCTGTCTTATTTTTTTCATTGACATGCAGCGTGACAGGTAAGAAATGTTCAGGTACGGTAAAAAAAGCATGGCCTTTGCGCAGAAATGACTGTAGGAGCTTTGAGGCGCATGTAAAAATTTTATTAAATGAATCTTATCCTAGTGGCATGTGCAAATGTAGTTTAGTTAAGGGTTTGTCTCTTACTGTAAACCCAAAATTTTTATGCATTTAAAAGTGTTCCTTTGTTTTACTTGAACCTAGCATGAAAATTTTTGGCTGTCATGCACTGCATAGGTAGTTTTCTTCTTCTCACCTACTCTTTTTCTTTCACATCAGTTTGATAATTGAATCCTTAGTTCTGTTAGCACTTAAGCATATCCCGTAGTCTCCTTTTGAATGAGAATACTTGAATTTTGCGTGTGTTTAAGTGTTTAGAGGATTTGACTATAAATTCTGAAGGTCTGAGCATCTCGACCTCCTTTGTTAGGTAAAAAACTATTGACTGGGAGGGATATAGGATTTCATCCTAAATATGAATGTGTTTTTACAAATTTCAGGTACCATTTTACTCTTAAATTAATGAGGCATTGTGTTTAAATTGTGCTAGTAACAGCTGAGATAGCTGAAGTTTTAAATTAATACAGTTTATCACCTAATATCCGTTCACGTGCATGCACATTTTTGAAGACTGTAGGTTTCTATATTACATCTCTTTAAGGGGGATATTTTTATTATTAATGTAGCATATTTACCTAGTGTTAATTTTCAGCTTAAGTTTCTGAAAATCCAGATGTATGTATTCCGGGACAGCTAAAACATAGATATTTCTTGCTTTAAGATCTATTCCAAAGCCACTTGGGTTTTTTTGAATGACTCCTGATAACTTCAGTTGCTTTGGAATGGATTGAGGCTGTGGTTTTTATTGCTCAGCATAGTGCTATACAGGGAATACAGGAGCAAGCTTTTGATGTAGGATATACAAATTTAAATTTCCTGGTAATCGCACTGTTGAGGCATTATTTGATCAACAGCTGTCCAAAGGCAGGCACAGCTGGTTGTCTTCTCTCCAACCACTTATTCTTGCCTTTGTACTGTTTCCTGTGTAGTAGTAGTAGCAGGAGCCCCTGTGGGGGTTATGATGAATCAAATGGGAGACCTGATCTGGAAAGATAATTCCTTTTTTTTTTTTTCCTTTTCTGTAGCAGTTCCCTGTTCCCAGTTTCTGCAAGGGGTGGTGGGAGTGGGTACACAGGAGAAAGCGATTGCTTAGAGTCACTTGAGAAGTGCAGCTGCTGAGTGTGTGGTTAAGTCCTGAAGTCTGAGCAAAACTGTTACGCTAACAGTGGAAAGATCTGTTTTCTCCTCTTTTAACTTAAAAAACCCCCCAGTTAATGTGATGGAACATTAAAAAATGCACAGCTCATTCTCCACCCTGAAATGTACGAGGTTTTTTTTCTGCCTGAAGCCCTTGGAAATTGGATTTTCTATAGCCTACCCTCTCATTTTTAAGTATTTAAAGTTTTATTATGGATTTATGGAAATTTTAATTGTTCCAGGTCTTTCTAGTTTATACTTGCAATGTAACATTATGTGCCATAAGGCTTTGTAATGTGCCCTCGTGTCCAGCTTTAACATTAGGATATCCTGTGGTGCTAAAATCTTCATCAAGCAAGTATGAAAAATCTGTTAATTTTTTTTTCCTTTTAATTTATGTATTTAGTAGCAAATTACAATTTCTTGGAGTTGTTTTATCATTAATTATGTTTCAAATTATAAGTGATTCTTCAAGTGATTAATACAGAGTTTCATGGTAGATTTATACTATTGTTGCACTGGGAGGGTTTTTTCCCTGACCTATAGTGAGATCTCCAGGTAGAGATGGAACTCTGGTTTGAAATTAACTTAAGTTCACATTCAGATGTTTGAATTCTACCTGTAAGCAATCTGTACAGAGCAATTGCAAACAAATACTGTTTCAGGTAAAGACGGAAATTCAGTCTTGGTGCTTAATTCTGGACTTGTCAGACTCTTTTTGAATGCTGCCTGACCAATTTTCTCCTAGTGGTAACTTCAGTTAGTTAGGAAATTATGGGGCTGATAAATGTGACCCCTTGTTTTCTGGTGGAATGTCTATCATGCCTTAGTCTGCTTCTCCAGTGTAAAAACAGACACTGTTTAAAAGAAATGTGTACTTAAAACTGTGTGTGTGTGTGTTCATGGGGTGCAAAACCTGGGAGCCGTCCATGGATGAGTTTTTGCACTGTGCTGACTCTTGGTCTCCGCGCAATGCACGTAAGAGCCACAGCCTTCTGGCAGCTTTGGAAGCCCATGTCCATGGCTTGATGTGCTTCAGTCCCCAGCACTGCAGCATTTGAACTGCTAAATGGACAGTGCACGTGTGGAGCAACAAACAGTTGCCAGGGACGACGTCACAACTGATTGTGCTTCTCATTATGCTGTTGACTGTTACCCCTCGTAGGTGACGAATTGTTTGTGTACAAATAGGTATTGCCATAGAAAAAAAATTTCACTGCAAAGCAATATATTGTGCTGTACTTCTAGTTCGTAAGGTACATGACTGACCAGTTTCATTTTAATAACACTTTTTACCCGAATTTAAATAACATACTCTAGCAAAGAAAAGCAGTACGAGGAAAATTATGGTAGTGGCCTGATGGTAAACGTAGCTTCTAAGCACACATTTCTCTTACTCTTGTGATTTTGACATACTTGGATTAATGTTTGTTCTGTAGCATTGTCAATTTTTTCAAATCCATCTTAGAAAGGAGACTGCTTTATGCACTAAATTATATTATTTTAGAAAAAAAAAATCAGTAAAAACTAAATCCAAGGTTTTGTAGCTAGCATTTAAAGAATATGCAAAAGGCATCTCATGCTCTTCTATCTTCCTGTGTTTTATATAGTGACGGTTTGCTTATATATATTATCTGTAGATTACTTATAAGTAAAAATCATCCAGCTTAATTGTAACTCCGTCTGGCTGGAAGTGACCAGGAATGCTTAAATCTGATTCCATATAAAATAAGCTGAAGTTATGTTAACAGAATGTTCATTAATGTGCTTTGTATCTTTAAAGGAGAAATCATTTTAGTAGAATACTTCACAAAGTGATCATTGATTTGGAACTTTACAGCTCTGGTGCTATGTACCCGTAGTAACTTTAAATGGGTCTTGGTGCTGTGTTTGGAAAGGCTCTCGGTATTCTCTGTTGTAATTCTTATTTAGAGACTGCAATTAAACGTAGATATTCTTTTGTTTCAGCATTGACTCCTGCATAGAATTCTCTAAGATAGCAATAAATGCTAGCTTCCTATTTTTTCTTTTCCTCCTTCTGCTTTGATTTAATGCACAGCCAGCAGAGGGAGACAGAATATTTTATTTGGTGCAGAGATAGAGGTGAATCTCTTTTTCATAGGATGGTGGCTTTCGGATCCTTTCCTTAAACGTGAAGCGCTTTGTAAATGCGGTCAGGCAATAATTGGTTGGAGAAAAGTAAAGTCAGACTGTCAAATAAATGCTGTTCACAAAGAAAATATTAGATTCCATGTGTGAAGCAGTTGAAAAATGGTGACAAATGGCTTCTTAATGATAACAGAGATCATTGGTTCCGGCATGGTTGTGGGGTTTATTCAGAAACTCATAACGGAGTGGGCTGAATGTTTTGGAGTCCAACTACAGAAATTCAGAGGTTTAGGTATGTACTCATTAGCAATACTTGTGGTCTTTTTGAGTGCAACTTCACTAGATAGAAAGCCAGCACAAGCTGACATCATCTGGGCACAGCTGGTGCCCTGTGTGTTCCCAGCAGATGGACAGAGTTTCCTGGTAGGAGACTGGCCTAGGAAGTCTCCTCAATGTCTGAGGACGTCTTACTGTCTCTGTAGTATCAATGCGCCTCACAAGGTATGGAACTCGCTCTGAGGAAACTGGGAAAGCCTCGCCTGTTGTTGTAGTTGTAGGAGTTAGTTAGGAGAGGTCTGGGCAAGATCATGTCATTGGGGTCTCTGGATAAGTGCAACTTAGACATACAAAAGTACTTACTTGTGCATCTAGATTAAACTTCTGTTTTCTCTTTCCTTGCTACCTCTCTCCAAAGTTTCTCTTTAGCTTCAATCCTGCCATATCTGTGTTGTTCTGTCCCATCTTCCACTTCCTCCCCCCTAACTCTTTATTAGCTTTTTTGACTTGATCCCAGTCTTCAAAAGTTGAACCTCTCAGTGCTGTTCCATTTTTCCCCTCCTTACATCTTGTCTGTCCGACAGTGTCTATCACTGGCTCTCAGACAGCTCAACGTCTTTGAGTTTTCTTCACACTATTCCTCAGTCTCTTTCATATGTTCTTCCTTGTCTTTTCCCTGCATGCACTAATTATCTACTCACCTTTTTTCTCCATCCTTCCTCTTCTCTCAACTTTTGTTGTAAGGCCAAGACAGATATTCACAAATTTTAGTTCATAGGATGAAATTTTCCTTGAAAGTGCAAGAACAGCTTTAATACAACATACCAGCTAATATTGACTTGATTGTACTTGAATTTCATAAGGTTCTTGGAGGAGGAGAAGGAAATTTTTCACAATGAGAACAATTAGCCATTGCCATAATCTCCCCCAGGGAAGCGGTGGATTCCCCAGCATTTACGGTTCAACTGGACAGGCTACTGGGCCATCTTGTTTAGACTGTGCATTTGCCAAGAAACATTGGACCGGATGATCCTTGAGCTACCTTCCAACTTGGGATTCTATGATATGACTCCAGTTGTCACTCTGGGTCATGTATTGTAACATGGGGCAAACGCTGATGTATATGTGTATTAATTCATGCAGGTCAAATTGTGTGTGGCTTATCTGTCTCTTCCCATTCATTTTCCTGCAGTTTGATATACTCTTGCAGTTGTGTAAATATGCTTTAACCTGGAATACCTTAATTGCTCGGGTTTAATTTTTTTTTATTCCTTTAAGAAGACTTGGGTTACTCAGTGAATGCTGCTACTGTGGCAATTTTGCCCTAAATCTTCACCCTCCAAAATCAGTATTGATATAAATTAGGGGCAAAATTTTAAGCTTCCATGTTGCTTACTTGAACATCTGAAATAGATATTAAAGAGGAGGATACCATGTATTAAAAAAATAAAAAAATAAAAATATTAATATGTGTGTGATTTCCAGTGTTGCATTTGCAATTAAAAGAGAGATTATTGTGCACTTGCAGTGTCCATCTCCAACTCTAATTTAAATTTCCAAGTGGATGTCAAACAGGTCTTTCATTTAGAAAACCATGTCTAATTCTCAAGGTGTTAGTCTAATACATTTTAAATTTAACTCATTAGCTCTGATGTTTGAAGCCAGATGAGTCTTCCTCTGTAACCTTTTACAGCAGTAACTATTTAATTGATCTATTGAAAGCACATTCCTCCCTTGCTGTGGTTAAAATAGGAGGTTTACTTCTTATGGATTCTGATTTCATGTGAGTCACCCTCAAATGACTCAACTGGCTGCATGTTTCGGTTCAGTAGCTTTCCTATTACCTCGTCTGTATTTGTGTGCTTCTGTTACATTACTGGTTTCTACCCTTTGTGGGTGCTAATGAATTTGATCCTTTAAATTGATGCTGTGGCTTTTTGAAATGCTTACTTAAGAAATGTTGCTTGTGGCTACTTCTTGTTTCTCCTAACGCTTTGTTCTTAATTTAGTTCTACCTGATCTGTTGTCCTTTGAAGTCTTTTTGTAGGGAAAGGGAAATGGAATGAAACAGAATTAGGAGCTTGAAAATGTCATAGTCGTCTTACGTTTTTAGTTTTAGATTGCTGTCAAAGGTAGGCTGTATTTTCTTTATAGTCAGTTACAAGGTTGTGGTGGTAAGCGTGTAAATACATAGGATATTGCTACTGATTTCTAATTATTGCTGTTTTCATTGAACTGTTAGTTATGCTGCATAGAGTGAAGGCCTTCTCTGTTACTTGTGGCTCAGGATGTAGAGGTGGGCTGAGGACTGCTTAGCAAGGATTTTGTAGTCCATTGTGTTCTGTGCTGGTTTTCAAGGAGTGAAGCAATGAGACAGCTGGAAAAGGAGAGAACCTGTATTTAGGGATCCTGGGGATCAGTGGGGATGGCAGCTGCACGCTTGGTCCATCAGCTGCATTGGACCATTGGGCAGCAGTTCTTTTCATCTGGACAGTGAAGTCCACTTGCCAGTCCCTTGGATGTGGACTGTGCACGAGGGAAAATGACTCTAGATGGAAGTGTGATCTTAGCTGATACTACATTGTTATCCAGCATTATTAATAAACTGTGTAATGCTTCAAAATATTCCTGAAGAATCCTTCACAAGAGCCACCTATAGTGGTGATTATAAAATTAAATGCTGTTTGATTATCATAGTCCATTCAGCTTCAGCCAGCCAAGATCCTGGGAAATCTAGAAGTTTATTGCAATGGGAGCCTGGACCGAGGATTATTTTCCTTTGAACACTGGGCTCAGAGGAGAAGGACTGCAAATGGCATCATTTGTTGCTGTGCACCAGGTCATGAAGAAATGTTTGAGAGCGTAGGTGTGTGTGGATTAGTATTTACTAATGTAAATTAGATTGTGTATTCTGGGTATCTGTTAGTGATTCTGGGAGAAAGAAGAGAAAGGTGGGTGTTATGACACTTAATACCAGCAGTGTGGAACACTGAACAAGACGCTGTTGCTCTGCAAGGGCAATGAGCTTTGCTTTTAAATGCCATTGGGAGTTTACTATCATAGTATTCCATGCAGTTTCATGCACTTGAAAAGTGCCATCTCTGTGTTAAAGGCTGACAACTAATCACTAACTGAATAATCTTAGGGAGTTTTTAGTTGGTGAATTCCATGGTTACTTTCTTTTGATGAGGATATGATCTTGGAACTGGTCTTTGTGTGGCACAGCCAGGAGGCTGAGATGAAGGAAGTAGTTTAACAGAGCAGTAAATCAGTAAAATTCCAGTAAAGCACTGCGCCGCTCTGTTGGCTCTCGCAGGATATTTTTCTAGAGATCTATCAGCTGAGTTCCCAGACTTACAGTGTAATTGAGTTGCTGATGGGATGTGCACACTGAGCATGAATCTTTTAGGTAATGGGTTCTGATGTCTTTGATCACTTGATGAGCAGTAGTGTATGCAAGCGCTAAGGGAGTTACCACCCCACTTTATTGTATCCACCCAGGTCTTCAAGATCATCTGCGCTCGCGCCTGAGAGCTGGCTGGTGTGAGCCCACAGAAGCCCTTGGTGGGCTAATTCAAAATATGTTAGGTGTCTGCCATCTTCTCCACTATTTTAAAAAAAAAAGCTTTAATATAAATTCTAAATCGGCAAACTGTCCAGTTTCCTTACAAACTTGGTGGATTGTGTGATTGTTCAGATTTGTTATCCCACCCTGAGACCACTTTGGGGCTAAGTTCAGTTTCTTCACTCCCAAGGTGAAGTAAAATTTATATCCTTTTCTGGTGTTAAAGAGGAGATAATATTTGTTCTTATTTGTTTGGTTGATTTTTTTCATAGAAAGAAAGAGACTGGATTTGCTGTCTCATTTGGTGATACCTGGACTGAAAAGTTCTTGTAGTCTGTGCCACTGCAGAATATCAGATTCAAAAGATGGCAAGAACTAGTGCTTAGAGCAGCACAGGACCTGGAATTCTCACTTTGAGGGAAATTCTGCTTTAAGAATACAGCAACTAAAATATCTTGTTCGAGCGTGAAATAAAACACCCACTCACAGAAGTCAATTGCTTATAAAGCAAAATTCTGAGAGTTTGTTTTGAACTGAAACACTTTGTTCAGATTTTGCCACCCTAACCCCTCACTCCTCATGCTTTTCTTTTCATGTGATGTAATGAGCCATTTTCAATAAAGATGTTAAAATGTTTAATCCTGAAAAGAGTTTAAATTATACTTTTAGCATTTGGAAACATGTTTTCACTAGAGATGACATTCTGCTGTGAAGGACTTCGCTCTCCACAAGCTGATATTTTATGGCAGAGCTTTCCATTTATGCAATTCCAACCAACTTTGTTACTGAGATCTTCCTGGGAATGTGCAATCAGCCACCTCTGCCTCTCACTCCCTGCCTGATCGAAGCTGGGATTGCCAGCCTGTTTTAGGGAGCTGAGGAGCTAACATGCATTTCTCAGATAAAAAATCCTCCTGTAATGTTCACCTGAGATGCTGAGAGCATTAGCCTCCGCTGATCTAACTACGACTGCTTTTCGTTCTTCCTCCCAAATAAATAATTCTACCGAAAATCGATATGCTTGTAACAGCTGAATGTGGCTACTGTATAAAAAATAATTCTGCCAGAATAAATACTTCATTGCTTATTAAGGTACTGAACAGTAAATTCAGTAAATCCTTCTGTAAGCAGTAATCTGGCTGCTGAATCTAGGCACAGTGTGCGAGAGAAAATGCAGATTGCTCACAGTAGGAATGAATAGACTGCAGAATCGCTACTGAATTCTTGTGCTGCAACACTCGGTATAGGATGTTATAAATATTTGTCAGTGTGCAAGCAGCTGTGACAACAGCGAAATGGTTGAGTTAGTTCTAGACCTGAGATTGTTTATTTTGGATATGTGTACAACTTGGAGGCTGACTGCTCAGCTCCTTTTCCATATTCCTCTGTGTAACTGTAAATCTGTTGCATAGTGGTACCTGGCCTTGCGGGATTAGTTTTGTGATGCATGTAGAATTTTGAGTGCACTGAATCACACTTTTCACAACAGCTGTGCCATGAACAGTTGATGTATTGGAGAGCACTTGTTACATAAAATACTTCCTGAGCATTAGAAATGGGGATTAATGTGACAGATTATCATGTGAGGGTTTTTTGGATTACTTATCAAGCAATACTTTTAGTACTTCTATACTAATTTGCCTGGTTCTCAGATCAGTGGAATCTTATTTCTCTGGTACTGCAGTATCTTTAGAAGGTAGGATTTGATCAGCTCGAATTCAGGAGGCGTGCAGCCACCGGCAGGATGGATGCTGCTGTTTGCTGAGAACAACAGTCAGAACAGCCTGTTCTCCATCTAAGGTCCCTGCCAGTCAGTCATGAAACCTGAAATAACCGTCAGACACCACTGTTCCCTGTGCTCATTTGCAGCTTTCAGATGGGCACCTGATCACTGGTGAAGTTTGATTAGTCTAATAGTTCCCTGAAGAACTGGAAAAGCAAGGTTTTTATTTAGCCACCCTGGGACTACTGTGGTTAAATGAGGGGAGGTGCTGCTTTCTGCATGGCTTCAGGAAGAGTGTGACACTCGCTCCAGCCCAGCACATCTGCCTGGGGCAGGGTGAGCGTTGGCCAGGGAGGGAAGAGTGGGGTGCAGGGCCCAGCTGTGTGTGGAAGTAGTCCTGCTCTTTGCTGCGAGGCGCTGTCAGCATCCAGGCTATAAAACCTACGAGTTCATTGCATTGGCTGAGAAGCTGTGAGAAAGCTGGCTGTGCAGCCGGTGCTGCCAAAGGCCACGTGGGAAGGAATGATGTGCAAGAAGTGCCTCTGAGCACATTTGTGTTTCACAAATCCTTTCACTAACCTGCTCCAGTCCTTGCAGGTAGTGAAAAGCCGTGGCATCTATGGCAAACGTTGAACAATCAAGATGTAAAGGTTTATTTGTGTGTATAAGCTGACAGCAGGGGTGGCTGTGTGAGCTGCATAACTATAATACCATGTCACTGCAATCTTTTAATCTTCCTCTGATGAGCTTTTGGTTGAGGAAACGGTCTGAGAGAAAGCATTGTGTGGTTAGATTGTATGCGTAGTCCTTCACACTTGTCTAGCTTAGCACTACTGCCTTTCTTATTCTTCTGGGGATTGCACTCAGTACAAAGTAACTGTGCTGTTCTTCATCCTAATGAAATGCTCTTTTTTTTACCCATTGTGAACTTGTAGGGGGGTTAATGGGGCTTCACTGAAAAAGCCCAAGAGTCTACATGGCCTTTAAGTAACACAGATGCATTTTATCTCTGAACAGGGCACGTGCTAAACATTCTTTGGTTGAGTTAGTCTTTGAAGAAAAGATTTCCTGGATACTGAAGATCAAATGGAGGATAACAGCTGCTTTGGGATAATTAGTGCTAGGAATAGACTGATTTATGGAGCATCAGGCAGTGCTAGCAGCTATGTTGCTGCAGCCTTGTGAGATAAGCTTGGCATTTAAAAACAAGATGCTTGAAAAGTGGGCTGTGAACTTAGTCTATTTGGATCAATAAATCATCCTGCTTGTAAGCCTATACTGGAGCAGCTCTGGAGGAAGAGTTAAATGAGAACCTCAGCTTTTAAAAGGCTTTTGTCCTTGAAGCTGTTAATAACCTGAATTTGACTTACTGAGCAGTTAATGAGTGCTCCTCACATACCCTTGAAATTTGCCAAGGAAGTCAAGTCCATGTTCCATCTCCACGTTACATCATCTTACTAGAACACTTTCTAAAAAGAAAGTGACACAAACCTGTGATTTGTATCTCTTTGTCAGTAAAAACTAGAAACCTTTTGCTGTGTTTTGACAGCAGTGAAACAGCTTCTAAATTAGGTTCCCTATAAATCATAGTCACCTTCCTAAAATCACAGCAACCTGGTACTGATCAGTGTGTTTCCCCTGCCATCCATACAATATAATACATATGGCTAAAATACAGAGCATGAACCATTTTTGATTATTGGGTTGGATTAGACATCACTGATAGCTAACAGTGCAATGTGGGGTTTGGGTTGTTTTTTTTTTTTTTCGATATGGTGCTGCTATTTCCTTGTATCATCCAGTGGTCATTGGCAACAATAGTTATTGTACCTTAGATCATGATTGGAAAATAATTATCCAGAGAGACTAAAGGAAGTCAGAATGGGGAGGTAATCAATGTACATAGCTGTTCTTTTTTTGAAAAGAATACTCATCTGAGGAATTCAATATTACTAATACTTACAGTAATGCATAGAGAAGCCCACTGAAGTCAGGAACCTGATAGTCTGGTCACTGGACAAAATATACAGCTCAAGGCTCTCTGAAAACCAAACTTTTAATGAGACAAGACTACTCGAAAGTTGGTGGAAGAAGCACATGTTCAGAGGACTGAAGCGAGCTGTCCCAAGCTACGTAGTAGTAGATAATCGATAAACTTTGCTGATACCCAAACTCATGCTTGCGTGGTGTTGTACATGTTCAAAATCTATTTTAATGACTTGTGACTTCAATACTAAATGAGCCTTTGATTAATCCTGAACACCTTCAGTTCCATAAACTGGTCCTGTAAGAGTGGGTTATGAACTGAAATTTTGTCATTTAACTATTGAGTAAAAAAGCTTGGAGTAGTGACATCGTCGTGACTGAGAACTATTTTCTCCTCTTCATCTTGCTCACGAACTTCAGAAAAAACCCGTCTCTATGTCAAACTTGCTGAAATGACTAACATATGTACTTTTTTTTCAGGAAAGGGTGTTGGTAGTTTGAGGTTCGTTTGCTTTGTTAGCTGCTTCCTTTTCCAACACTTGCAAAATGTGCTCTGTGAGCCCATGGCCCATGTCGGAAATCAAGGGAATTATGTGGTCTTGAGGACCTGGGGTTGCAATAACTTCACATGCGTGAAGTTTCCATTTCTTTACAGAACTAGTGGCATCTGCAAATGGGAACCAGCGTATATGTGATTAAAGAACTTGAGTGGTGGTGGAGGACTTGCATATCCACTGATCCAAGACCTCTATGGGGCTTATATTAGCTTCTCTCGTAGTGAACACCATTCCCCTCCCCAGCTCCACAAAAAGGTTTTGATTCTTTTCCTGTGTAACAGAGCTCCGTCTGTGGAGGCCATGTGTACTGGAACAGGGAAGATGCTTGCTGGACTCTCTTATCCTTGGGCAGTGCAGGAACACCCTTTCTCTTTGCTACGTGTCAAATGAAAGCCTTGCACAGCCTGAGCCTGGTCTTCAAATCACTGCAAATAAGTACTGAAGAACAATGAACTTCTATGTATAAACACGATCCCATTCCCATAGTGCTTCCTGGCCCAAAGGAAGGGCGTTTCGTGGTTAGTAGTTTTTCTAATTTTGACAGTTACTTTTTAATCTGACATCTTTAAAAGTGTTCTGTCTGTGGATAAATCTTGTCTTGGGGACATGTGGTGTTTTTCATTACTTGTATTGGAGGGATTAAAATCTTGCAGGTCAGACCAATGAAGCTAGTGATCCACACTGTAAAATTCAATGGCTGTGCTAGGTGCTAAGCAAATAATCAGATTCTAATAAAGGAAGAGCAGCTCAGTTTTAGAGTTGGGAGCCTGCAATCTGCTCTGACTTCCATTGTTCTGCAAATATTATCTTAAATGTGCTGACAAATCATACCTGTCAGAGTTATTTTTTTCATATATTGCATTAGTTTTTCTGCTGACTTGGAGATTTGTTTTTTAAAATGGCCGTGTAGCATTTAAGCAGGATTCTGGGATGTGAATTCTGGCCAAGATATGCATTTACTTCATATTGTTTAGCAAGGTTAGGGAATGTTTCTTAATTTTTGTGATCATACTTTTTGGCAATATTTTTATATAGGCTTCTTCAACGATTTTTCTTTTTCATATGTTCCTTGCCAAAATAATATTTTTAATTCTGTGCTTCAGTAGAGACAGTTAATTTCTCTGACAAGAAGGGGACATTGGCTTTCTGAGATCTCATGTCAATTTATTACATTGTGTTTAATGTAAAAGGTCCTCTGTATGTTCTATTGAGTATGTAAGCATTGCTGTGACTTTTATTCCAGTTCACTCTAAACTTTATCCTACTCGTTACTACAGCAGTTAAAATATATTGTTACTTTAACAGTCCTTGCATGACATATCTTCTACCTTGCTCATGAGTTGCAGCTCTCTGCTTAATGCAACTGCCTACAATCTGCTTTACTGCCCCTATTTCTTTTATTTTCTTCATCAGGATAACACAGATCACTTTGTTGCTCAAATGGCAATTAGAACCTTACAGTTTATTTATATAGTTGAATCAAATTAGAAAAAATAATAAGAAACTGGGATGCAGTTGTTGAATTCCACTCTTTTCCCACCCAAAAAATTATCACAGCATTAGAAGATCTTATCTGTCATTTTGCTCTGATTAAGAGCTTGTTTGGAAGCTTTTGTGACATAGCTTCAAATTCTTTTTTTGCTGGGTTTGCTTTTGTTCTTTTGGAAGACCAAATAGGTATATGTATAAATATATTAAATAAATAAATAAATAAATGTAGCAGTGGACTTTGGCTTGGTTTTAACGCACCTACATTTTAGTGTCTATACCTGTTCCCAACGTACTGTCCACGTGAGTGCTAGGTGCCAGTGTTTCCTTTACGGTTGTTGTAGATGTAGTCAATGTCTTACTGCCATTGCTTTCACATCCAAAGCTCTTTGCACCCTACTCTTCTCTACTGTCACATCTTTTCATTTCTTATTCAGTATTCAAGGTTAGCTCATGCCTCCTACCTCCATCCCACACTACTTTTCAAACAAGCACCTTTTCAGTCTCTCCTCATGTTGGTATTTTCTTGTAGGTGTTTAGCCATGTTGAACTTGAATTGAAGATTAAAACCTAATCCCTCAGCCCTGTTATTGACCTTCTGCCTTCATAGCACTGATCTCTGATGACCAATGATAGGACCTGAGGGAACAACAGGAAGATGTGCCAGGGCAGGGCTGGGTTGGACATTAGGAGCAGGTTCTTCACCCAGAGGGTGGGGGAGCACTGGAACAGCTCCCCGGGGAGGCAGCCCCAGCGCAAAGCCTGAGAATACTCAAGAAGCATTTGGACAATGCCCTCAGACACCAGGTGTGAATGTTGGGATTGTCCTATGCAGGGATAGGAGTTGGACTCGATGATTCTTGTGGATCTTTCCAACTGAGGCTCAGGTCATTCTGTGATTCTTTGAACTTTGCCATGAAGCAGCACTTCTTATATTAAGGCTGCTGTCCACCATGCTTTCCAATATCATCTCACTGTCTCCCTGTGCTCCTCTGTATGATAATGAGTTTCCTCTTCTCTTATTTCTTTGTTTTAAAGCAAGCAGTTTGTTTTTTGCTGTACTTCTACAGCACCTACTGCAATAATGATGCAGCCCAGAGTTAGGATTTATGGGCACTGCAGCAAATACAAAAAGCTTTAATAGAATATCAGGTGTACTCAGTTGTGCAAGTTTCCTGTCCTCTGTTACTGGCATAATAAGTGGAACTAAATTCTGTCTTGTGATCAAGCAATATTCTATTTAACCCCCTTTTGGTTTCCCACATAGATCGTTCTGAGTTAAAGCTCTGCCTTGTCCTTTCAGTGCAACCATTGAACACTGTGTAAAGGTAAAGGTTTCCACACTGCATCTATTTTGTGATGTCAGAGTAGATTTTTTTCTTCTGATATATTTGAGATGCCTCTGATCTGTGGTGCATGTTGTTTAAAAAACACGAGTCGGTTTCTGCTTTTCAGTAATTCTTTCAGTTCGCTCCAGTTAAGCTTTAAGAACAGTCAGTTCCCAGTTTAATCCTGGAGTGAAATAGGCCACCCTCTTTACCCAGCCCACTGGCACTGGTTGCTGTACTTGTGTGCTCAGGGTTGCTGAATTACCAGCAAATTTAATTCTATCCTCAAAACCAGTTTGACCTGAGAACTCCAGATGCTGCAGAACGGTAGCTTGTTAATTTGTGATGTAAAGCATTTGAATATTAACATATTCCTATCTTTCAGTGTTGTAGAGACAGGTTTAAGAAACACTTGTGGCTTATGCTGAACGATTTCCTAAAGAACTCGGGAAAATAGGGACTTCGTGCTTTGCTGGCTTGAGCGTAGCTCTGGGGGACAGGTATGTACAGTTCTGCTGTTGCTCGCCTTAGTCCTGGTACTGCACAGATGTCAAGTGTTTCTGCACCTCCCTCCTTTGTGGAAATAGCCGTCTATTTACAAAAGGAGAGAGGTTATAGGCAGGTTCAAGGGGGTTACAGACACGGCTATGCTTCTGTTTTAGCAACCTGTGATGCATTTGAGGGCTTTCATATTCTCACCCACGTGATCCGATTGCATAAGCATCTTGTGCCACTCTAAGAACAATGTGTGAATGAATCGAGGGACTGCAGTCAGCCTTCCGGGCACTAATTCACTGCTGTGCCTCCCTAGGTGGGAAACCGGTCATCACAGCTCCGCTCTGTTATGCTGTAAACTGCTAGAAACTGCTTTCACAACTGACTGACAGATGTTTTCATTACAGATATATGATATTTCAAGTGTTTTTGTAGATGTTGGAAAAGTCTCGCGTACTTCTCAGCATGTATCGTATTCGCCAAAACCTTCAAGAAGCAATATGATTATGAATATTATTCAACTTGTAAATACACCTTAGGTGTAACTGTCCCTCGCTCCAAAAAGATAAATTGCAACACATATTTGTGGGCAGATGATGCTGGGGTCAAGGAGACCTGGCTCTGTTGATGAGAAAAGAGAAGGTCTCTTCAGTCCTGTCCTAGTGTATGCACATGTGTAGTACAAAGGGGGTGGATAGTGTGTGTGTGGGAGGGAAGGGGAGGGGAAGGAAAAAAAAATTACTAAAGATCGTAACACTCTTGAGTCTGAAGTTCTCTCTTAGTTGAATCCTGATAGTGATAAGCTGACAGATCATATAGTGCATATACAGTTGTGTGCTTCTTACAGGAGTAATAGTGTTGTATGTTAATTTCCTGATGAAAGATAGACACTGCAGATAGACAAGCAGTGCTGTTTAAATGATGATCTCTAGATTAGCCCTCAATAGATATGGCTGAACAACGTGCGGGCAATATTCTCTCTCAGACGTCTTAACTATAAACAAAGCCCCATGGCCAGAGTGCACTCACCAGTAAGAGATTTCCCCAGATCCTCTGTTTGACTTCAACTCTCCAAGAACAAGTGGGCTGTTTCAGGGCCTCCTTCCAGAGAAGGTCCTGTTAAAACGTACTTACTGTGTTTGGCAGCTTTTGAAGGGGGAAATAAGTAAGAATGTTCTGTGTCTGAAGTCTAAAGGAAGGGGAAGCTAGAACTGAGCCTGAGTGGATTTGTTTCTCAGCTCTGCTGCACACTTCCTGACACTAATCACTAAAATCTTAGTTCTCTGTTTCTGGAAATCATAGATGTTTTTTCCTGTCCATTGTGTAGTTTATATTTGTGCTGAATACCTGTGTAGGCGAGGATTGGCTCTGCTCTTTTTGTCTGTGATATCTACTATAGGACACAGTGACATCGTGGCCTCTTTTGTGACATTTATATACAAAGTGATATAAATGATGACTGATGCAATAGAAAAGTTTAAAATAGTCATGCTGTGTTGATGAGACGGTTGTGTTTCAACACACTGCACCATTTTTCTGAGCTCTGCTTGTTCAAAGTCCATAAAATGAACCTTCTCTAGGAATAATACATTAACAAAACTTCATTTTTTGTATTGGTTCTGGAACCAACCCTTGTCTAGTAAAGACGACCCTGGTTTACTTGTCTGAGAGCAGAGACCAGCTTGGTGGCAGAGCTGAATCTGTTAGTCCAAAATCATATTTTTCCCTCTGCATAACACAGGTCTGCCCACTCGTACCTGTAGACTCCCTCCTCGTGCTCATGCGACTGTGGATAGGTAAAGCAGTGCTACAGGCTCTGTGCTCGGTGGTCCACGCGGTAGTTACAGCTGGTAGGTCAGAGCACCTGCTCGCGTGCAGTGTTGGAGATGGCAAGTGAGTAACCAAGCCTGTAGAGCAGTTCTGGCAGCGCAGGGCAGGCGGTGATGCTCTGCCTGCAGGCTGAGGTGGGAGGAGTACTGGGCTGTGCCACCTTGCGGGCTTTCATGTTCAAGGACACCCACTGTAGCATCACCATAGCACCTGTGCCCCTTCAGTGTCAAAGACTCAGCAGAGGCCTCTTTTCAAGCTGTCAGAGGAGGCTCCATCTTCTGCATTGGGGCACTGTGAAACTCCAGGTGGGTCATGTTTGTTTTCAGGCTTTTAGGATCTAGCAGAAGGAAGCAGGGCTGGTTTTGGCAGAGGGGTGTTTAATAATAGAACAAATATAGAACAGGGTAGGATAGGAGTCTTGTGCTCTGGTGGTGGAGGTGGTTTAATGGGCTAAATGTATTTAAAATAGTTTTGCCTCCTGGGAGAATCTCAGACTGCCTTATCCTTTTTTCTTTCCAAGGTGGACGCATTTCATTCCATGTGTGTTCTCTTACCCTACAATCTGAAAGTAAAATCTTCCTCTTTTGAAGCTCGTGATGAACTAGAATGCACATCAGAAGAACATGTGTTGGTACAGATTTAAAATTTCCTGATTTACTAATTTCTATAGAGGTATTTGAAGACAAGTGGTAATGGGGTGACATTTTCTGCTTACCTTTTGTGAGCTCTTAAAGACAGTCTATGCAGCTCTGGGCCTTAGCAGACAGTGGCCCAGCGATGTGGTTGATAAAATAGGGTTTGCCTTATGGTTGCAATACATTTCCAACCCCCCAATTCTATTGATATATATTTGTTTCTGGTATTTGCTGTATCAGCAGACGGTGTAGTGATGCTGCCTAAATGTAATCTCTAAAATGCTTTGGGATGAAACATACTGCAATATTATCATACAATATATTTATTACAATGTATATTTTTTTAATGGGTACATGTTGCTTTGAGCGTTTTTGCTAACACTGATGTCCAGAAATGTGGCAAACAAGCTTTGTCCCCAAACTTTCACGGTTTTACTGAGATGCTGTGATGCAGATGAGGATTACAGGAGGTCTGTATACTTCTCAGTGAAATCTAGGGGAGAATGTGGTCCATGAAATACAGTAGCCCAGTTGAAGATGCCTGACAATTTTTACTCTCTTGATTGCGTTCACTCTTCTTTGCACACATCAGAAGAGAACTAGTGAACTGTGCCTGCTAGTAATCCTGGGTTTGGGTAGTTAAAGCTCCAGGCAAACAAACATGCCTTTTTCTTGAAACGCGAGGTTGGTCTGTGGCCCCATTTCTGCCACTGTTCTTGTTGCTGCCCCATCTGCTCGTGCTCCTTCTCACTTTCTAGCTGCTTGTCTTTTGCTTGTTGTCCCAGTGCAGACAGAAGCAAAGTGGGCTTATAAACAGGGAGTTTTAAGGTAAATGGAGTGGGTTTCTCTGTGTCAAAACCTGGCAATGATGGTAGCATCGATCACTGTAAGGGCAATTGTAACAATCAAGCAAGTTTCATGTGTGAAGTACTATTTCTTACAAAGTATGCTCTGGCCTTAAAAAGGCACAGTTAGCAGGTAGTCATAAGATCACAGAGATACCAAATGAGGAGACAAGGTTTTTCAGGAAGTGACTCTACTGTGTGTGTGGGAATAAATGAACAATCGGGGGTGGGGTGGAGAGGGAAGCAAAGTCTCAGGTTGATTATTACAAAATATCTGGAGCAGTTCTGGGCTAGCCAAAATGCTTTGATTTTTTTTTTCCCCTGAAATCCTTCGTAAGTGTCATCTGTCTTGTCAGTAATTGCAGGTGAGTACTTAGAAGACATGGGCAGAGTTCTCTGCATTGGGGTATCAAACTAGATTCATGATGGCTGGTGACACCTTGAGTTCAAATTTGTTGCTTTTTCACATGCTTGGAACTATGGTGATTTGTCTGAAATTTCCCCATCACTGAAGGCAATTCACAGCTTAACAGTGGTGAATATGGCAAGTTTATACAAGCTACTGACATGCAGTGTCACGCTTAGATGCCTTTGAATCCAGGGAGTGGGGCAGAACATGTCTTGCCACAGGCAAATTAGAGGATTTGCCTGATCAGTGGTTAAAACCCAATGCCATCCACTTTTCCAGATATATGTATGCTTAGTGGGAGTCTTGTCCATGTCTCTATAATCCATTTGTGCTAATGATCTGATGAGTCATGAAACCTATTCCTATGGCTTGGCTTCTACATTTGTCTCCTGAAGTTCATTTTTTGCATTTTTTTCTTAAGAGTAATGTTGTGTTAATTGGCCGGCATGCGAGAAATCTCCTTAATTGTATGCTGGTACGCATGTCCCAAGTCACAGAATAATTGTTCTGAATGTTTCCAGTTTTCTTATAGAGTTACAAGATGGCAAATAGAAATAGCAGTAATGAGAACACTGAATTCTCACTTCAGGGCCTGGTTATCCTAATAAGTCTTAGGGCTGTTTCGTAGTTGTTTAATAATTGAAGGTAACATATGATCATGTTCAGGTCAGTGGAATGGCCAGTTCTCACTGTATGGGTAACGAATGGTTCCAGAAACTCTGGCTACAGCTTCTGAGACTTTGGGCAATGGCATGTGGTGTTGGGTTGGACACTCTTGAAACAACTCAATACCGATGTGGTGCTATTTGTGTATGGTGCTCAGGGAAGAGAGGAATAATATTGGAGAGATTACATGGTTATTTCTGTACTTAAATGCTTTTGTTATGGTCTCATTGGTACAATCTGTACACCTAGGGAGATTAATTCATTTCAAATGCAATACTTTAACCACTAAATCATCATCTCCAGCTGGCACTGAAATAAAGTGATTTGCATCATCTACATCAGCAGTGTCACCTTTGTTAAAAAAAGAACCGCCGACACACAGACTTAATTATCTATTCAGAGTGCAAGCTGGCAGCTCAAATCTAGTGACTTTTCTCCAAAACCAAACCAGATATTTAAAGAGGCATGATCAAAATCACGCTCTCTGAAAACTCAACAGTAACTTCTAAAGATAGCTATAACTGTTCTCAAAAAAAAAAAGAAGGCTTGCTTCTGTGTTTTATATTGTATGTCTTTTATATAATTGGCTTCACTGGAACTGTTGGAGTGGGTCCAGAGGAGGGCTATGAGGATGATCAGAAGACTGCAGCACCTCTGCTATGAGGACAGGCTGAGAGAGTCTGGGTTGTTCAGCCTGGAGGAGAGAAGGCTCCAGGGGGACCTCATAGCGCCCTTCCAGTACCTGAAAGGGCTCCAGGAAAGCTGGGAAGGAATTTTTACAAGGGCAAGTAAGGATAGGATGAGGGGGAAGGGCTTTGAATAGGAAGGGGGAAGATTTAGATCAGACTTTAGGAAGAAATTATTCACGCTGAGGGTAGTGAGACACTGGCACACAGGTGCCCAGGGAAGCTGTGGATGCCCCCTCCCTGGAGGTGTTCAAGGCCAGGCTGGAAGGGACCTTGAGCAGCCTGGGGTGGTGGGAGGTGTCCCTGCGCACAGCAGTGAGGTGGAACTAGGTGGGCTTTAAGGTCCCTTCTAACCTAAACCATTCTATGATTCTATGATTATCTGTTGCCATTTTTGTAATGTATCTGATAAAAACATATTTTTAATATAGGAGGAAATTGTAGTTTTAAAGCTACAGATGTTGGCAGGTAGACTCAAACTTCTGGAAGCTTGGTCTTTGAGCCTGACTAATGTGATGTGATAAATCTGCTCTCCTTCCTTGGAAATGCTGAGTGATTTGGGTTGTAAAAGCTATCATTATTTCAAATACTTTTCCTTCTTGTCAATCAAACCGCTAGTTTGAAATTTTCTATCAAACCCTTTTAAGATGCTGTTAGGTCAAATAGCAATGGAAAATGCATCTAATAAAATGTTGTTGAATAGCTACTTTTAACTATTTAGTGCATGGCTCATCATCAGTGCAGTTGCAGTTTAGACTCATAGAAAAGGCTGTTATTTTAGCTGAGGATGTTCAAAGTCTCTGTGTGGGAGAATCAGAAGCACAGAAGCTGTGCAGTCCGCTTGCTCTTCCTGCTGCTGGTGCTGTCTGTGGACAGCCTCGACCACAGGACCTGACTCCAGCCCATCCTGGCACTAAGATGCTGTTACATCCATCCCACTCCCCTTGCTCAATGGGCTAGTAGGGCTTGTGGGACTCCTTCCCAGAACAGCTTTTTGAAAGGAGCACATGGACTATATCTAGATGTCCAGCTGCATGCCGGAGTCCCACATGAGAAGTCCGTTCGCTGGACGTTGAGGGTAGGGAGGCTCTGCAGAGGATCTGGACAGGCTGGGTCGATGGGCTGAGACCAATAGGATGAAGTTCAACAAAGCCGAGTGCCAGGTCCTGCACAAAGCTGGGTGCCGGGTCCTGCACTCGGGGCACAACAACCCCGTGTAGCGTTACAGACTTGGGGAGGAGTGGCTGGAGAGCTGCCTGGCAGAGAAGGACCTGGGGATGTTGTCTGGCAACCGGCTGAACATGAGCCAGCAGTGGCCCAGGTGGCCAAGAGGGCCAATGGCATCTTGGCCTGTGTCAGACCCAGCGTGGCCAGCAGGAGCAGGGAGGGGATTGTGCCCCTGTACTCGGCAATGGCGAGGCCGCACCTCAAATCCTGTGTTCAGTTTTGGGCCCCTCACTCCAAGAAGGACATTGAGGAGCTGGAGCGTGTCCAGAGGAGGGCAATGAAGCTGGTGAAGGAGCTGGAGAAGAAGACTTAGGAGGAGCAGCTGAGGGAACCAGGGTTGTTTAGCCTGGAGAAAAGGAGGCTGAGGGGAGACCTCATAACTATCTGTAACTGCTTGAAAAGAGGTTGTACCGAGGTGGGTGTTGGTCTGTTTTTTCAAGTGACAGGCGGTAGGACAAGAGGTCATGGCCTCAACTTTCGCTAGAGGAGGATTAGATTGGACATTAGGAAGAATTTCTTCACCAAAAGGGCTGTCAGGCACTGGCACAGCTGCCCAAGGGAGGTGATGGAGTGCTCATCACTGGAGGTGTTTAACAGATCGGTGGATGAGGTGCTCCGGGATGTGGTTTAGTAGTGGACAGGTGCAGTTGGACTGGATGATCTCAAAGGTCTTTTCCAACCCAGGGAGTCTATGATTCCACGGCATTCTCGGCAGACGTTTCAGTGTCGCTGCCCGTTCAGAGGCGCCGAGTGAGCGGTGCGGGTCCTCACAGTGCCGGGTGACCTGTGCGCAGCCCTCGCGGGGCCCTTTCCCAACGCTGCCTTTATTCCTGAGCGGAGCTGCCTGCTGCATCCCAGGTGGTGCAGGAGGAGGAGGCGAGGCTGCTGCCTTGCTCAGGCAGTGATGCTGGATTGTGGGCGGGAGCAACTCTCTCTCTTTTTTTTCCCTTTTCTCTCCCCCCTTTTTTTGTCTCCTTTCTCCTCTCCGTGTCCTCCCTCCGCACTGTCCCTGCAGGTCAGCGGTTCCCGCAGCGCAGAGCCGGCCCGGCCATGCCCCCCGCCCCGCGCTAGGGCGAGCGGGCCGGGAGCGCCCGGCGGGGCCGCGATGCGGCAGGAGCGGCTGCCGGGCTCGCTGCGGCGCGGGGGGCGCTGCCTGAAGCGGCAGAGCTCGGGCGGCGGCGGCGTGGGCACCATCCTCAGCAACGTCCTCAGGAAGCGCAGCTGCATCTCCCGCACGGCGCCGCGTCTGCTCTGCACCTTGGAGCCAGGTAACGCGCCCAGGCGGCCCCGGCCCCGTAAGCGGCTTAGCGGGCGGGCGGGCGGGGGGGTGGTGGTGGGACAGCGCCCGGCGTGGAGCGGAGCAGAGGACGCGGCCGGAGGGCGATGTGGGCGGCGGCGGGTAGGGCAGGCGGGTACGGGGAGTGTGGGTGTGTGTCCAGGCAAATGGCCGCGGGCCCGGCCCGGCCGCAGCCTGAGGCCGGCGGGACGGGGAGCGGGGCCGCCCCGGGCGGGGCTCGGAGCATGGGAGCGGGGGCGGGCTGGCCCTGCAACTGCTCCCTTCGCTCGCGTTCCCCCCCGGGGCGGCCGCGGCGGGGGCTCCTCCTGCTCTCCGCGCCCGGCGGGGCCCGGCTCTGCCCCGCAGCCCCTTTGTGCTGTTTGGCTCTGCCTGGTCCCTGCTGCCTCCCTCCCCTCTGTCCCCTTCTCCCCCTCCCTCCCCTCTGTCCCCCTTCTCCCCCTCCCTCCCCTCTGCCCCCTTCTCCTCCCTCCCCTCTGCCTCCTTTCTCCCCCTCCCTCCCCTCTGCCCCTCCTCCTGCCACTTCTGCCTTTCCCATCTGTCCCCCCACTAGGGAGAAGGGGGCCCTGCCGCGCCGCCCCGCCACAGGGTTCCCGCTACACCCGGTCCCTCTCGGCTTGCCGGGGAGCCCTCCTCCCTCCCAGCCTTTGTCTGCCGTAGGGTGGTGTCTGAATTCGCAGCCTCGCCTTTCCTAAGGGGGGAGGCATCAGCCCTGCGGCTGTTTTCTCTGGATCCTGCTTCAGTACCAAAACCCGCTGAGGAGCAGGTGTTCAGCCAGCAGCGCGGGCCCCCCAGGGAGGTGGGCTGTCAGCAGGAGCACTGATGGGCAGTCATTACTGAACACTGGATTCTAGTTGCCTACCGTTCAAATTTTGGATCATTTGTTTTATTATGAAAGTACTGGAAATGTAAATTCAGCCTACAGTGCTGGAGCTGTTGCTTGGCGCTGCACTGTTGTTCTATTGCCTAATCCTCTGCATTTACAGAACGTGTCAGCCTGAGGTCTGCTGAAACGTACGGCAGCGCGTAGAAATATATAAGGTTCGGTTTCCCATTGTGCTGACTGTGTGTGCGCCAAGCGTATGGTGCTGACTGCTGCTGTGTTCGAGATGAGTTTTGGATGCTATTATTAATAGGGTTTCGGATATGTTCTGGTATAGCTTATGGAGTTGATGTTATCAAGGAGATTTCCTGGCTCGTGATTCTCACTGACCCCTACTCCTGCAGTAGTCTTCTAATATCTTGGGTAATGCTGTTCTCTCGATGATGACATTCTTCTACTTACCTTCCCACAAAGACTAGGGGAGGTGTTCAGAGGGTAACCACGAATGCCATAGTCTTCAAGCTAGGAAATCCCACTGGGTTGGGGTTTCCATATTGTTCATACGTAAGTAAAAACAGTAACGTCATTCAGGATGCATGCTTTCATAGAATGATGGAGACAGGGCCCCTAATGAACTCTTAAAAATGAAGTTTTCTTCATATTTTCTTTGCATCTGTGTCAGGTGTCTGTATTTAGAAGTTGGCAGATTTAGATGTGCTTTGATACATCCCAGTGAGCTCTGGCTCCTGACAAAAGTGCTTTGATACAGAGTTACTTAGAATGTTACTTTTATTTCTCATTTTGCAGATGAAAAACTATGTTTAGAGATAAATTACAAGGCCAAGCTATGAATGATCCTGAAACAAAAGTAACAATAAGCTGATAGTTTAGGTTGCCACTTTAGGTTGCACCTTTCTTCCCCAAGTTTGGACTCCCCCTGCACACAAAGCTGCTTTAGGCCTTTTTCCTCGTTTGTTTTCAATAAAATATTTATTGGCTTTCCATGGGAGAGGTTTCAACAGCTGCTTCTAAGTACAGCCAGGAACCTATAGTGATGTGCTTTGTAAGTTTGAAGCTCTGGCTTTATAGCTCATATACATGCATCAAGACAGATCATCATCCTGTGCTTTTTCTGGTTTAGTATTACTGAAAAAATCCCAGACTTTGCTCTGTCCTGTTATTTAATATTGCTGAGGAGTGGGGATTTGATTCGTTCACCCAGGTACTTGGCTGTCCACAATGTTTTTCTCCCCTCCTGTGGTTCGTTATGTGGTTCTGTGTGTGCTACATTTTGGTCGTGCGATGAAAGACTGCTAGGATCTGGGAATCCTAGGGGTATAATATGCCCTTTTACAGCCTTTTGTTGTCAGGAGTTTTTGTGTATTTTACATGGAAAAGCCAACAAGACTGGGTCTTGTGGGTTTTCGTCTTTCTTTATTCCTTTTCCTTTTTAAGTAGCTTTTCTGCAGTGTTTTCTGGTGATGGGGTTTCAGGGACATTATACAGGCCTTATTTTGGCTTTCCCTTAGCCTTCAGAAATTTGACTGGTGCCAGACATGTACCTTTGTGTGTGCTTGTGTTTCTGGAGCTAATAATTCATATGTGTTCCCAACATGTTCCTGCTTACTCAAGTCAGTGTGGTTTTTCGGTGTGAAGGATCAGCTGAAAGTGTATGAACTGGAGGTGATACGTAATATGTCAAATGACACTGTAGCGTGGCTGGCTTGATGTAAAAGGGCTGAGTTGTACTGACAATGCTTACAGTCCCCGAGAGCAGGAACTGTTGCTGTGTATATGGTACATTTCTGCCAGGCTGTCCATGCAGAGGAGCTGGGAACAAAAGTTCCCTTATGGCCCCAGTGGGTCTTTTCTGCAGAGAGCGTGTGTTTACATAATGGAGAAGGGATGTGGCCCAGTGATGGGGGACCGACAAAAATGGAAAAATCCAGTGAAAATGGGTGCATAAGTTCTGTGGTAGGGTTGGATGGGTGTGGGAGTACCAAACAGGGAAGAAGCTACTGGGGAATCTAAGTTGATTTCTGAGGAGAATGGAACTGGATGCAGAATTAAAGGGAATGGCTGGTAAGATGTAGCAGACAGTGGAATTGTAACAGAGGAAAGACTATATGTGGAAGAAGGCCCCCAGGGTGATGATCCAGGCAAGAGTCAACAGGGTGAAAAGGACAGGACTGATTAAAAAAAATAAAAGTAGTGTGTTCAGGGGAGATTTGTTAGGAAAAGGGGAATGATGGAGGTAGGAAGGTTTGGGAGACAAAGAGAGGCTGGAATAGGGATAGGCATTAATATCCTTGAAGCTCCAAAGTCCAAGGATAAATTCAATGAAGAGTACAGACACTGCACATAGCAAGGTGGTTCTTGTGCCAGAAATAAGTAATAGGGAATGAGATGCTGCTCCCAGCTTGCTGGTTGCCAACTGCAGATGCCCCAGGAAGTTCCTGAGTGGGTATTGCCTTCCCTTGCTCTGTCTGTACTGTTTTGGCTACAGCTTGTTTTAATTTGCTGTATTGTTATTGAACAATTTTGGGTTTTGGAAATTTAAATTCTTTAAAATGGATAGGAATGAGAAACCATTCCTGTAGGTATGTGGCTCACTCTCCGTGGCTCCTTCCCTGTCACAAAACCATCACATAATTTGATTTTGGGAATATTTCTAACTGGGAACAAATAAGGGGACGTGGACTTTATGGCTTCGATAAGAGGTTACAGTGCATGGCCTGACTAAAAGATTCCTTGCTGTACTGAGGAGAATACACTGTGTAGTCTGGTGTTACCACATGTTATTCTCATTTCTAGTAATTTTCACACGTCTGAGTTGTCTGCCATGGTTTAATAAACTTTTGTAGATGAAAGATCTAGGGTCTCATTTCCATCTCATTTAATCAAGAGAAATAGCAGTCTGGGCCTTTGTGAGCTCCATGGTCACAACATTCATGTAAATGATAGATGCCTTACTCTGAGGTTTTATCTTATGGAGCTTGATCTTTTGCATACTTGTCTGTCTCTGCTTGCGTCTTTCTTAGCAAGCTTATTAGACAAGGAGGTAAGTGATTACTGGGATCTTTAAGTCTCAAAAAGCTGTGAAGCGATTAGTATTTGGCTGCTGAGTTGGAAATGAGTACATGATTATTTTGGAAGGCTATCGCTTCTTTGCTAGAAGGCAATGTTGGATAACATGTCAACATCTGTTTCCTTAACAAAAGGAGTTGTTGGTCATGATAGCTTTTTGTCTGTATTAGGATTTTCCAGTAATTAGTACTGGATTGCTTGGGAATGAGACTCACTTTTTTTTGCATTTACAGTAAATGTGATACAATTTCAACTTAGTAGGTTGCTGGCATTGTTACATTACTTTGAATTATTATGAAAAGATTTATTTAATAGGAGTCTCTGGTGAGTACCGTGGACTCATGGAGAAGAATACTAATAAACAGTTACTCCCAGGAATAACTGGTAATCCTTAATGTTTTTCAAGACATTTCTGTTATGGTTTGAAGCTTTATTTTTCTAGATATGACAAGTGTGTCTTTTAAATCTGAAGCAGGGAAATGAAAACACCAATCCTGAGATCTCAGTGATGCAATTCTAAAATGCTAACATTTTAAACAATACTGCTTTTTTGTGAATTTTCTTTTTCTCTTTCCTCTCCTCCCACCAAAGGTGGGGGGGAGGGAATCTTGAAGGAGAGGACTTTGTCTTTAAATATATATTTAGCAGGTGGTAAGGCTTGTAAATCACTTATCACTGCTTCAGTATGCAAATGCTGAAAGGCATTTTATTATACATTCCATAGCACTACTAGTTTGGGTTTATGTCAGACTCACAGGCTTAATCCTCCAAAGTGCTGAGTGTTATTAGTGAGTTGATTAGCATGGATTTTGTATTTTTTCTGTTTTTTTTTACTTACATGGCTATTAAAATATGCATTAAAAATGGTTGGTTTGTGTGTCAGAGAATGCGCAACGAAGCTGGTGAAGGGACTAGAGAACAAGTCTTGCGAGGAGCAGCTGAGGGAACTGGGGTTGTTTATCCTGGAGAAAAGGAGGCTGAAAGGAGACCTTGTCATTCTACAACTACCTGAAAGTAGGTTGTAGTGAGGTGGGTGTTGGTCTCCCAGGTGACACGTTGCCTCAAGTTGTACCAGGGGAGGTTCAGATTAGACATTAGGACAAATTTCTTCACTAGAAGGGGTTGCCCAGGGAGGTGATTGAGTCCCTATACACTATACCTGTAGGCGTTTAAAAGATAGATAGATGGGATGCTCAGGGATGTGGTTTAGTAGTGGACAGGTGCAGCTGGCTGGATAATCTCAAAGGTCTTTTCCAACCAAGCAATTCTATGACTCTATGATATTCTAGAAAGATAAAAAGCTATGCATAACATAATTCAAAATATGGAGCAATAAACCGTATTAAGTTATGGAGAGGGGGAAAAAAAGAAAGGCTTTATTCTTTACTCCAGGAGGCTCAAGGGTGGGAACACGGTGTTCAGCACCGCAGCCTTGGACAGCGGCACTTGAAGGACCAGGGGCTTCTTTCTGCCTTCAAAATGTGGGATAAAAGCAAAGCAGAAGTTCTGCTGTTCTTTGGTTTGTGTGTACTCCAGTGCCAAAATCAGGGTGCAGTGTAGGCCAAACCTGAGATCCTAGTGTTTTATGTAGTATTGTATATGGTAGGCTATTAGCAGGAATGCTTTGTAATAATTAAAATAATTTGCTCATATGGCCCAAATACTATATAAGCTTAAACGAGAATACTGACTAAATATGCTTTATGTTCTAAGGAATTATGAAAAAAAATATATTCTAAGCAATAGAATAATTTTAGCTCTCCAAACTCAGAAATGAATTTTTAGTGATTTAATGTCAAGAACTTGAAACAGATGGAAAGAAACTGTCTCTGTATTTAACTTTTCTGTGAATGCATATGCTAGTTTGTGGTGTACAAATATGGTTTGTAGAATAGTGAATGATGTGATTTTTAGTGAAACAAGTTGTGCCAAACTACATCATTAGAGTAAAGAGGGTATTACTGCACTTTTAAAAAAATATTTTACCTGTGTACTTCTTAACATGTGTCTTGAATCCACTGTGAAGGCAAAAATTCACAGAAACAGGTTGAAATGTAGTTGTTGAAACATGTAGCTGAAACCTTGTGTTCTTATTTCAGTTGTGGTTTGGTTGGTGTTTTTTTTTCCCCTTATGAGCTAATGAAAATAATGACCATGATTATTTTTTCCTTTTTGTTTCTAGGGGTTGACACAAAATTGAAATTCACTCTTGAACCATCTTTAGGTCAAAATGGTTTTCAGCAGGTAATTTGATTAATATTTCTCTCGAGTTTATGAAGGACTGGGTTCTCTTCAATCAAGGTAGTTGTCCTAGTTCGAAAGTGCATCTGTCATCATAATGTCAGCATATTGTTTGCAATTTAATCAAGAGCTGTTCCATTAGTATTTGGAAAATTCAATAGGCTTTCATTGTTTACTCAGATATCGTGTAAGTCTTTGTGTCCTAGAATATTATATTTTTGTTATATCATTAAGTAATTAATCTATATTTTCCCCATGAGTGGATTAGGTGGTTAAACTCTGAAATGCATGCAGTAAAATTAAATGAATTTGCATGTCTGCTGTGTTGTAAATGTTGCTGTTCTGCTGCATTAAACTAATGGTGCATTTTATACATTTTTGGATGCTTTTGCTTTTAGTGGCATGATGCACTCAAAGCAGTGGCTAGACTGCCGACAGGCATACCAAAAGAATGGCGGAGAAAGGTAGGTAGACCTGTATGCTTTATGGGACATATTGACTGTGGGTTTCAGGAAAGGTGAATAACATCAATATTATCAGGTTTTTTTAACAAATATTTGGAAGTTTTAAGTTTAAGTTGTACTGGGGATTTTTCTTTGTTTACATTCTTAAGTGAAGAATGGCAGGGCAGCTGGAGAGACTGAGGAGACAGGTAATGATAGCATTTTCAATAGTCAGGCTCTTTCTGCTTAAGGCTTAGGTAACTTATTCTGGTGCAGATGTTATAGCTTCATTCTGTCAGTCTCAAGGAATTGTGCTGGTGAAACTGGCCCTGCAGCTGAAGATGAACTGAAGGGAGAGCAAATCCCCAGTGTAGGCTGTTATACTTATGAAGGTGAAATTGATAGATGCTAGTGCTGACAAGAATGCTCGTATAAATGTTTGATGGGGGAAAGGCAGATTGCCTAAATTAGGGAAGGTCACAGTCAGGAGTGATACAGAGTGGCAGAGAGTGCCATTAATGGGAGATTGAGATGACTTGGGAGTTTGCTAAACTTAATTTACTGCTTTCTTCAACAACGTTTGTAGTTCCCTAGACTACAAAAAGACATATCTATTAATTTTTCCTATAAAACTCAGTCACAAGATCTCAACTTTAAAAATATGGTTTTAATAAAAAGAATATTTTTTAAGCTTTATAAAATATATATGGTTCTATATATTTTTGATGCATCGTATTAATTTCCTTTCCCTGTTTTCTTTTTGTCTTTTAATACTAAACTATTCCTCTTTACACAGCAGAGGGGTAGGAAATGGAGGACTTAGTGGCATCATTTTCCTCACACCACTATGATTTTATTTTTAATCTACAACTTCAGTGAATCGTTATACCCATCTAACAGCCTTTTTTCTTTCCTGAAATGTTCTTTTCCCACACTCCAGTAAGTCTTTCAGACAATTTTCTGTGGTACATGAGTGGCAGAGATCATAGAATCACAGAATGGTTGAGGTTGGAAGGAATCTCTGGAGGTCATCTGGTCCAACCTCCCTGTCTAAGCAGGGCCACCTGCAGCCGGTTGCCCAGGAGTGTCCAGATTGCTTTTGAGTATCTCCAAGGAAGGAGACTCCACAACCTCACTGGGAAATCTATGTCAGTGCTCTATTACCCTGTCAGTGCTCTATTACCCTCACAGTAAAAAAATGGTTCCATATCTTTAGGTGAAACTTCCTGTGCTTCAGTTTGTGCTCATTGCCTCTTGTCCTGTCATTGGGCATCATTGAGAAAAGCCTGGTTTAATCTTCTTTGTACCTTCCCCTCAGGTATTTATACAACTTGATAAGATCCCCCCCAGCCTTCTCTTTTCTAGGCTGAACAGTCCCAGTTTTCTTATCCTTTCCTCGTAGGAGAGATGTTCTGGATCCTTAATCTTCTTAGTAGCCCCTTGCTGGACTGTCTTCCATAGCTCTGTGTCTCTCTTGTACTCAGGAGCCCAGGCCTGGACTCAGTACTCAGATGTGTCTCACCAGGGCTGAGCAGAGAGGAAGGATCACCTCCTTCAACCTGCTGGCAGTGTTCTGCCTCATGCAGCCCAGGAGCCTGTTGGCTGCCTTTTCCCCAAGAGCACATTGCTGCTGCGTGGTCAACTTGGTGTCCACCAGGACACCCAGCTCCTCTGCAAAGCTGCTTCCCAGCTGTGTGGTCTCCAGTGTGTATTGAAGCCTGGGATTATTCCTCTCCAGGTGCAGGACTCTGCACCTCTTTTTGTTGAACTTCATGACATTCTTGTCAGCCCATTTCTCCAGCCTGCCAAGGTGCCCTTGGGCTGATCAGCCACTCCTCACAGTTTTGTGTCATCTGCAGGCTTGCTGAGAGTATGCTCTGCTGCATCATCCAGCTTGGATCTCTGTCTTTTCCTTCTCATTCTGCCCACCTCTGTGTTTGCTCACACGTGACCACACGATGCTAACAAAGGAGATGCATTAAGAAAAGGAATGTGGTATCTTCACTGCCATTCCCTGGTTTTCTGATGATTTTAGGACTGATACCAAAATAAAGGAAGCATTTTGTGTTGGCAGCGTGCTGATTGCCTCCGTTGCTGGCAGCAGAAGGAGCAGGCTGACATCTGCGTTACTGCTGTGGCATGTGACATTTGTTTCCTGGGGCTGACAGAGATAAAGGATCCAGTCAAACAACATCAGGAGGATGTCAGCAGTGCCAGAGGCTGCTGGGAGGCAGAACAGTGGCATTCCTCCACATGGGTGGCTTTGCAAAAGTGTGGGAGGGGACATTTAAATGCAGAAAACATGAGATTCTGGGGGCTGTCTTCATCATGGAGCTAAGTGTTTAAATCTGTGGGAAGTGTCTGAATTGCTTTTCTCACTTGAGTGAGTTAATGGCTGATATAAAACTCGACCAATTAGCTTTCATGATTTCTTTTGGGGTCCTGAAGAGGAAGATCCTTTATTGTCACTTGCTGTCATTATATGAACTGTCATGTGTCTTTCAGGGTTCAGGGACTTTTCAAATGTTTAATAAAGGTCCAACCTTTTTCTTAGATACCAAACCTGATTTATGCTTGTGTAATTATTAGGCTTTAAAAATAGTCAAAATGTTTGTTTTCAGAACTCTGTGTAGCGCCAACACTTTAGGAAGCCCTCTTGTAGGAGTAAGTTTCTTGGGTCCAAGTGATAACTTTCAGGTCAATCCCAAATGGTTAATACTAGATGCTATTTCTTCTGCAAAGTTGATCAGAAGAGACCTAGTAAAGAGAAAGAAGCACTACTAGATTTCTTCTGCGGTGTTTCCAGAAGATGGATCCATAGTTGAGGTTGAGAAAAGCCTGCGGCAGTGTTACCTTTTTAGATAACTCCTTGCTGGTTATGAGCTTAGAAGGACTGAACTGACAAGGAGGATCCTTGCAGGAGAGCGTGCTTCCCTCTTGGAGAGCCGCTGTTTGTTCAGTTTCTGACAGTGGACTTGCGTCTTTGTAAGCAGTTCATGGATCTGGATACTTAATGCCAACTTAATGTTTCTTTCCTTTCTGTTTTAAGGAGCAAGCTTTCGCTTTAATTGTGCAAAAATTGTTTCAGGCGTAATCCTTTTTTGCATATTTAAAGTCTAACAGCAGATGACATAGGGGTGAGGCTGATGAGGTTCATGTAACGGTATATATCAAAACTGGTCATATATTACCTGAGAAATAATGAGTTTTGACTTCCTTTGTGTATTTCCAGGTTTGGCTGACCCTTGCTGATCAGTACTTACATAGTATAGCTATCGACTGGGATAAAACCATGCGTTTCACATTCAATGAAAGAAGTAATCCTGATGATGACTCTATGGGTATCCAGATAGTAAAGGTAGCCATGTAATTTGTTATTTTATTTCAATTTTTAAGTGAAAAGTTGATTTTTTTTTTTTTTTTAAACAGATGGAATTTGATTTATTGTGTTTTCTGCAACTGCTTTGGCAAAAATTACATCTTAATGCCCTTTGGCTCACCAAAATTATTTCTTCAGGTTCTTTTTGTCCTTCTGTACTTACCTGGTTAGTGTTAGCTGAGAAAAATCATTGATATTGCTTATTATTTTTGCTCAATTTCTACTTTTTTTTCTTAAAAGAAATACTTGAGTTTAACTGAGACAATGGAACTTAAGTGTTTTCTTTTTCCTCTTTTCTACAAATAAACATAAATTTCCACTGGGATTAAAAATATTTATGAGAGACTGTTCTGTAGTCACTTTAATTAGAGTACACAGAGAAAAATACTTTATGTTGCTAGTTATTACAGTTGTCATCTGTACTTAATAATTGAGGCTTAGAGATATTACTTATGAAATATTGAACATTGTAGTACATGTTTTGCCTTTCTCTTATAAATCACTTAAATCTCAAGGACAGTTTTTCTGGTTTTTATGTTTTCAAAACTTAGTTGCCTCATAGTTCTTTTATACTTCAATAAAAACAGTTGCTCTTTTTTGTTCAATTAAGCAGCTGTTATGTCTTTCCTCTTTGAAACCGAGATATTTGTTATCTTCTGTGACAACTTCATATGAACATCTTCTAGGTAACTTGTTTATTTAAAAGCTTGCTGAGCCTATTTCTCTTCAGTAATCTAAAGGTTTACAGATTAAAAAAGAAACGTTGTCATCAACTTTGGGAGTATGTTTTGGGAGCGTGGAGGTGGAAAGAAAACTGGGACAGCACAGAGGACTAAAGGTAGAAGGAAAATGCACATCGTCTCTATCTTTTCTTGTCTTTTTTTTTTTTTTGTCTTTAAAGGACCTTCACCGAACTGGTTGCAGCTCTTACTGTGGCCAGGAGGCAGAGCAAGATCGAGTGGTATTAAAACGCGTATTGCTGGCTTATGCCAGGTGGAATAAATCTGTTGGCTATTGTCAAGGATTTAACATACTAGCTGCACTTATTCTGGAAGTAATGGAGGGCAATGAAGGGGATGCCCTGAAAGTGAGTAAAATATTGGTTTTTAGTGTTGAAGATTGCTTTTTGTTAGTGAACTTCATAATAAACCAGTGAGTGAATTTTGCAGACAGCCTAAAAGAGAAGGACTCAAAGGAGTTAACCAATTTATATCTGCAGATTGTTTGTTAACCTGCCTGAGATAAAATGAACTGTTTGAACGTTATCACTGTTCATTTTATTTTTATTTTTTTTTCAAAAAAACAAATGAGGACTTGTCCATAATAAAAATAAATGGGAACACTGCTACTGACTTTAGAAAATCTTATCCCATAATCCCAAATCTGCTTCCAAACACCATAGATAGCTGAAACCTTTAGATTCCATTATCAGCCTACTGCGTGGCAGTGGCATGTGAGGCAGTTGATTAATCTGCTGCATTTTAAAGCAAATTCTAGGAAAACACAAATATTTTAAATTAAAGTAAATCACTTTAAAGCTACGTTTAGGCTACTTTGCAGTGTTTTATTTTCTTAGAGCTTTTGTATTATAAGTAAAAGAAAGCTTCGTGAAATTTATAGTGTGTCAGAAAATGGAAATACATTATACTATAGGATGTGCTTTAAGGTTTGCCAAGATCATGTGCAAATTTCCTTAAGTAAACTTGCTCATATGTGTTAGTTGGGGTTAAATTACTAAAAGATGACTGTGATTCTTTAGATACTGAGCTGTTCGTTTTGCCTTAGACAGTAGTAAATATTTAAATTCACTCTAGGCTTCTAAAATATAAAGCCTGTGGTAGCAGAGTCCAGCTAGCTGGTATTTAGTACTTCATGCTAGAGAGCTGCCTGAAATAGGAAGAAAATACCGTAATATACCTACTTTATATCAGTGAGTAAAATTTCTTTCAATAATTCTTGCTAAAAATTTCCTCAGCATTTTTAACTATAATTTGTCACATTTTATTGTGATCTTACACTGTCCAGAAGCTCCTAAAACACATCATGATAATATAGGAAATGCAATTGCCCAAGGTTTATGAAATCCAAATTGATTATAAGAACTGTGCATCCTTATATTATTGGATTGTCTTTTACTATTGGCGATGTCAGGCTCCTTGTGCTAAGGAGACAATGGAAGGGAGCCAGACTGCCCTAGGGAGGTAAAGCACTGAAGGTCGTTAGCAGCAGAATGGGTCTTACCTGGCAAAAATAAGGATGGAAGAGAAAGTCATTTCTTTTCCAAGCTGAGTTTTGCAGCACTGGAATTTCCTCAGAAGAGAGGGGAAAAAGGGAATGGGAGGGTGAGGGGAAATGGAATAGAAGGAAAAAAAAGGAATTGGGGGTTAGTGTGTGGCTTTTTTATTGTTGTAGTCGCTGTGCTGTCTAAAGCAAGTGATGAGTGCCTTCAGAATAGCTGCAGAGGCTGCTGGCTGTAAAGCTGCACTCAGGATTGGAGCTACAGCGAAACTTATGTTTGGATTATTGCAGGGACCAGGAATTACGGGACCAAAGGGATTTTCGGGGCTCACCAGTCAGGTCCCCTTTCTGGGAAGAAAGTTATAAAAAGATGCTCTATGTCTGGGAAGCGTCTTCCAGAGGCTGGTGCTACTGACACCATGGGCTTTAACAGCACCAGACCCAACATGGTAGTTCAGTGAATGCCCAGCCAGAAATGCTTGAGTAAGCGTGTTTTAAGTTAAATCCCTGAAGACACCTCAAAGTTAGCCTACTGAAATTATGGTAAGCAGGAAAATCACAGCCTGCATATGTAGAAGGTATCAAAGTACTCTCGTAGATACCGAAATTAAATTTTTTTTTTCCTGCGCATTATTTTGGGGAAATATTACAAAGTCAAATCGTAAACAGAAACATGTAGAGATACATCATGAAGAAAGTAGCTGTTGCAAACTGGTAAATACGTGAAGCTGCTTTTTTAAAAAAGCATTCTCAAACCAATTCATTTGCAAATGAAGTAGAATGGGCTTCAGTGTCACAAAAAATTGTCTTTTTTTCTGTGCTGTCACGTATGTGAGATTTCTGAAGTAATACCACTCAGTGGAAGAGAGCAAAAGCCGTTATAAAATGGTTTCTTAAAGGTAGGGATTTATGGTTCAAGTCATATGAAATTAATGAAAACATAAATAGCATTGTTGTAAGTTAATGTTGCTATGTTGCATTGTTCTTCCATTGGTGGAAATATATCTGAACAAAGTAAAGCATAGTTTTAAAAGACCATGAGGTGTCCCAGTATTCAGCAGAAGTTAGGGAATGCATATGACAAAATATGAGACTCCAGCTTTGTTGTGTATAATGTTTTGATCACTTTTTGATCCTTTCAATCCTCAAAACTCAGCAAAACCCCCTCCATCATCAAAAATGTGTAAAAGCTATTGTTTTGCCTTTATTGACTACTGATCTACATGCTTCAAACTGTGGAACAGAAGCATGTTGCTGCCTGGAAAAATCTTGCAAAGACAAGTGGTAGTATGTGGTCACAAGTTGCTGGGAGAGAATAGGAAGCAGTAAGACCATGTAAGGTGGTGCCCTTGGAAGTCCATTGTCTGCCAAGCTCTTAATGAAAAGCAAGGGTTTGGAAGGAAGGTTGTCTCCTGTGCATGAAGGTGCCACGCTTCTCTCAAGCATTAGAGGCTGTATGAAACAGATGATAAGGATGCTCGTTTGAAATGTTGACAAAGGAGTAAAGGAGAGCTGAAGCAGACACTCAGTGTGGTTTGTAGTGTGGCCATAAAGATTGTGAAAGATCTCAAAGTGAAGGCCAGTATCTTCTGTTGAGATGATGATATACATCAACTACTGTATATTTCTTTGCTGACTTTGTTCATTCTCAAAAAAATTGACAGTATCCAGTTAATACATTACCACCCATGTGGTTGAGCTATCTCACTTGAAACAGATGTCTGTTTAAAATGTCTCATGCTGCTTAATTTAGCACCTTTAAAGTGACAAGATGAAGTGCAGCACACGGTAAGACGTCACAGTAAAATGTGTGGAGAATGTATCTTGCATTTTGGAGAGGGAAAAAAGATGATCTGGAAGATCAGACTTCTAGTCATGGCAGTTAACCAGAAAAGGGACAGTGGAACTTTCCAACAGTGTGAAGGATCTCATAAACACATACAGCAGCAGAAGTACCAAAAATTGCCTTTGGTTTGAGTAATGCTTCCTATAAGGGCATCACTTACTGTGACATTGATTTTGGTCATTAATGATTCATAAATTCTGGACAGCTTCAAGAGGCCTTTGCACCTTGACTGCTTGTGGATACCTCGACTTCATGTGAATGCTTAAAATGATACTGTTTTCTCCTCCTGTAAGTGGAGATACCAGAGGTCACTGGCTCCAAGCCATTCTTTAGTGAACAGGGAACTTCAAAATTCTATGGGGTTTTTATGGTTATTCCTAGAAAATAGTTGGCTCTAAGTCCTGTGTGATTATATTTCGTTTTCCCCACAGATCATGATTTACCTAATTGATAAGGTGCTTCCTGATAGTTATTTTGTCAATAATCTCCGTGCGCTTTCTGTGGATATGGCTGTTTTCCGAGATCTTTTACGAATGAAGCTTCCTGAACTGTCCCAGCACTTAGACACCCTGCAAAGAGCTGCTAATAGAGAAAGTGGAGGTAAGTTCAACAGAAAATGCTATCAAATTCTTTTTTGCTATTGTTTCATCTGAGCACTGCTCTAAAAATACTCTTCTAAGTATTTGTATTAGTTTATTGCTCAGAATTTCTATTCTAATTTGTTCAGGTGAAAGAGGATGGTTTCCATTATTGATAACCTTAATATAAATAGGTGGCACTCTTGGGGAAAAATAAAGGGATATAATTTGATCCCACCACTAATTGCAAACAAAGCTGAATTGACAAGATATAAAATGTATGGAGTGACAACTGTCACACACACCCTAGTACAAGGGCTACCTTGAAAAGGTGGCTTCTTTAGCTCATGATACCTGTCCTACCGTTGCTCCTTGTAGTTCATAGCTTGCATAGGTGTTCTGGGAAGAGTTACAACATGAGACCCAATGTTGACTAGTCAGTATTTGTTCACCTGGATGCTTAGAAATACACAGGTGCAAAACTCAGAAGTCTTCCTTCTGTTGCTACCTGAAAAAGGGCTTTGCATTGTGTTGTAGCATTTCCTCCAGACTTTTTATTTCTCTCTTTTAAACAACATACAGCTCTTTTATTTGGCAGTGGTTTGGGAAGGATGGGGTGTTTTTTTGTTGTTTGGAGTTTTTTTCAGTCTGGAAGCAAAGCACACCCTGATTTCCACCTTTCTGGTACCATCTTCTATGTAAATAAACTGTGACTGTGCCCAAACTGTATAAAAATAAAGAAAGGGTATCAAGGAAGTATTTGCTGTTTGAAAACATTTTCACAGGAAGCAGCGCCTTTGGTCGTGGCCTTCAGTGCATCAGTTGATACTAGGACACACCAAGTGTTTGCTGAACATAACAAGAAAGGAAAACTTCAGAGTTGCAGGCTTAAATACCAAATGCTGTTTGGAATTTGACAAGCCAAAAGGAAAACTGAATGTTGCAGTTCAGCTAAGCTGGCAGTACATCAGGATAGATAACGCTTTACAGAGACAGTAGATAAAGACTTCTTATGCCATTAATTCCTGAAGGAACACAGCATTTTGGTTTTTGTGGGGTGTTTTTTTTTTGGGGGGGGGGGGAAGTTGTTTTGGTTTTTTAATACATAAAAGCTTTTAGTTCATATAGCTTTGGGGAAGGAAAAACAATCTTTCTGATATAAGGAAAAAGAAAAAAAGGGTGTGCTGGTGTTTTCCAAGGTTTGCAGTCCAAAACCAGTGCTGCTGCTTAGAGGTTTTTGCAGCACAGCGGAATGGACGGTGACTAAGTATGTAATTTTTCCACTGCGCTTTTTCTCAGCTTATCTTTGGACAGCTGCAGGCTAAGTTAGTTTTGAGCAATAACAGAGGTGCTAGAATGTTCGGTGAATTTCTATATGCAGTTTATACTCCTTGTAAAATAATAGTAAATTACAATTGCTATACCCATTTTTAATATTTTTTTTTTATTTCAGGAGGCTATGAACCCCCACTTACAAATGTCTTCACAATGCAGTGGTTTCTGACCCTCTTTGCCACATGCCTGCCTAACCATACAGTTCTGAAGATATGGGATTCAGTGTTCTTTGAAGGCTCTGAAATTATACTGAGAGTAGCTTTGGCTATCTGGGCAAAGTTAGGAGAGTAAGTAATTTTTCTTTTCAGTATGAGTGATTGTGTAACTTAACCTTGTTCTGAAGAGCATGTTCTCAATTCGAAACAAGATGCAGTCTTTCAGGAGAATGATTCTGCTTTGCAAAAATTGCAAAAAGTGCCTCTATGGCTTCCCCAAACCCAGTATCTTCTGACATTGTGTTGGAAAGGGCATGATAATTAATTGCCCCTTGCTGCAGGAGATGTCTCCAGTTGCTTGCATTGTACGTGTCATGTCTTCATGCTGTGCTAAAAGGTTTGTTGGACTTGCCACAACATAAACTCTGTGGAAAGACATACAGAGAGACTTGAGGGTGACTGCCTATTTTAGTTGGGTACCTGAAGCTGGGTGTGTTAATTCCCCTATTTTACCTAAGGAGACTTAAGGATTTGAGCCCAGCAGTTATACCCAAAAAAAGAGTTCAGTGTGACTAAGAATGATTTAGTGTTACATGGTTCTTTTGTTAAGTCCTGCAAACAAGTTTTCCTGAAATTCTCTGCTTTTAAGCACATCCTGGCCAGGTTGCTGTTATAGTCCTTTATGACCTTGAAACTCACAAAACACAAAAGACTGTTGTCATAGCAAGTATTTGCATCCCAAATACAGTGCCCCTGGAGAAATGAGCTTTGCCACTGACTTCAGTGGAAGGTGCGAGCTCTGAAGGGTTGAGCAGATGTTAGTTCAGCTGGAAACCCTTTTTAGCTGGCATCAGCAGCTGCATCGGATTTTTCTTGTGATGCCTATCAACACTCGCCTTCTTTTTACCTGAGACTGAACCACTGGGATTTATGTTCAGCTCTGTCTTGGAGGTTTCATTTCTTATTTCTTTCTGAATAAATGAGCACCACAGGCCAGTAGGATGGTGTTTAGCATATTTCATTTTTAATCTGAAGAATAATAATTAGAATAGTAATTTCTTAAGAGCTTTGTTCAGTTCATGAATGAAACTTGCATGAATCATTTGCATTAGGATTAGGCTATATGTAGTCCCACCGTGCTTTGTTACTTTGTACCTTACCTTTAGATAAAAAGTGCTGTTGCAGTGGGTCTCTGTGCACTTAAAAGCTCTAATTGAAAATGTGCCAACTCGTAACATGATAAAAAAAAGAAGTCACTGCTTTGAAGATTTTACCATAAAACTTAAAGCAAAAATGAAACGCGTTTTATAAAAACTGGAAGAAAGAAAAAGAAGAGATCTATGAGAACATGTCTGAAAGAATAAGCTGATCACACTGCTCACCTTGTAATGGTTGGTTGTGGGGAATGGGAGAAGGTCTGGCAGATCTGGGGGCAGTTAGCAGAAAGAAACTGGTGTGATAACTAGAGATCCAGAAGACGATAAGTCACTAAAACTGAACAAGAATTAAAGTTCAGTAATCTTGTGATTAATGACATCAAACGAGGTGAGAAAGTAAAAGGTCAGACCCTATTTTTTTGCTGGGAGAGGATTGTAATTTTGTTCCTCTTTTCCACTAGAAGTAGAATAGGGGGGGATTTAAAGAAATGGGGTCTGAAACAGTGATCGAGGTCTCATGGTCTTCATACTTCTCAAAGCTTTCTAGACATGAAAATGGGGTGAGAAGTGCTTTTCCTGAAGTGTGGGTGGTTCAATCATACTTCTGTTTTAAGGGAGACTGAAGGAATGAGGAGGTTAAAGGTGCAATAGAGAAAGCAGTATGTGGAGGTCATGGGAGAGTGAAGGTATTGGGGAAAGTAGGCAGCAAGTTTGTGATAATTGGCTACGTACCCATTGCTTCTGCTTTTTTTTTTATATACTTAATCATTCTTTTAGCTAAACTATGTTTCCTGTAGGAGTTGTGTAGTTTAGTGGTTGTTCCCTGTAGACTCTGAAGATCAAAGGAAGCTTCCTCTTCTAATCCTGAAGAAAAAAGACCATGTAATTTTTTGATCATTCCAGCAGCTGTATTTTGCAAGGCAGGCTACAATATGTAGCCAGCATTGTAGTTCTTTGGGATAGAAGTAAAACAATTTTTTCCTTTGACAGAAATTGTTTAATATTTGCCCTAATATACGTAGAATAGCAACTGCCAAATGTGTATTTCTCGTATTTCTCTTCCTCTGTCTGACACTCTGTGGGTGAATCTGTGTTTTTAGAAATTTGAAGAAAAAGTGTGGAGAGAAAATGAACAAAATAAAACACTGCCCCCCAAAACACCCCAAAGCAAACAAAATTACTACTAACCCCCCAAAAAACAAATAAAGAAGTCTGCACCACAAATTTAGAAATAACATTCACATGGGTATGAGTGAATTTCCTTTCATTCTGTGTTATATGAGCTCAGCTGTTTTGAATATGACATACATAAATACACCTGTATTTCTTTTACTCCTCTGGAATGATTTCCTACCAGCAAATACATTCCCAACTGACAAAAAGCCAGTTCAACCACTGAATTCAACCATTGGTGCATAGTGAAGAATGGGTGATGAGACAGTCAAGAAGCCTTTATGTTCCCTTTTTGGGCTGATGGAAGAGCTGTCTTGTGCTCTTAGGAGGCAGAATTTATTGATATAAGTGTTGTAGAAATAAAAGAGACAGAGGAAATAACCCATCTGGACATGCATGAATTCTTTGTCATTAGCAGTCAGGACAGTAAGCTGTGATTAGTACATCCTCTTACTGCACCAGCATTTCCAACGTGATGTGCGCAGATTTGTTATTTGGAAGAGTTAAGGTGACTAATGGAAGTGCATATTTTATGATGACAAAGTTCAGGTTTGGTTTGGAGGTGTATAATTATATGTAGAAGTAAAATAAAAACCCCTGTATTTTGATGCAGGCAAATAGAGTGTTGCGAAACTGCAGATGAGTTTTACAGTACCATGGGCAAGCTGACCCAGGAGATGCTGGAAGACAGCCTGATTGACAGCAATGAACTCATGCAGGTGAGTAATTGTGATATAATTATTATTTTTGTTTTCTGTGCATCCTCCAAGAGCTAACAAATTACATTTTTCTTCAAATACTGCAGAAACCTAAACTCTCCCAAGAAGAAAAGTTTAAGATGACTGAGTTGAGCTAGCATATCAATGAAACAAATAGATAATCTGCACTTAAAGCTAAAATCTTATATTATGCATTAAGTATAGAGAACCACTAGGCTCCGTTTGATTAAAAATTGGTTTTATGTTGATAGTTGAAAGTTTGTTTTGATATAACGCCCACTTGGATTTACACAAGATGTAGCATCTCTTAGTAGTAATTTTTAGGGTGTTGTTTTGTTTTATTTTTATATTTTGGCCAGTTATTTATTATGTTGTGTCCTTTCCCTTCTGCAGACACTGTGGGAGACAAGAGTTTATCAAGTGAGATGGGGGAAAAAAATATCCTTCATGATTTAAAAAAAAAAAAAAAAAGCCATGAACAGTCGTCACTGAACTGTAAACGAAGGTGTTTGGAGATAATTGCAGTCTCTGAATTCTTAAAGTTTACGTCTTTGTATGAGAACAAAGATCCACAATGTTCTGGGAAAGGAAAGGGCCTTTAGAGACATAAAGACATAATTGTATTGGTTTGCACTTTGTTGCTTTTTTTTTTCTGGTATCCTTGAGGTGTTGTCTACTTAGATGTCTTGTAAAGACTTCATGCTACAGTTCTGGAACTTTGCTTTCAGTGAGTAAGACTATAGTGATTAAATGGGTGCAAACACAGAGCACATAATTCCTCTGAAAATATTTTACATGATTTAGGGGAAGGAAGACATAGTCTCAGTATATGAAATTGGATGAGTAGTAGTATTACAGTAGTTAGCAGGTGACTTCTGTTACCTGTTATTGGAAGCAAAACTATTGACTGGGATAATACACTTCCATGTGAAGTGCTGCTCTGAAGTAAAGGATCACTTTCAGGTTTTTTGGCTATTGTTATTCCTGTTGTTCATTTAATGAAGGAGCTCTGGGAATGAGGGAGGTGAGGACTGTGGCTTTGTTTTGCTTCAAAAGTGGAAATGCAGCTGGTCAGAGGTACTCACATGCTTATTAAATAAATGTTCAGGTTTCTCACAAGGCAGTTTTCATACTGAGGATGCATGAGGAGGGTGCCTCAGGCTGACGCTTTCTCATGTTCAGTGGGTTTCAGTTCCTACTAGAGGAGAAGATTACTATCCTCTGCTGCCTTCCCTACACATTTCAGTAAAGGTTGCTGGTGGCAATCATCTCTTTTCTTTAGACTTGCTGACGTTTACATTTGCATCTTAACTGCCTCTTCAGGCTCACTTAGGTTAGCAAAGAGGAACAGGCACTTCTCTGCCACTAGAAAACAAACTGTGATTTAAAAGGCCTGTTTCCTTTGGGACTTAAAGGAAGGGGAGGTATGGTGATCCTTCAGGGGGAAGTGTTGACAGAGCCCATGTCTGAAGTAGGTCAGAGAACTTTTGTCCTTGTTCTCTTCATCAGCATTAAAAATGCCTCCCTCCCTCCCATGCAGACAGTACATATACTTAGGATTGAAGGCCTAAAGCTTTTGCAGATTTGGCATGACAAGGATTTTTACAATGTTGTGCTAAGGGAAGCATGGAGGGTTTGGAGAAGGAAGCAAGCCTGTAGCTTCCTCCTTTTTCAGATTGAACTGTATAGGTAAGTAGAGGGCGAGAGCCATACATATCAGCTGCTACATAAGATGTGTATTCAGGACTGGGAATGAAACAAATACAGTCTTCAGTAATTTTATTGGCCTATTAATAAACTTTGGTTCTAATGCGGAGACAGAATGTTGTACGCCAGGTGTCTGCAGATGTTCTAAACAGCACGTGCTGGATTGAGTACATGCTTTCATGCCTTCTCAGAAAGCGAGAATTTTTAATAGGCAGTTAAACTAATTCAGTTTGAACTCATAAACATTCCAGTGTAGAGGAGATGAGAAGCAAACAGGAAAAGGAGAGACACCCCTGTGTATTTGCTGTGGTGGAGGGGAGCAGGGATTAACTTCTCTGTAGTACCTTACCGTTTCAGACTGTTTCCCCTAGACAGCTTCCCTGATTTGATGGTATTCACTGTTAACTTTCTACTTGAGTAGCACTTTGTTTTCTTTTGAGTTTATTTTTTATTTTTGTTTTGCTTTGCTAGTGAAGGTGAAAAAAGAGAAAAGCCTTAAATCAGTGTGGGGCAGTTCTTGAAATCAGTGTTGGAGCTATCTGCAACAGCCAGACTGCTTGCCCTCTTACGGAAGCCACAGCCTTGTGTATGGTATTCTGGTGAGGGTGTAGATGGCTTTGCATTTTTAGAGTAAGGCAAAGGACTGACAAGAGAATTTTTTTCCCTTGTCTTCTTTTCCTGTTCCCAGAATCTGTCCCTTATGGCCATATACGAGGTAATAAGTTTGGCTGCATCATGCTTCTTATGTGCAGGCTATTTCCCACTGGCACATTTTCACTAGAATTAACCAAGTGGCACCCAGGGCTGAGTACAGACTAGGAACAGGATTCTTTGACTCTGAAGCATTGCTGTGAGAAGGACATCATGGGTGTTGATTTACAGTACTTTTTATATGTTCAGTGGAACTTGCACTAGCATAAAATTTGTTTGTAGATCTCAGCCAGATGGCAAGTGAGGCTCTAGTTATAATCTGGTAACAAGTAATTAAATTTAAAAAGTGTATGCTAAATTAAAGAAATTACACAGGATCTGGAAGAGACACAGGCTGGAGACAGGCAAAAGCTAAAAGCATAATCTGAAACAGAAGGTGCAAGGAGTAAATGGAGGACTTGGAGTTGACTGTTTCACTTAAAGGGTAACTGGCATATGGAACAAGTTACCCGAAAAGGCTGTAGACATAAAGAGTAGAAATAAATTTCAGACGCACCTCTTCTCTATGAAGGGGGAGAGTTGAGATGTATGGAGAAAATCCCAGGAAAGTGTGGTGGAGATCAAACAAGCAGGCAGACACCTTGGGCTGGAGGTAGGCCTTTCTCCAGATCATAACATTTCTTCGTCTGGTAGACTGTCGGGATATCGCTGTTCAAGCCCTAGAGAATATTTGTCTGTCACAGCAGTGTTCACGCACTGGATTTTTGTAGGTTTTCTCCTTGCCTTAGATTCTATGCCTGGCTTGAACTGTAAAAGCATTTTTATGCAGAAGCTTGAAACTGAACTGCACTGTTGCCCTGTGCCAGATCCAGCCGCGAGTGTCCTCCCTGCTCCCCATTGCTTACATCGTTGCCGTTGGTGAAACATTTTTTGTTGTTTTCACTCAGGAAGGGTCTAGTACGGAATTCATGTTTGCGATTTTCCTCAGTGTATTTAGCACAGACAAGGCATGGTTCAGGAATGGATTATGTAGAAATTGTTCCTTTCATCTTAATTGAGGCCATTTGACTTCAGAAGAAAATGTGACTGACAATTGCATAGGAACAAAAGAGGGTATAAGTGAAGATTTCTTGTCATAGCTAATGAGAATTTTTTACATTGCTTTCTTTCAAAAGACGTTTAATTTTCAAGGTGGGGAAAAGCTATGATTTTTCTGAGAAACTGTGAAAAATAATATTTTGGCTATTTTTTTATTTTTGCTTCTGACATTGAGACTCACAATGAATTGTGTGTCAGTTATCTGAAAGTCCTGAATAGTTGTAAGTGTACAAAAGCAGGAGAAAAAAGGCAAATAAAATGGGTAGGAACAAATCTGCAGTGAGTGATATTGCAATGAATATGATGTGTCTTTATGCTAAGTCGGCTGGTGACACACATTCTGTTATTACAAAATGACTTAAAGCAAAAATAATGCTGAAAGCAAATTGATTTGCACCTATTTTTCTTCTGTAACTCTGAGTATTGAAGTAAATAAAACATTAGTTTTTTATGGCGTTGTTTTAAATTTTAGGGCTTGCATGTTGAGAGAGTTTCAAAGAGATTTCTTTTGTTCACCATTGAACAAATTTCCCTTGGAAAAACAACAAGCACGACCCCTCCAAAAAAAAAAAAACCTCCACCAAAAAAACGCCACAAAACAACCACCAAGCCCAAAAACTGAGAGGAGAAAAGTTATCTGGGTGATGTTGAGTCCTTCTTTGGCTGTAACTTTTGTGTTGAAGTGATTTCCTTCACACAAGCTCTTGGGGTTGGTCGGTGAAGTCTACACCAAGTGAGGATCTCTTCCTTCCTATCTATGCTCGTGTCAATACCTTGTTGAATACTTGAGCAAAAATATAGGTACTCTGGAAGATCCCCCCAAACCTCAATGATGCATTCATCTCACTGAACTCATAATTGGAGGAGGACAATTTCCAGTGTGCTGGCAAGGAGAGGTTTGACACTGATTATTAAATAAATACAGGAGTTGATACAGGAGTAGAAAAGAACCCTACCTCTTAGGTTGTCTATGCCTTTTTTTTTTAACTCGTTTTTCCTCTGAACGATGTATTTTTCTGGCACATCAGTCTTTGTTTTTCTTACAGGAAATACTGACTGAATCCTAAAACTAGACCATTTCCATTTTCTAACAGCACACAAGTATTGGCAGCCTTTAATCCTATAAGACTGTGAAAGTCTGTTTATGGAGAAATCTTTTGTGGGACTGTCAGTTAAAGTGACAATTTTAAAAACTGGTTGGTTTTTTTTTCCCTCTAGACTGTTTATACCATGGCTCAATTTCCCTTCCCACAACTGGCAGAATTAAGGGAGAAATACACGTACAACATTACTCCTTTCCCTGCAGCAGTAAAATCAACTTCATTTTCAGGGTAAGTTTGAATTGCACTGCTCATGATATATAGGGTTAGTATTTACCCTACACTGACAGTGAAAATGCAGATGGCATCCTCCTTTGTGTGCTCCTAAAGAAGACAAAGATGTCTGGTAGTGATCATGTTTAAGAATGGCTCTTGTTTCTTTTCTGTTCTCATTTGACAGAAGGCTAGGCAGAACCAGAGACAGTGATGAGGAGAATGACCTAGATGATGATGACTCAATTGCCAATGCAATTGGCTGTCTTGGACCTTTAAGTGGGTTTTTGGCACCAGAGCTCCAAAAATACCAAAAACAGATGAAAGGTAAAAGTGCTTTTGTTCATTCTGGAAAACGCAGTTGTATCTGTATGACCTTGCAGAAATTTTATGTGGCTTCCCCTGTGAAAGCTGCTATGAAAATTGTGTTTTATATTCACGTAGAGATTACAGCAGGTACCAAATGACTTGCTCTGCTGTCCGTGAAGGTGTCTTCAAAGTCAAGTTTGAAGCTGTATATGTACAAGAAATGACAGGGCAGGTTAAGGATTTGGCTACAGTGATGGTTAAAAACCCAACCTCATGTCGCCCACCCACAAAAAGGTAGTACATAAGTGGAAAAATGTCCACCCTAAATCCATGCCTATTTCCAAGAAAGCTGTATAGTAGTCAGCATTTTCTGAAGAGTGTACATGGAATAAATGAGAGGTGTCAAACCCATGGCTCCTACCATTCTCCTGCTCCTGCAGCGTAACATGCGTCACGCGCTGCACATGTGACCAGCACACTGGCAGAAGCATAAGGGCAGGAAGCTTGGCACTGCCACTGGGTAGAAACAAGGTGCCAGGCTGCACAAAACAAGGTGGAGGGCTGGATTAGCATATGCATGAAAAATATTGGAATCCGTCAGCTGTGAGTGAATTCTGCAGGTAATTTCACCATCCTTTTGGCCAAACCTTCAGACAGTTGTATGTTTTGGGTATATTTAATTTTTTTTTTTTAAATTGGGTATAGTTTAGGGTGTTCTGACAAAATGTAACTGCTTTTTAAATCTCTCCACATTGAAATAAAATTTCTGAGAGAATTGTATGTTCACCTGTGCAAAATCTACAAGCAGAACAAAATTCTGATCCATACAAGAAAAGCAGACCATTTGTTAACTTGCTGCAGTCTTTACAAATGGAACTGAATCAACAGTGATTTTATGATAAACTGGAAGAGGCTGTAGTTATTTATCCCTAATTCACCTCCACACCCTCCCCCCTCAAAAAAAGAACCCTGGATGGATGTGCAATCAGGTAACAGTGACTGCTACATCCTCATTCTTGCGGCTTGGTTTTGCTGAGAGCCTATAAGCTGCAATTTTCTCGATTGTTGTGGTGTTTTGTTTTTCCCTTGCTGAGGGACTGTAAGTCTCTACCTGCTGCTTCAGGCTAGCACTTGCTCAGAACATCAAACTGCTGTTACAAACTAAGCCAAACACAAACAAACATCCTTTGAAAAAGAATTGTCCTCTTGACCCTGGAGTGTCAGTTTGGTGGTGCATCAGAAACAGCTGTGAAAATAAATAGCACTGCTGCTGTTGCTCTGCAGCTCTTGGTCAGAGATGCTCTCAAGTTGCCTGATCCCTGTGCCTACCCCTTTTGTTGCTACTAGCAGCTTTCTCCCTGTCATGCTGTAACTGTTTCTCGATGCTTCTTGCTGGTGTCACTAGGTGGGTTGTTTAATCTGATGCCTGCTTGACTGAAATGTATTTTATAACTCGTGTTGTTACCAACTAAGCATCTTTAATAATCAGTTTCTTAATTACTTTAGTGATGGCTTGATGTACTTGTGGGTAATTGAAGAAATGTGCTTATAACTTTCCATTGATGTGTTAATTGATTTTTGCACTCTTTAAACTCCCTTCAAACCCTTACTATTCTTAAGCAGTAGTTCTAGAAATATAATGCTTCTTATTATAAATATTGCAGTTTTACTTAAAGACTACTGTTAAATAAGACCATAGGAATCATAGACTTCCCTTGTAGATAATTTGTGGAACTCGAGTATGCCAATTTACTCCTCATCTCCACTTTATTCCCACTGTGCAGATCAGAATGAGGAACAAAGTCTGGGTTCCAGTAACATCGCAGAATTAAGTCCAGGAGCAATAGACTCTTGCCGAAGCGAGTATCACGCTGCTTTTAACAGCATGATGATGGAGCGTATGACGACTGATATTAATGCACTGAAAAAGCAATACTCCAGGATAAAGAAGAAGCAGCAACAGCAGGTTCACCACGTATATATCAGAGCAGGTAAGATATTAAAACATGCTTCCTTAACTGATTTATTACAAGCTACCCTCATCACAGGAGACAAGACAAATAACATTCTTTTACACGTAACCTGATAGACAAAACAAGAGAGACCGATGGAATATCTAACGCAGTAGTGGTAAAGAGAGTACCGCTTGCTGCAGACAGATTGTAAATGAGGTGGTGATGTTTTTTCTTCTTTTGTCAGGATCTGAAGATGATGACCCTGGGATTTTTTTAGGTCCCAGGGACCAGCCGAACAATGGTACTTAAAAAGTGTCTTTGCTATCTGGGTGCATTGTGTTGATCTCTCTGATTAAAAACATTAAATCTTTGGCCTTCTTGGAATTGGCGCACTGATGCACTGGTAAAAGTGAAATGAGGAGATGGGTGTGCTTCAGACCAAGTGGCAGGTCTGTATTATCCTGACTCCTCTGAGTTCATCTGGGCATGGCAAATTATGCAGCTGAAGTACTGGCTTAGATGTTCCATTGTGGCTGATGGTTTATCTAGGTGTAATGACACTGCTGTGAGTGACGATTGAGCTGAACATCAGTCTGTTATTTAACAGTCTATGTTACAGAGTCTGTTTCCCCAGCTGCAAAGCTCAGCAATGCGGGGGTTAGCATGACAGCGCAGCTGAAGGTTTTAGCGGGTGTGCAAGCTGAACACAGCCCACCCCACTCATTCCTTCCCACTTGGGTGTTATCTTTCTAAGCCAGCATTGAACCGTGCACATGTGGAGACTCTGATTTTAGAATCAGAGTGAGTCAGAGTGGAGATCACTGTGGAGAATTCTTATTCCTCCTCTTGATTGCCTAAACTTGTCCTAGCAGGAACATTTAATACACAGAGCTGCAAATTTTATTAACATGATCATTTGTAAGGATTTTTTTTTTTAAAATATTGGCAAAGTATTTGCTTTAAACAAAGGCTGCAGCCAGCAGAAACAGTGCTAAGAGTAAAATGTTGGTTCCCAAGAACTGCCAAGCTCCACCTCTCAAATCTTTCTAATCTTACTAATTATGATATGGGACTAGGTTTGTGGTTTAATCAAACTGTCATCTAATTACCTAATTCTGAGTCTACTGTGCTGGTTTAATAACAGGACCTAACAGAAAAGAGTTGGTGTGGTTTATCCATTGAAAATATATTGGTTCATTCTCCAGTCAAAAAAACCTCATGGAGAGGCTTATTTGACTGACCTTATATAAGGACTGAATTGTCTCTTACAGTTGGAAGAGAAATGAAGGAGAGGGGAAAGATCAGAAGCCAATTCTAATGTTAAACTATCAGTTACAGTGCAATTCCAAAAATCAAGAAGTTATTTTTGTTATGATTTGTTTCTGTGGTATTCCTGGCTGAGGACTTACCCATAGGTAAGAAGCAGGGAGGGAGGGCAGGCAGAAAATCTTTATGGTAGAAATTACAGCTTTGTGTTTGGCTCCAAGATGTAAGAGAAATTCAGTGGTCCTACAACTGTTTGCTATATCTCAGGAAAGACATCAAATTTGGTGGTGGGTCCTTAGAACATTAATTTGTTTTGATCTTTAACGATACAGTGTTTCTTTTAAACACTTTCTTTCAGACAAAGGGCCAGTTACCAGCCTCCTCCCTTCTCAGGTAAACCATTCCCCGGTGATAAACCACCTCCTTTTAGGAAAGAAGATGAAATTGAATAACAGGTCTCTCAAAAATGCAGTTATTCACATCCCAAGTCATGCTACAGGGAAGATGTCTCCCATTCCCCAAGAAGATCTTAAAACAAAACTGAACTCCCCGTGGCGTACTCATATACGAGTTCATCGAAAGAATATTGCCAGGGCCAAAGGCCAGCTGGGCTACGGGGATACCATAGGACTGATAGATGAGCAGAGCGAGAGCTGTAAAACAAGTAGTCCTGGTGCAAAGGAGGAGAATTCCAAACATTCTGACTTGGAAGAAAGAGGAGGTGGTGATTTGGATGACAGGACTACTCGAAAAGCTGACCAGCAGTCATCTGAGCCAGACTCTGTGGACAGCAGTACAGACATGTCAGTAGTACAGCTAAAATTGGAAGCACTGGAACTCACCATGGATAGCAAACCCGATGTTGAGCCAACATCCCATCAGTCTGGCCAGCCACGTTTATCTGAGTCCTCTCATTCATCCAGTGACAGTGGAAACCTGGCTAAATCTCCCCAGCCTGGGAACCCAAAGCCTCATGTCTTCAATCCTTTTCCCAGTGTCAAGCCTCTTCGGAAGTCAGCTACAGCCAGGAATTTAGGGCTGTATGGCCCCACTGAAAGAACGCCAACTGTACACTTCCCACAAATGAGCAGAAGTTTCAATAAGGCTGCCAGTGCCAACAGTGGGACCAGGAAACGATGATGTACTACCTGGAACTTTCTATTTCTGACAGCAACAGAAATTTGTATTGCCTTTTTTTTTTAATGTGTGCGTGTGTATGTGTGTCCCAAAGAGTTCCTAATATTTAATTAACAGGAACAAAGTGGTTACCAGATGTATAAATATGTGTCTTTGAAAATTGTGCTCCCGTGTTGTTATGGGATAGATTAGTGAAGATGCACTCGGACACCCTGTTGTCAGTTCTGATGGTTCTGTGGTAAAAATAAACATTGGTTTGCAGTGTGAAGCATACCTTTTCTTTAAATCCAACCCAGACATAAAGTCACTGGCTGCCTTTAACCCCTCAGTGACAGGCTGCCTCCTGTCCCTTTCAAAGCTCAAAGGACAAATTGTCTGGTGCAGCAGACACCTACAACAGTTTTTATGGCTGTTAGGCAGCTTTCCCATTAGACCTCATCTCCACGTCTGCAAGTAGCTGGAGAAGCCACGACTAACAGAAGCACAAGCAGCCCCAACAAGCAAAAATATCACTTTGTGTCTGACATCACTGCTTACGTACTGGGCCATCTGGTTTCAGACATTCTTGAGCAGCATCTCGTGCTTCTCTTCCTACAGCAATCCTCTGCTGATACCGGTTTTAATATAAATGTAATCAGTGAGCATGAGAATAGCGGACTTAAGTTCATCCACCACATTGGTTTGCTCCGTTTCTATTTGTACATAAATTTCTGTTACTTTACTGCTGGAGAGCTGCAGCACTGCAAAATTAGGAATTAGGTACAATTCTGTGTGTAGTTGTATGAATATTATGGCATATCTTGGCTTCGATGGATTTAAAAGCTATTATCTAGATTATGGACTTGTAACTAAATCATATTTGCCAGCTTAGCAGTAGGTAAAATATGTGAATGTTCCAAATTAGTTTAGGGTTTTAAATTCTATAAATAGAGTGAGTAGATACTTAAGGTACCACTTATCATTAAAAGCTAACATATCAGCCAGTGGGACAGACCATGGGCTTCCATGGCTGTGTTCCACTTTGTTGTGGAAGAGCAATGGCAAAGCGATAAGCTGCACGTTTACTTCCAAATCAAAAAGCAAAGCTGGTGAATGCTGTAAGACAAGTGGGTTTTTTCCTCTATACATTGAACAGACAGGCAGAGAAATGAAATGTGAACAATTCAATTTCTGGGTTGCAAATCAAGCACCAGAAAAAATTCAGTTTTGTGTTAGACTATTACAGCTCTGCCAAACTGTGTGTGTTGACTGCAATTCATTGCCTTATTGCTTCCAAGTTTCCTGTGACAGGGAAGTACTGTTCCTTTAAACTGGAGTAAAAGCAATGATGATGAACCAGGCCCATTGAATGCAATATCCTACTTCCCTTTTTATAATTCTTTGTTAAATTTGCAAATTAATATATTGTTGTCTATTTATTAAGGTGTCCCATATCCTAGAGGATGTGATATCAATTTTACTGTATACCGTAACTTACAAGCTGTACAGTATACCCTGTTCATTGTTGTGGGGGCAGTTTTGTTTTGTTGTTGTTTTATACAGTGTATGCATATAAAATCATATAAAGTATGAACACTATAAAGATAAAAAGATGTAGGTCAGATCTTGCCCCTGCCTTATTTTCAGGTTATAGCAGCATTGTCACTAGTGAATATTTATAGCGCTAAGTAAATTTAAAATAATGTAGAATATAGTCACTGATCACGGACTGTATGAGAATTGGTTTTGCCTTGATTTAGAAGAAATGGACTTCTCAGAATTTCACTGCGAATCACTCTCCCCGGTTTCTCTTAGCTTCACTGTATCACATGGCTGTATACTCAACCAGTGAAAATAAAAGGACTGTCATTCTGCAAAACCTGCTAAACTGTCACAAGTACGTGCATGAATTTTCAACACATTAAGATGTGATTAAGCAATGGAAGATCAGCAAGCTTTGCACAGATATTGGTCTGGGAAAAGAAATGCCAATAAAATGTGAATTCTAGCAATTCAGACCTGATCAATAATTGATGAGATTGCTCTGAGGGATTTGTGCTCTGCTTGGGCTGTTAGGGTTGGTATGAAGGAACCACAGCAAATCAGTGCATTAGTGTGATGCTGTTTGCTGCAGGAAATTTTCTTAAAGTATTGCTAGATGAGAAGATGGAACGTCAGTTTAGCTGTTCAGTACCTCAACAGATGTTCACTCTCTTCTTGAAATCGATCTTGACCACACAGCAAAAGCAACTTGGTGGAACATTAAGATGAGGTCCAGAGAGCCAGGAAACTCTGCATATGTTTCCAATAATTTATCCCTAAAGAATTCGTGCTGCATACGAGGTCTGGTGATGCAGCTGTGATCGTAAGAGTGGCACTGCAGCACCTGGGACCTTGAAAAGCATGGTGGTGGGAGTCTCTGGTTTGTTCTCTTTGGTGCCTCCTTGTACTAATGCTTTCTTCCGAGGAACAAAATTAACTTTCTGTTTGTTGGGGCTTTTTAAAACCGCTTGAGTCTTTTTTTTAGAAATTATTTTATCAGGATCAGAATGACTTCTATTTTTCACCATCGTCAAATGGAAGCTCTCGAGGCATGGGCATTTGATTCTGGTTTGAGGACACTTACAGTCCTGCTACTGGAAGCACATCTCATACCATTCTGAGATTATTTAAAATTGCATGATCCTTTGGGGTAGAAATGGTAGATGGTAAAAATCAGTTTTTCAGAAGTGCAGGCAGCAAACAGTTCGTTTAATCCACAAATACAACTAGAGAAAAAATCTTGACATATCTTAACAAAAATCTTGCCAGAATCCATTCAACAGGACACAAATAGTTGTTAGAAAAACAACAAAAAGTGATTTCAGGCAAAAATTAATTGCAGCTCTTTACACTGATGTTTCCAGTTCAGGTAAATGTTCAAGCTCAAATTTTTGAAATTCTGTTTAATACATCCACAACAGGTGTTTTAAACCATGTGAAGTTGTTCATACAGAATAAGATGGGTGATTTTGCCATTTTGTAGTTTTCCTTGACTTTGCAATGAGTTCCCCGGTGCTGTCCACAGGCAGCGCTCAGACCTGGCTGGTTTTTGTGGTCTAAGACCGTGTCAGGCTGGCCGATGCTCAGGCCCTTCCTCACTCAGCCTGCAGGATTCTGTTTTGGTTGTGCTTCATCCTGCAGGCATCACACAGCACTTACTGCCTCACCGCAGGATTAAAGAGGCACAAAGGTTTCCAAGTCTTTCTCTGACAACACCGTATCAAACTACACTGACTTAACCACAAATAAGCCAACCTGAACTGTTGGAACGGGTCCAGAGGAGGCCATGAAGATGATCAGAGGGTTGGAGCCCCTCTGCTGTGAGGACAGGCTGAGAGAGTTGGGGTTCTTCAGCCTGAAGAAGGCTCTGAGGAGACCTTTAGCAGCCTTCCAGTACCTGGAGGGGCTACAGGAAAGCTGGGGAGGGACTTTTTACAAGGGCAAGTGGTGATAGGACAAAGGGGAATGGCTTTAAATTGGAAGGAGGAATATTTAGATTGGACGTTAGGAAGAAATTCTTCACCATGAGGGTGGTGAGGCACTGGCACAGGTGCCCAGGGAAGCTGTGGGTGCCCCCTCCCTGGAAGTGTTCAAGGCCAGGCTGGACGGGACCTTGAGCAGCCTGGGGTGTTGGGAGGTGTCCCTGCCCATAGCAGGGGGTGTTGGAACTTTAGGTTGTTTGTTAACAATAAATCAAAGAATTGGATCCTCAATGTGGCACTCTCTCCCATCTTTTTTGTGTTGAAAACGATCATTAACTTGCCTGATGCCAGTCATGAGCTGCACTCCATGATGTTATTGTCCACCCCCTTGGCAGCCCAACGTTTGCTCCCAGCCAGTGCTGACAGAACGGATGCACCAGTGGGAAGCCCTCTGGCGTGGTTCACTGTGGGGCTGTTTGCATGATGAGCTTTGGAAAAGGGAGCGAATGCTCAAATCCCAGCGAGGGTAAGACAAGCTCTGCGGGAAGGGTGTAGCTATGATGACACTGCCCTAAAACCTGAGCCAGTAGGTGTGCCGGGCCATTGCTGGATGGAAGTGGTTGCGCAACCCCAGGCGAAGAGAAGTGTGTGACCTGCAGCTCCACAGTGTGGAGCTGCCTTGCCAGCTCAGCCAAGAGGCTTTGCGAGCCTGTGTGTGCTCCGAGCAGGGCTTGCACCCATGTGCAGGGGATCTGGTAGATGTACGCACCACGCTACCCATAGTAGGGCTTGGGATGGAATCCTACACAGCTGGTTTGTCAGCAGCAGCCCTGCTGATCTGGTAGAAGGGGCTGCTACACAACATGCTGCTTGCAGTCTCCTTAACGGGTCTGTACAGTTTTTCATCAGCTTTTGTTGATTTTCTGACATTTTATAATTCTTGGTGGCACGGGGAGCTTTTTAAGCCACGCCTCACTGTTCGGAATACTGGAGCAGGAACGATGGGGTGCTTTCTGCATCCCAGCACTCCATCATTTTTTGAAGCTGTTCCTCTCTACATTTGGCTTGTGTTTTCCCTTTGTGAACTCCCAGCCCTTGCTTGCATTTATGGACTCTGTGTTTTGACGGGAATTTTCAGAAAGATAAGGATAGTCGTGCTGATCAGCTTAGCCCAGCACCTTTCCTCTGATAGTTGGAAATGCCTAAGAAAGGAGTCCTGTGCATTCAGAGACAGCCTTTCCCTGGAGCAGTCATTCGATTTTGTCTGGCTTGTGCACATCACACGGAGGTGAGATGGGTGGCCAGACCAGTGGCTCATCCACAGCAACCCAGGGGCGTGCCGGTCTCGGCAGCTGCACGCACAGCGGGGACCTCAAACACTGGTTCAGTAGCAAAATTTCCACCTTCACATGAAAAGAAGAATAATACAAAGACATGGCCAGGAGTGAAAAGAATAATAAACACCAGAAAATGTGAGCTGGAAACAGTAGCTGCTGCTGTGAATCCTGTCGTGTGCCGCTTGGCCTTTGCAGGCTCCACTTGCGGTTTGAGCTGTGGAGCCGTTGTAGGCTCGTGGGCTTCCCCTTGTCCAAGAGACACCACAGGGCTGGCCCGGAGGAATCCTCCCAGGGGCAGGAGGTGGGAGCGGGCTGGAAAGCTGCTCAAGGCCTCGGAAGGTCAGACGTTGCTGTAAACTTCTTTCAAGGGCAGCACCTCACACAGCCCACACGGTGATGAAGGACACGTGGACTGGTTTTTCAGCCCTATTTGGACACACCCAATGGTGTCTCCCTGCTCCTGCTGCACGCTGCCCATAACGGCTCCTCTGCTGTGCCTGTGCCTGTGCCTTGCTTTCCCTGCCTCATCGCTCCCGTGGCTTGTCCAGCTGACACATGGGTACAAACAGCCGCCCAGAGTCCAGGGCAGCAGTCAGTCAGTGCCAATACACCGCAAGCACACTTGTGGAGGGAAAGGGTTTGGCCAGCAAGAAGGAAGCAAGTTTATCCTTCGGAAAAGCGGATAAGGTCTGTAGCACCATCAGCATAAGTAAAGGAGCCCAATGTTGGAACTTTGAAAGGGCAGTGATTTACAGCTTGCTCGCAATCCACCAGGTGTGCTCAGGGAGAGGAGAGCTGAGTGAAGTACAAGGTGTGAACTTGCAGTTCCAGGTGGCATAATTGATGTCAGAAATGTTACAATTGTTCCACAGCTGGAATTTATAATTGCAGTTTTCCTTACGCTCCTAACGACTTCTTTTCATGAAGCTGGGTTTCCATTTTTTTTAAACATAGGTCTGTTGCTCTATTTTATCTGCACCAAAATACATCCAAAATCCCAGTCGCCCTCTACCGTGTCTCACGCTACCAGTTAGTTACTTTAGATGTCATCATGCCCTTCTGCACTCCAGATTACTGTGTGTGATTAATTTTTTATACCGTTTACCCTACACTAGTAAACTTTCCACCCAGCTGCAGCAATACTGCTCACTGTTTGACCCGCAGCGTACTCGGAGAAGAGGCCTTTCTCCAGAGCAAACAGAAAGGCTATTGTCCTCTTGGCAGAGGGACAGATGATCTTGTGTTGCCTGACACGTTCTCCATCCCCACTAGCCAGTGCTGAGTCATTGGATTCCATCCAAACTGGAAAGTGTTTGTTCAGCTTGTGCTGAAGAGCCTATTCCTCTGTCATTGTGTGAGGGGCAAGCTGTCCCACCATTGCTGAACCTCCAGGCTAGTGCAATGCGCGGAGGGTTGGTGGGGGATTTTGCTGTTGCAGTTTGCAAGACATGGTAGCATCTACTCTAAAAACGTTAAAATATCTGATCGCCAAGGTGCAACATTGCTGACTGCTAGAGGTTAGACCAGGTTTGCGGACACCACCACCAGCAGCTCAGCTGGCTTCAGTCCTAGCTGTGCCTTTCTGTGCTCCTATCAGTTTGTGGTGATCTTCTGGTGCGGTCACTAGATGCCACTGGTGCTCCATGCAGAAACAAGTATGCTTCAGTTCCTGTGAAAGGGAGCACAGGCGTAGCTTAGTGATTCCAATTTTCCCCCCCCCACATCTTCGATCAGGTGTGGAGAGGTTTCCAGGCAATCCACCTTCGGTTCTGCATTGCAGCTTCTCTCCTATGTTTGACTCCTCTTCGTAAGCTTGCTTACCTTGAGCGGTGAACCCAAAGTACAGAGAAAACCTAATGATGTATCTTCAGAAACAGTGCCCATAGCAGCAGGCTAGAACACTCTAACGGCTCACTCTTAGTGGTACAATAAATATTCTCCCTGCAGGACGAGCTGGCAAACACAATTCGGGTGGCAGGCAAATGAAGGAAGCTTGCTGGATGCACTGGGTACCTTGTAGAAACTTATTATGTCTTAAGAGCCAGTCAGCAAAGATACTGCTGGTCATAAACCAACTGAGATATTCCTGTCATAAATATTGGGGCTATGCTGTTCCGTGCTGAAGGCTAAACGAAAACCAAATATTTTTTGTGAAACCTTAAAAACAAAATATAGCTAAACTAACAAGTTTAGCACTGGCACTTGCCAGCTTTCAGTCCTGCTCTGGAGACCTTACTATTGAACCCATGATCTATTTTCAAGCTTCTGGAGTCTGAAGAAAAGCCACATATGGGTCTCCCACACATGGATCCTACGCCTTGAAAAATTACTTGCTTATGCTGAAAGCCAGAATTTGCAGTCCACCTGCCTGTCCTCAGCAATTGGTACTGACTTCTCAGGTCCACACGTGCTCCAGACACAACCACTGCCAGCATCCCAGCAAAGTGAGGTGAGCCCTTAGATTATGCAGTTCAGTTTTTCAGCAGCGTGCTCTGCAAATCCTCATGACCAGGAACATGCAGCAAGACACAGGCTTGAAACAGCCTGACTGAATGTGCACTGGCTGGTTTACCGCCAGGAAAAAAGCACTGGTTGAAAGCAGGTCACAAGAAAAGCAAACATCCCAGATCCAGTTAAGGACTTAGGGTCTTAAAACAGGACCAAGATACTACTAAGATGCTTACAAAGAGACACAGCCCTTGCTCAGCTGCTGCACAGCAGCAGAGACCCTTGATGCTCTGCAAAATTTCCCTGTTTGGCTTCAGCACTCCCAGAGCATCTAGGGCTCTGCCGTTGCTTACGACACCTCTGCGTCCCTTGGTTAATCCACGTGTGAGCAAAACTGCAGTCAAATCAAGATGAAAACCTGACTCTAGTTAACTCTGAGATTTGCCTGGCACACATAGAGCTGTGACTTGCCATCCAATAATGAATTTCAAGCACAATCTTGATGTGCCTGGGTGGAGCCCGAAATCGACTGATTTAGGTCATTAAATCGAGGTGTGTGTGAAGACAATGTGCTCGTCTCTAGCTCTCGTCAAGTGTGATTAGTCCAACACTGTCTGGGGAAACTCTGGAATTGTTTGCTTTTAATCTCCAGTTTGAGATATGTTTCAAAGAAAAGAATTACTTTTAGCCTCAGAATTTGTTTTTTCCCTGTCCATCCAGTGATGTCCATGACCAGAACATGTCCTTGAGCCTGAACAGTTACAACCAACAGTTACCCTCCTCATAATCAATTGTCTTCCCGCTTGAGTGTTGTCTGTTTTAGGGTATATCAGGGCATTTTCTGAGCCTCCTTTTGAGGTGGCAACACCACAAATGTAAAGCCAGTTTTCAGGATGCAGGGGCATGGCTCTGTGCCATCTACGCAGGGTGGATGGGTTTCATCCTGTAGGCTGTGGATTCATGAATGTGAAAGAGGAGGAAGGCATTGACATCTTCTAAAGTTTCAGGTTATAGTCTTGTTAAAAAAATAGTTATAGATGGTTCTGTGCATCCACTGGATAGGCTGTAAGTCATGAAGAGCAGAAAAGGTCTCTCCTAGAGATTAGGACACTCAGAAGGGTGACGGACACCTGGAAGTCAGCACCTGTGTGTTGTTAGATTTTACATTATGTGGTAATTATGTAAAAAGAGGATGGAGACCTGTGCGGGGAATCATTTCAGCGTGGGGTTTATTTCTTTAGATTAAAGAGAAAAGGTTGAAAGATGCCAATGGCATAATTTAAATATCCATGCTACTTTAAGGAGAGCCCATAATAAAACTCCTGTGTGAATTCCCAGCTTGCTTCTCCGTTTCTACTTGTCAGTGCGTAGAGAAATGAAACCTGGGCACATTTGGCTAAGAGAAAGACTAACTGCTTTGAGCTGAAGTGGGTACTGATTCTGAGATGGGACTTGGCAAGGTATGCATGGATGGATAAGATAGCAAGTACAAGAGGCAATTATTTTTTTCTATTCTGTATTTTGGATATACAAGGTCCAACACAAAAAAGCCCTCGACTTATCTTACAGCTCAGGAACCAAGAGCGAGAGGGGAAAGACAAAGTGAGAGTTAGAGAACGTGTTCTAACCAGTCACAGTGAGACAAAGCTCAACTTGATCGCATCATGTAGTATGTTTGGATCCATGTTCGAATACAGACATTTTCTTACCCTCAGTCAGAAAATATGATTGTGCACCAGCTCACAAAGCTTTGTCTGTGAAGCAGTTTGGAGCTCGTAACAACATTGCTGCGCTTGAGCACCCACTCTGTTTGCCAGACCTGGCTCCTTGTGAGTTCTGCCTCTTCTCAAAGACCACGTCTGTGCTAAAAAACCCCATTCTTTGTTGGTAGGAGATGTGAAAGCAAAAAAACCAGAGATCCTCAACAGACCTTCAGAAAATGATCTGTGGAATTGCTTTGAATGTTGGCAACAGTGTTTGCAGCTGTGCGTCAACTCAGAAGGGAACTATGCTGAAGGTGATCGTAGTTGATTTTCGTAATTTGTTAAATGAAAAGGGTTAGCTTTTTGTGTTGGACCTCATACAGATCTTTTGTGTATCTTTCTCCTTCAAGGCCACACAGCACCAGGTATTTAGCTGCTATATTTGTTACCTTGCAGGTATTACTATTCCGTGTGGCGAGCATTGACTGCTATTTAAATTAAAGTAATAAGAAGTTTGCTCTAATCATTCCCCAGCCTGCAGAGAAGGCGATGGTCTCTGGTCTCTGAAGCTGTGTGCAGTCCTTGAAGATATGTTAGAGGGTCCAGAGCAATGCAACTACTGCAAGGTTGGTTATTTGCTGAAGTTCAGTATCAGGAAAGACCCTTACCATAATGAACCTGTAACTACACTGTGTGGGTAGGCGATGTTTTTTATTTTAGCATGCGCACCTGCTATCAGGTTACCATACGGTGTTGGTTATGCTAATACTGATTATCAACCCCACAATCTGTTGTGGGCTCCAGGAAAGGAGCTACCTCAGAAATAAATGCCCTGGCTTTGACTTACACCCTCCCACAGTACCCCCACAGCAAACAGGCTGGTGCCACTGCGATTGCAGCTGGCAGACCATTTCTGACACCACGCAGGTTTTGAGTACACAGGGCGGAGCACTTTGGTGCAGTTCATGAAAATAGTTAGACCTTAGTGAAAACCTAGTTTGAAAACCTCCTGGGGTGAGAGAGTCTTTGTGAGCGTTTTCTATATTGTTCCAACCGAGAAATGACTTATGTTGGAGACTCTGGAAGATGCTATGGAAGGGGAAAGGGTGCAGGTGCGTGGCAGGGCGGTTGCCTGCGAGGCATCTTTCAGATGACAGGGCTCTTCGTCAGCCCATCATACTCCCAGGCTTCTCCTCTTGGCCCTGTTGTGTTTAATACAGTGGTTTCGGTAGGTGCTCAGCGGGAAGGGAAGGTGCCCTGCTCAGCTGTGGCTGGGGCCAAAGGCAGGCGCTGAGGGCTGACCTCCTGCCGCACACAGAGGCAGGGCCAGGGCCTGTCTGAGCCTCCTCTGTGTCATAAGGATTTGGAAGGAGTCTTCCAGTTAATATTTATGTATAAGTAACATACTCCAGGATTTTCTTTTCCTTCCTTCCCCCTTACCTGCCTGCCTCTCCTCATCTCCCTTCCTGCCCACCTGCCTTTTTCCTTCCTTCTTCATCCCAAAATAGATCAAGAGTACCTGACCTGCACGTAGGGTTTCATTTGTCCAGCTTCCCTTTTCACATTCATTCCTTCCTGCTCTTACACAAGGTCTGCGATGTGTCTCCAAGCTTCCAAGAGAAACTGTGGAGAAGAATTGAATGATTTATCTCCATTCTGTTACGCTGCAGGAATCCAAGTGGACCATCTGGTGATGAACAAGGCCATCTTTGACACCTACATTCCTGTTCTGAACCAGCCACATCGTTGCTTTTTATTCCTCTTCATGTCTACTTTTCTTCCTATCGATTGTTTGGGGCATTTCTCCTGTACTACAAGATCTCCTAGTTAGAGATTGAGTCAGTGGGAGATTCTTTGGCCTTTTTTTTTTTTTTTTGAGGCTTAGCTGCTAATCTCAGGCTATACCCCCCTAAAAAACCAAATCATTTCCTTCAGTTTACTTTGCAAATCTAAAAGAACACGCTCTAGCGCTCTTAGGTTGGAGAAGGTTTTTGCCAAATGTGTGGGCATCAGAAGGGAAAAAGTTCTCTCCAAGTTTTTATCCCTGTTCTGAATCTGGACGGCTTTGGTGGCTCCATGCGTGATTTCTTAGCATTTTGATGTGACAAATGGTGCTGTCCTTGAAAACAGACTAACAATTATTCAAATTCAGAGTAGCAAATAAGTTACCTGTGTTGTGAAGGCAGCTTTTCTCAGATGAGCCAGAAATCACAGAAGCTTGAAGGAATGTGGGAAGAAAGCTCCAGTTTGGGCAAGGTCGGGGTGGGCATGGCTCTTCCCTTCCTCTACAGTGACCTGTGCTCTGCCTCCCAATCTTAGAAAACCAGTAAAGGCTGTATCTGAGACTACACTTTGGCACTTGCTGGAATCACTCCAGTAAAATACAAGTCATACGAGAGAAACAGCAAACAGCTGACACGGCTGCAGAACCAGTTGCAGGTGGAAACTGCTCACTGTCAGCGTATTTCACCTCTACCGTTTCATCACTGCTCAGAGAAAATGGGGGCACTCGGACCTTGCTGCAGTCAAAACTGACTTTGTCAACAGTGAGTGAGTGAAATACAGCTGGTTTTCTTTCAGAGGTGTGTTCTGCTCTGAGGTCCTGTTGGAGAGTACGGAAATCTTTGAAGCTACTTTGATGATGATGAAAAGAATCATCACATATGTGCAGAAATATAAAGGAATTCCTTCTTTTATCTTCTAATTTTCTCACACGATGGACTGACTAATGGGAAATGGGGTTGCTAAGCTGCATCTTGATTATCCACCAGCTTTTAAACGCTATCCAGGAATGGAGAACAGAAAGTAGGTCCCGCTTGCTTTTCTGTCAGGCAGGAACATGTGCCCACGTGGTTTTCCAGCTCTGCCATTCACATGTGCAGATCATTACGGATGAAATGTATTCTTCATATTGTTTTGCTCACTGCTCCCATGCAGAGATGGACTGGGGTGGAGAACGCCCCATACGCTCTAACCCTGAAGTTATTTATCTCAAAATAAGTATTGCAGTGTGACTCTGTTGTCTGGGACGTATTGCCAGGCTCTCTTTTCAGCTTTTGAAATTGCATGCAGTGTTGCTGCAATGCAGATTTTTAGTTTGCTTGCACCACAGGCTCTTGTTTTGATTTAAGAAGGGAGGAGGATGTCAGTTGAAGTCCCTAGCTGCCCTCAAATGATGGTCTCAGATGAGGAAGGATGGACAATTTCTTCCCTGATTATTTGGACGATCCTTGGGCCTATTAAAGGGAGCTGAGCAAGGTTCTCCCTGCCTGTCCTCCCTGGGTGTAGCGAATCTCTAAATCAGGCCACGTTTCAGCTTGAGCTGTGGTTTCTGCTCAGCTCTTCAGCTATGACAACTGCTCTGTGGGATGCCTCCATCTACGCCGTCGGTGTTTTCTTTGGAGGAGATGTGGAGCCGCTCTTGAGGCTGGGAATGCTGTCCTAGCAGGCAAGTGTCTCTTTTCCCTGCATTTTCTGTATATTCTCACCACAGGGTATGATTTTTAAGGCTGAATTACAGGAAATCTGCCTCCCTGGCTTTATCCTCACGACATCCTTTAGTGGCTTAGAACTGTGACCTAGAGAGCACAGCAGAGGCTGTGGGAGGATGAACAGGACAAAGTAGGAAGGAAGAGAATTTGTGGGGAAAGAGCATCCCAGCCAGCCAGGAATCACCACTGCCAATAACAGCCTGTGGGGAGTGAGGGTCCCGAAACCGGCATCCAACCCCAGTGGCAGTTACCCTCGGGCCACCTTGATTTACTGTATCAGCTTTTAGTCTGTGTGCGCAGTGCTAAACAGCAGAAAGTTTAGAAGAAATTAGGCTATCATTTGCTGCTGTTGAGAGCTAAATGGACAAACACAACCAAGCTGATGAGCAGAACCCCTTTACCTGGCAGTCACAGAGCTCTGCGCAGGACCGTCGAAGAGCTACACGGCAGAAGGTCTCTTTAGGGCTGCACGGACCTCTAGTAGTTAAAAAATATAAAGAGGAGCTGGCAGTATGAGTTTGAGCACTGCCTACTGACACATTAATCAGTAACAGACTATATGTGTATAAAGGCATATATAGCACTGAATGAAACAAGGCCAACTTGGTCCCAAAGGCTGGAATATTGAGCTGACAGGAAAAGTGGAACAATATTTTCTAAGGAAAGGAACTGAATCGTTCTGGATGGATTTTGCTAGATTTCAGGAAAGTGAAATAAAGCAAAATAAATTAAAACCCTAACAGTGTTGACAACACCACACACTCATATTTTTAGTGAAACATCATGATTTTCAGTTTCAATTTTTGTAATGTTTATGTTATCTAACTCAAATCACGTGTCCTTACCATCGAAAAAAAGCCCTCCTCGGTTGACCTGGAACACCTCAGTCTTTTGGCATTTTACTTTTGGGAAAGTATGGGGGTGTTTTTTCTCCCCTAACTTGATTGTTACAGAAAGGAGGAGAAGCTTGTCCTTCTCTCCATTTGGCACAGAATTTATGAGTGCCTTTCTTTAAAGAGCAAATTTGTCTGAGCACTAAGGTACCCACAGAACATACGGGCTCTGAGGTTTTGCTGACTGTAGGTTGAGGGCTCAGGGCAACAAAAAGTTGGTTTACCAGCATAATAGCTGCTTAGATTCACCTAAAATCTAAAGCAGATTTCGGTCTTAGAAGACACCAGTGCCTTTCTGGTGTTTGTTGTAGGTTTTTTTCTAATGAAGAAAAAAATGGCACCAATATCGCAAGTTAGGATGCTCAGAGATGTGCAAGATGAGATGTGACCGGTGAGTCTACAGCACACAGACTGAGTAAATAAGGAAGGCATTAAGGGGCAAAGAAGTCCTGAAGCAATGGCATGGGGTTTAGTTTGAGGAACAATAGATATATAAGCTCTCATTTTGCATTAAATTTTACCCTTCCTTTCTGCAATAAACCCTAAGTCAGTCAATTGTTTGTTGTGACTTCAGCAAAAAACAACCTCTCTTTTTTTTTTTTTGCTGCTCACAGGCACCTTGGGTTCCACAAGAGCTTTCTGAGTTGGATCCAACTATTTACTCAGCTCGGTGGAAGTTTCTGATGTTATGCAGTATTTCACACTGGCACCAAGAGGAAATTTATCAGCATAAGCATTCTACTTAATTAACAGGCTGCCAGGAACACCCCTGGAGCAGGACAGGAGAAGGACCATTAAAAGGTATGGCTGGAATTTGAGTGGGGAAAGTGAGGAAAAATTATGCCAGGGAAGGAGCTGTCTTGTGACACCACGGTGTGGAAAATGGGAAGAAGATAAAATAAATAAATACAAAGAATAATACACAAAAAAGTAGCAACCCTCCAAATAACTCAGATTTTTCCCTCCATTCCTCTGTTTTGCTTGCTTTCCGAGCCCTGTCAGGCACCTTGAATGAGAGCTGGCTAAACCAGAGTGTCTTCCTCTTTTTGTCTTGGGTTCTTTGGCAGGGACACGTGTCTAGAGGTGATTTAAGAAAAAAAGTATCCCCATGGCCATTGTCCTGGGCAGCTGTAGCTCCCTGCTGCACGGAGCCGTGGAGATGCTGTGCCACTGCAAAGCTTCTCTCCCCTCTCTAGAAAGGCTGCCTGACTCCTAAGCACCCCTCAAAAACCAAATGATGAGATCTACTCCAAAAAGCAGACTTGGACCCCAACTTTCTTCAGATAATATGTTCTAGGAAATGAACTGCAGGGAGCCTTTGTAAGGAGCTAGACCAGAAGTTCTCACCCTACGGTCCAAGAAAATCTGACGGATCACACAGTGGGAAGGCAGGTTTATCTTACAGTGCTTTGAGCTGCCTCCAAAAAACCCCTCGCATTGCATCACATAAATCTTCAGGTGTCAAGGCACGACTAGAAGAGAAGCCAGCACAGTTCTCCTTTCCACTCTTGTCTTTCTAGCACTAGTCAGCATAAGTCTGAAAGGGCTTGGATTTTCTTTGAGCAACTTCTACTGCGTAGCAACAGTGACCTCGTCACACGGCGCTGAAAGAGAAGGGCTATTTGGAGGGATTTTGGTGTCCTATTTGCTAGAAACACATTATGCTTTTTGAAGTTCACATAGAAGTGTGCCAAAGTTATGAGCAGAAAGGCTGTAGGACAAAGCATCAAGGAGGTGGGGTTTTATTAACTACATTTCCTTGGGACTTTTATCAGTGTGGGATTTGCACTCGACTCTTTCGAGTATCAGGAAGGACTGCTACATCTCTCAGGAAAAAAGGATTAACACTCTAATGGGCACAATATTCGTATATTTTCTGTTAGATTAATCTTCTAAGACACCAAAGACCCCCTTAATTTATACCAAAAGGGCTCATGTTTCACATGTTTTGGGTCATAGGTTGGACTCGATGATCTCAAAGGTCTTTTCCAACCTTAGGATACTGTGACACGGTGTAATACTGTGACACAGAGTGAAGAAACTGATACAGAGCGGTGGATTTAGCAGTTGGTTTTTCTTGGTGCTCAGGAAAGGAGTTCCCTAAGTGTTCCGTACTGTTCACATGCTGCTGCTGCAGGACAGCCAGATGGAGAGGTGCCAGAGGCCTGTAAGCTTAGGGAGCATCCTTTGTGGATCAGCTTTAAAGAAACTTCATCCAGTTACAAGGGGGAGAAAACAATGTTCCATCCAGAAAATTTCGTTCTGAATTTCAGTGTTGTACTAACACCTTCAGAATTCAGGTTGTCGCTCTGCTGTCACTTTGCTAGGATGCTTGCTTCTGTAATATTTGTCCCTGAAATACGTCCACTGCTCTCTCCTGCACAGAGACTAAGGCACAAATTTTCATGCCGAGAGTGAAGGAGCATTTCATTTCCTGCAGGGTCTGTAAACAACATGTGGTTGTGCTGGACACTGTGGAAGTCACCACCACATCTATAGAGTAGTCTTGGTGTTTACTGTACACCAAAGTCACAGTATCACAAGGCTGGAAAAGACCTTTGAGATCATCGAGTCCAACCTATGACCCTACACCTACACCTACTCGTCATCTAAACCCTGGCTCTAAGAGCCTCATCCAATCTCCCTTTAAACACCTCCAGGGACGGTGACTCCACCCCCTCCCCAGGCAGCCCATTCCAATGGCCAATCACCCTCTCATTAATTAATGCGTAACAAGTGTATAATAGGACAATAGCTAGGATAAAAATACTGAAGGAAATAGCTCCTGACAGATGGAGGAAGGTCGCTCACCCTGTTAAAACTATTGCTAATTGGGTCATCTCATTACCCAGCTGCTATAACTAGTTTTTACCAGAATGTTCTATGGGCTATTGAATTCTAGTCCATGCCTCTTGTAGAGACAGCTATTTCTGGAAGGTTATTGGCTAGAAAGGGTTTTTTTGGGTTTTTTAAATCACCAGCAGTCATCACCAAGTGGGTTACTTTTGTATTATTGGGTTATTAATATTAAGTCTTCTAGTCTAAAGGTGAAAAAAAATTAAATAATTAAAATGGAACAGTCCTTGCTGATTTCAAGGGGAGTTTCAGCCATGGTAGAATAGGAGAGTACTTGAGTGGGGATCATCAGTGGTAAAAAATTAATTGTACAGCTGGAGAGTGTATGGATCTCTGTACCATGATTGCTGTCCTTACTGTTACTGCTCTAGCTATTGTACAGTGTTGCTTCAAGAAGGATCAGCAAAATTGACATTTCATTATGGCAAACCTGATACCGATAGGACATGGCAGCCCAAGAATTTTCAGTACAGTCGGATGATTGCACAGGTAGAAGTTACTGATGTTTCATCATTTGAGAAACACAGATATAGTGAAGTGAAGTGACTTGCTCAGTAAGGCACAATAAGCCAAAGCCAACCAGAACCTGAACCCAGCCACCGTCACTCCAGCCTCACAGACAATCATTACAATCGTTTCTTTGCCTCAAACACAGCCAGTTCAAACAAAAGATGCTTCCTCTTGGGTCCAAGCTGGTAACTTCCACTGTCCGTAAGTGGCACTGTCTTTTAGACACTTCCACCATTTTATAAGAACTGTGGGATTTTGTTCCTTCCAATGTCTGATTAATTATACATTTTGTTGCTTGGGTACTAAAGCTGGGACTATCAATTTGGTTTATGTTCATTTACTTGTGAAAAGCACATGGTAAGATGTGCCCTATCTCAGAGTTCTGCGGTCAGTCATGCTTCTGGCATATCTGCTGTTTCGCAGTATCTGGATGGTCTTGTATCCTAAACGAATAAACTTACTTCTGAGCAGTATTTGGCCCAAATCTGTTGCTGTAGTCCTTGCCCTTTGAAATATATGTTGTGCATAATTTTCTAGAAATTGAATGTTACGGGTTTATTTCTTTTCCAGCTTTAACTTGTTTCCCTCAGCTTAAACCGTTTCTCATCTCCATAGTGATTTTTTTTGATAATGTTTCAAGTTTTCCTTTAAAATTCAGTTGAAAGATCTTCATTGGAACAAATGAAGAAACTTCCTAGTCCTAAAACTGTTGTAGTCATGGGAAGATGGGGCTATTTGAGGACATAAGGGCACGTTTGTCACTGCTGAATTACCTGTCAGCAGATAGAAATTTTGGCCTGAGATTTTGCATACACCTCTTATAAGGCAGATATTCCCTGCTGAGTTTCGGGCATGGTAGGAAAGGAGAGTACTTGAGTAGGGATCATGGTATGAAATTAATAGGAGAATTTTTCTTCATGCTTTCAGAGTCCACAAGAGTACAGAAATTATGGCAATGGCATAAGTGAAGCATTCTTTACTCTTTGCTGAGTGTTAATGAGCATTGTGGCTGTTACACAGTCGTGACATTTCCACAGTGGTGAGTCCATCTGCAACTGAAAAGGGAGAAGTGAGGCTTGGTCATGTGGCTTATTGACCGACTTCTGTTACGCTTCATCCCAAAGGTTTTAAAATCAGACAAAAATCGCATTCTTGAGGAAAGAGAACTGCTGCTGCAGCAAACAATGGTTATGAAGGTGCTAGAAGGGTGGGATGCCATTAAAAATCTTTCTCTCCCACCAAAACAATCCCCCAGTGACTGTCAGCCTGAGAAGCCCTTTTCAGGTAAGGGTCTCTACTGGGTCTCTGTGACGTGTCAGTGGAGTTCATACAGTCCATGTGTTTCTAGGGTGATGCTTGCTGTTTTCTGAGATTTTGCCGTTCTGTTCAGTTTGGTTGGTTTGGATTTTTTTCTGTAGGCTGTGATCTTGTGAGTTTAAAGCAATGATAATTTTGTGTGTTTAATCCAGGTTAACTGCTTTGAACCCCTTTGTTGTTGTGAAAGTATAAATAATGAGCTTGTCTTGATAGTTCTCCTTCTCTTCTTCCCTCCAAAATTTAAGAAATGCTTTCTGTATCATTTGATGATATACAAATCCAACTCAGAAAACTGAAAAGAAGACGGACAGCCGTGTTGTTACCTTTCTTGGCATCCTGAGTCTCCAGCTGGTTCATCTGTTTAAACTGTCCAATATTGCTGGCAAAGCTCTGCTTACATTTCTGCCTGGTTTAGTCCAGTCTCAAGGATATTTTTTCTTTTATCTGCTCTTTCCAAATTTCAAAGCTTTAACCAAAAAAATAGATGAAGGACATGTTCCTTGGTAGAGCTAGTGGGGAAGCCAGAGAGAGAAGGAAAAGGAGATTGGCTGGGGAAGTTGAGAGCAGCTGGTAATATTTCTGAATATAAACTGTGTAGGAGCCTGAAAATCTACTGAAGTGCGATACAAAATGTTAAAAAAAATTATGGGGAGTAAATTCAGTGAGAGGTAACTTGTTGTCTATTGTTTGTTGTCCTCCACCATACGTGATTAGACCAGAATAGACCACTGTGATAACCCCGTCTGATTCCCTGACTCACAAAGTCATAGCGCCTCCCCCTTTGAACTGCAGCCGACCATAGGGAGAAATCCAGCCAGCCCTGTTCTTCTGCAAAGCCTGATTTCCAGGGATGGACAATCCCTCCAGACAATGACAGGCACACTAATAGGATGGTGGGCCTTGTTTCCTGAAATTATTTAAACAGAAGTCCCTAACATCATCTCAGAGGAGGAGCGCCTTTCAATAGCAAACGTATCTAACGCAGGTATGTACACACAACGCCAGCTTTCCCTGCCTTAGTCTGATTGCAGATAGCCTTGAGTTATTCTCTCAGCTCATCTCTCAGTCTCCATCCTCTTAGTCCTGGTCAAACAAATACGTCATTAAATTCAACAAACAGAAACTGTTCCAGCAGAAAAGGCTGAAGGAAGCCCACTCCAGGGTACTCTGTGCCCCATCTGTAGTGTGCAGTCCTAGGTGGCACAAGAAACTGGGGTCAAACCTGTGCTCTCTGCCGAGGTAGCGCGAGGAGCCTGCCAGATGGGCTCTGGGCGATCTCCAGCCCCGTGGATGTGTCCTGAGGAGGTCCTGTTCCGTCAGCTGGACAGGCTTGGTTTTTTTCTTTTTGGCTTGTCTGCCCTGCGGATTGTGCTGTGCCGCAGAAATGAGGAATTTGGGGGTTAGGAGGTTTGGAAACCCGTATTCCTACAGGACTTTATGGGAAGGGACAGTACCCACAACAACAACTGGCAGAGAAGATAAGATCCAGTGTCTGCCCACGAGACTGAGATAATGCCTCTTGGTGTCTGGGTGGTTTCTGAGACTCTGGGTCTCCTGTTTTCATTCTTTCAGTCATTTCCGAAAAAAAACGTTAACTGGAGCGGGGTTGAGTATAGGACCTTGTAGTACTGGATGGTCATTTGAGATAAATTCTTCCACCTTCTTTTACACCTAATTTACCCAGTTTCTAACTCACTGACACACTGCCGTGTCTCTTGGCACTGCTACAACACCTTAACCAGTCCTTTGACAAACAGAGCATCATGGTGTTCTTGCAGCCCTGAGGTCTATTGCGTCGGTGCTGTTGCTTTGCTCATCCAAACTGTTAATTTCATTAAAAAACCCTGCGACAGGATCTGTTTTCTGCTAGCCTATCTGGGTCAGCATTAATTACAGGAGGATACATGTCCCGCATAGTTAGGCAAAGGACAAATTGATCTGAGGCTCTCTAGTGGCTCTCCTGGCCTTGTTTGAAGCTGGGCGAGAAATGGTGTCAGCAGACACTTGCTGCTGGCTTATGATTTCTGTTTAAAGGGTTCTGGCTAAACTCAGCTGAGCCTTCTAAAACCAGAAAGGATGTATGAAGGCTGTGTGAGTAAGGCAAGAAGTTAGTCTTGTGTTTGCTTTGCTGCCTACAGCCTAGGACATAGTACTTAGGTAGAAAGTGGGAAAAAATGGAGCACGACTGGTGAAGTGTAGAAAAGAGAAACAGAGACAAGAAAAGACTCACCAGCAATAAAGTTACATCTGTGTGCTTGGATTCCCTCATTTGTTTTTTACAGTTCATAGTTCCTCACCTGTATTTATTGTTATCAATTAATCTTTTTGTTAAATTTCTTCTTTTTTTAAAAAAAACCCCCCACTTTTAGCTTATTTTGTTTTTTTTCTAAGTCATGTTAATTTGTAACCAGAATGGCTTTCTTTTCCCGTTGTGGTATTGTGGCTTTCTTAGCATCCAGTGAAATATTCTTAAAGATCTCCCAATTAACATTTTTCTTTTTGAAGTCATCTCCCAAGCGACTTCAGTCAATTGTTTTCAGCTTGGTAGAAAGTTGGCCTCGAGGATGTATAATAGTTTACTGGTTTGGACTCTGTTCTAGTTACACAGAACAAAGGTAACCAAATCACGGTCACTGACTCCTAAACTACCACTACCTCCTGCTTCTGTGTACGACCTCTGTGCCAACAGGAGGGTTAAATATAAATCCTTCCCATGTTGGCTACAATACTTGAACTCAAACGTTGCCTGTGATTCTCAGAAACGAAGGGAAAATTATATTTGCAGCATGAGAGCCTTGAAACATTTATTTTCTCCTTCCTGAACGTTGCGCATGGGTCCTGTAGGAGTCAATCATCCTTCAAGCCTCTGAGCTCACCAGAACTTTATATCTTTTGCAATGGAAATAGTACCACTTAGACACCATATAAAACATATTTTAACCATCCACACCTCGTGAAAATCAAACGCGATATACTTTTGTGGTTCTCTGGAATTGCTTGTACAAAGCAAAACATGATAGACACAAAGAGCCTGATTTTCAGATCTCAAATTGGTAGAAGAGCAGATAAAGGAAGGGGAAGGGAAAGGAAAGGGGAAAGGAAAGGGGAAAGGAAAGGGGAAAGGAAAGGGGAAAGGAAAGGGGAAAGGAAAGGGAAGGGAAGGGGAAGGGGAAGGGGAAGGGGATCTGAGCAATGTATATAAATACCGAAAGGGAGGGTGCAAAGAGGATGAAATTAGCCTCTCTTCAGTGGTGCCTAGTGACAGGACAAGAGGCGACGGGCACAAACTGAACACAGGCGGCTCCATCTGAACATCAGGAAACACTTTTTTACTGTGAGGGTTATTGAACACTGGCATGGATTGCCTGGGGAGGCTGTGAATTCTTCATTCCTGGAGATGTTCAAGAGCTGGACGTGAACCTTTGCCACTGGCTCTAGGTGGCCCTGCTTGGGCAGGGGGGTTGGACCAGATGACCTCCAGAGGTCCCTTCCAACCTCAACCATTCTGTGATTCTGTGAGTCTACCTCATTTTTTTCTTGTCTGTTCGTTTACCCCTCTTTACTACCCCGGAGCCTGTGAATCGCAACAACCCACTAACCCTGCAAACACACCAGGTTTTGCTGCATTAGTAAGTTAACTAAGGTCGCAGATCGGTGCAACGAACACCAAGCTCAGTGAGAATTAGGAAGTGCAGCATCTGTCTGATGGCAGCTGAAGAGTGGGGGGGGAATGGGAAAGAGCTGCTTCTGTTTTTGAAACACAGAGCTGTTTCGCTGTGGGCCCATGGGCTGGGGAGAGCCAGTCTAAGTGATCTTTGGCAGAGTGACTGTGCTAATCTTTTCTCTTTTCAGAAACCATGTTTTCTGTATATCCACTTCAGAAAAAAGCGGTGGGGAGTAGTTGTACCTCCTGAGTGAAACCTACTGTGTTGAAGATAGCAGTGTCCAACCAATCACAAAACAACGTCCTGTCTTCCTTGAGCCGGCAATCCCACTCTTCTGGAGATTCTGTAGGGTGTTTTCCATGGAGTCCATGGCCCCTGAAGATCTTAAGAGCAGCTTTCACTTGGGTGGGATCTTAAGAATACCTAGTGCTTTGCAGGCTTGTGTCTCCTCTGCTTCAGTGTCCTTATTCTTTTGTTCCCCTCCGGCCCACCTCAGACTGGATGAAGGATGACTCTTGCGTAGCAGTAGAGTCTGAGCTGCGACCAAAGGACTTTTTCCTCTGGTGGCAAAAAGTAGAGAAACGAGAAGCTGTAACTTTTGCAACGCTAAACGTTGAAGTTCAAAATATTAAAGTCCGGCAAAAGGAAGGACTGTGGTGTCTCAGTGAGCATGAGAGCACTGAAGAATTGGTGCACGTTTCATACCAGTGTTTGGGTTCCAGCTACAGCTTTTAGCCTTGGCCTTGCTCTGATGTATTTACCTGTTATGGTTTCCATCCAGCTGTAGCTAATTGCTCCTGCTGAAGCACTTCACTGTCTCACAAACTGCTTTTTTTATTAATCCAAACAGAGTTTATTCCTCCTTTCATTCTGAATTTTTACTTTTCTATCTTTTACAGAACATCAGAGCATACAGTAAATTCTCTTTATGATTACTTGTAGTGGGAACTAGAGAACATGCTGAGAGACTTGGTTTTCTAACTAGTTCTTTGTTTTCAGCAAGACAATTTCTGAGCTGCCAGCTGAATGCCCGTAGTGCATATGGCTTTTCTATTTAAAACCAAAAAAGAACCCTGCAGAATAGGAGGCATTTTAGAGCAGCAGAGTTTTTTCAAATTCAGGCTGCTGCTCAAGTATATGTTTGTGTGCTTTAGTGAAAGTCTATCTGGATTTATAACACGCATTCTGAAGAGGAAGGTATCTGTTCTCTAGGAATGTGTGTGGTTGATACAGCCTTCCTGGGTTTCTAAAGCTGAAATTATTACTTCCTAAGGCTATGAAACACAAGTTATTGTGGGCTTCAGTTATGGTAGAAATGTGTGTACTTAAGTTACTCCTGGAGACTTGAAAGGATTTTTTTTTACTTTGCTTTGCTCTATGAGCTCTCCTAAAATATGGTCTCCACTTCAGAGGCACAGTAATAACGAAATATTTTCTAATATCCCACTCAAATATCAGCCTTTATAGATCGAGGCCAAAATAAATAGAGACAAAACACCACACCTACACTCTCCTTGGGAGTGGGTTGAAGGCCTATATTTTGGGACCTCGTTCTGCATGCTGACACCACCGTGAAGCCTCTGTGTTCTGTGCTGCCTTTTGGAGCACAGTATTGGATTCAGTGTTAGCCACATACTGCCAGCACCAAGCACTGTGGTGGGTCTTGAAGGCACCGGCTGAACAGATACAGACTGAGCTGTGCCTCTCCCGTCTGTAGTCTAGGGATACACCAGCTTGGGTTACGCATTTCTGCTCTGGATGGCAGAGAGGGAATGTCTCTTCTGTTCCGGGCAGCACAAAAGTGGGCTAAATTTTAGGGCAAACACAGTCCCGTTCAGATATAGTTGAAATTCAGCACAGAAGTACCTAAAAAGAGTTATCTTAGATTTGGGGAGTTTCAGCCTGGTAAAAAGCCAAACACATCTGACAACCCACTTGCCATCCTTCAGCAGACCACCAGAAACAGCCAGCTGCCCCTTCAACCCAAGACTTCTGCAGACTGTTCTGCTCCTTCCTCACAACAAGAAACACAGTCTCACAGTATCACAAGGCTGGAAAAGACCTTCGAGATCATCGAGTCCAGCCTATGACCCAACACCAACACCTACTCGTCGTCTAAACCATAGCACTGAGTGCCTCATCCAATCTCTCTTTAAACACCTCCAGGGACGGTGACTCCACCCCCTCCCCGGGCAGCGCATTCCAATGGTCAATCACCCTCTCAGTGAAGAATTTTTTCCTAATATTGAGCCTAAACTTCCCTTGACGAAGCTTGAGACCGTGTCCTCTTGTTCTGTCACGGGTCGCCTTAGAGAAGAGACCAAGAAACAGCCCCATGGAACACATTCCCACTACGACGAAGTGCCCCCGTTTCCCAGGAGCGTGTTTTTCTAAAGGCAGCCTTCTAGATAAAGACTTCAACCGAAAGACAGAGCCAAATCCATTTTTTAGTGTCTTCAATATGTTGCATTGAGCATCTTTTTGCCAACCCTATTTTGAAAGCTTGGGGAGAGGACAAGGGGAGACATTGCTCCTTCCCAATATATAAATGTTGGATGTTAGTTTGAAGCATTTTGGTCCCTGTAATGGCAGTTTCAACTTTAGGACTAAAGATGAATTTTTGTTTACTTTAGATTTCTAATCCTGTTCATTCTGCCATGGATTTGCACACGCTATTCCAATCAAAACAGGGCAGTCCACGGATTCTTTACTTACTATGTACCCAGATCAGTTTCTCTGAAATCAGAGGCTTGGGGCTTGTTTTGTTTATTTTCCTTCTTTTAAATAAAGACTTTCCAAACAAAAAGCCAAACAAATTTTCCCGTGGCCTTCCTAGATTTGTTCTGCTTCAGCTAAAGAAAGATGTAGGACAAGTCTAAGTATGTTAGGGAACAATGGAAAAGCAGGGAGTAATCCCCTTTTTTTCTGTGTAGAAGAGCTCCCTGAACAAAAGGAGCAACATTTCAGGGTCTGAATCTGGGTGTTCTTGAAATCTGCGCCCTACCTCACCTCTCCGAACAATGAGCCTTCTCACAAAGAAAGTGCCAACTCTTAGCCCAGCTTTCATTTGAACTTCCTCCAGCTTGAGAAGAAAGGCAAGCAAGAAATTCCTTTTAGGATGCCAGCGGGTCTTGTTCATGTGGCTCTGAGGGATTCCAGATGGCTAAAGCCGTTCTTTTGAACCTATCTTTTGATCTCATTTAAATTTCCTCCTGATTTCACCTGCTCTGTGTTTACTGACTGGAGAATACGCAGGTGGATGTATTAACTCCTCCATTGGGTACAAAATGGATTAAAAGGAGTTTATGTGCAGGAGGGAGTTTGTGTAGCGCAGCTAATACAGTTCCAGCTCCTCTCCATGATTTATGATTCAGAAACCACAGTATAATTTTAACAGACAGAGCAAACAAATGGAAAACCGTCTCCATCCCTCGTGTGTGTTTTCTAAATTTTACAACATGTACTCTTCAATCTGGTGGTCACCTAGAAAATCAAGTAAGAGCAAGAAACTCTTTCAAAATTAACTTCTGCGATCACATAATTTATCCTGTTCTTTGTTTACATATTTACAGTTCTCCCTGTTCACAAACAAGTTGTTCTTCAAACTTCCAAGCTATGTTTAGCTATCGGACTTTTTCCATAACAAGTATCAACAAATAACTTGAGCTAACGCCAGTAGTCTTAAATGAACATGTTGTGGAAGGAGGGAGAGCTGTCAGGGTCCCGCACAATTACAGCACAGGTGCAAGAAAACATAAGAATGCAGCAGAAAAGTAAGACTGATGAGCTGGGTCCTCATGACGAAGGATATGAAGTGGGTCAGTCTGCAGAGACACAGACTTTGTTGGTTGGGTTAGTGCGTCCCTTCATCTGAGAAAGGATTTTCTTGCTCCATTTAAATTGAGGAATGTAGAACGCTTCTTAAATTCGGTGTATGTAGGCATCCCATCTGCATAGCAACTGTGTCAAGATGACACTAAGGTGCAAAACTTTCCCCCAAATATGGTTTCTGCGTGGTGCATGAGCTAGAAGAAAGTTGTTTCACGTTTTTGCCAGGTTCACTATGTGCTGCCACGGAGTTCACACATCAGTTTTTTGACTGTTTGTACATCACTTAACACAGTCTCAGCTGGGGCACTCCAGATAAAACAGGTATTTAAACCTTAAACCTAAAATGATACCCGTGGGTGGGCTCAGATACCTGCCCACCAGGACTGCACAACTCATGGGCACGAGCATGCTAAGGTGAATAGTAGGGTCAGAGTTACATTGCAGGCTGACCACATCATCTGCTCAGCCGCGTCCAGTCTTGCTGAATGGACACAGACACAGTGGGAGCTGTGGTTAGATTAAGAATATCCAGTCCGTGCTCAGGTTTGGTTATCAATTAGTCTTAAAAAATACTTGCAACTGAGAAGATAAGATTTGGAGTTTTTCTACAGGGAATAGGTAAATTTCAAGGTTTAATGTCAGCAACAGCCAACACTACTTATAGAAAACAGATCTGAAATACCTGTACTGATGAGGTTTGTGTCTACTGTGCCCTATGCTATGGCAGATGTCTCTGTGATGCGACATTAAAGCTAAGAGAAACTGAAATCCCTGAGAAACATCTCTGAATTTATTCTGGCTTTGCATCCTAAAAATGTGCATCTCGAGTGAACCGTTTTTTTCCAAATTCCTATTGCTCTGGGTGAACTTCTCTCTGGAGAGCAAGATTGGCTCGGCTCTTTAGGTGCTGCCTAACGCTGTTGAACTTGTTGGCTGAGTGATTTGCCAACAACATCTGGCCTAAATGAAATCCAGCAGAGCGGAATCTGAACCTGCTGAATTTCTAGTGGTAATTCAGGTGGTTCCTTGTCCACCTGTAGCATTGCTGATGAAGAGGGACAGGTACTTCCACACACCAAGGCGAGATTCATTTAGGTGCTCTACCTGAAAGAGTTGATGTTCCCTGACTGCAGAGGGTACCAAGGGGGACCAGGCTCTTCATGTGCTATCTCAGGTCACTATTTCAGGAGGTCACTTTGCCGTGCCTTGCCTCATCTGCATGAATGGCAATAATAGGGGCTTTTTTTTTTTTTTCAACTTCAGAAGCGCTGTTGTAAGAGTAAATGCATTGCATGGTGTCCAGAGGTTGCTCCAGTGAAGGCATCTAACTTAGGTTCCTCCGGTTTGCTTATCATGTCTTGTAATATCTTCAGAGCTATTTTTGTCACATCTTGCCAGGCATGTCGCCCTGTCCTCTCTGTTTAGGAAGAGATGGCAATATATTTGAATGAAGTTTCCTGGCCACGGGGTGGAATAAAGGCCAGTGCAGTGCATAGAATCAGCTTGGAAGCCTGAAGCTGCTTTATAATCTACTGAAAACTCAAGATTTTTACCCAGATTAGGAAATTTTTCACGTATGTCTGTGCCAGGTCCACATACGTGTTTAGATGTTTAACTTCACTGATTTCTACAAGAAATAAAACGCCTGGTTGTCTCTACAACTTGGCTGTATCTCTCAAGGGGTCAAAACCTGCCCTCCCAGATCATGCAGCAAACTTTTGTCGTAACACCCATGAATGTTGCTTCTTCATCTTAGTTTACCATGACTCTTTGCAGTGTTAAAGGGGTTCCAGGTAGCTGCCTCTGAGGTCTAGGGGATAAATGTGTCCAGATTTTCATAAAGTTTGATTACCTTCATCTGCCGTGAACTTCAGAGGGGAAACCTTCATCAGCCCTCGATAACTGCGCTGCTCTGGTGTGTGTATCTATAAATAACAAGGATCAGGTGTGTTTATCCTACTGGAAACCTGCCATGTTTTTTTGTTCAAGAGGATCTCTGATTAAAAATTATGCCTGAAAGAGCAGAGGGTGTGCTGCAGAACTTCTTCTGCCTTTCTGGACTTCTCTTGAGATCCAGTTTTGGATGACTGATAGATTTCAGTGCCTGAACTCCTTTGAAAAAAATAATAATCTCTTTAAGTTGGCATTTAACTTCTTGACTTTTAATGTTGTCACAGCTCTGGGCACTAGACTTAGTATAAGATTATTCCATCTAGCAGACTGTGGAAATATTAAGCCCTGAAATATAAAAATAGAAAGATTTAATTTCTGTGGGGTCAAGTTTTAAAGATCCTATGAAGTTAAATACGCAGACAGGTGGTGGAAAATAAATGCTTGGGTAGATTGAAAGATTTGAAAGGCCAGAGCCTTTATTGTCTGAGCAAGTGAAAGCGTAAGAGGTCATCTGCAGGATGTGATCCTTGTCTGAAAGATGAGAGTAGAAACTCTTAGAGCTATAGGGCTCGTAGGAACTGAGGAAAGTCCTCTCCCTCCTTGTTTGATCTTGGTCCCATTGTCTTGTAGCTTTCTTTTCCCTCCCCTCCACAATGCAGTGCTCCAGGAAAACATCACCAAGACAGAAGCTTTATCTCCACCAACCCTTCCACCTGTTTTTAAGTGAAATGTACTGCAAATAAATGTAGTTTAGGCAGTTGCTGGGAACAAGTGGAAGGTTCCCTACTGCAGGGCCCCATCCAAGAGCGCTCTGCCTCCTCAGCTAGCCCGCACACCAGCAGCTCCCAGGCCTGTCATCAGTCATTTTGCCTTAATTTTGCACCTCCACCACTACTTGTACCATTCAGTGTCTCCATTAGAATATGGGACTGCTGGGGATAATGACATGGCACACACCGCTGGTGATGCGGCTCAGATAATAAACATTTGACTCTTTTGGTACTTCTTTTTAAGGAAAACTCAAAACATGTTGTTTCCCAGAAACGTTTTAGCCCTCCTCAGCCACATGATTCATACCTGCTGGAAAGATATGGTTAGGTTCCAAGCCAAGTTGCTTAAACACTCTGAGTTTGTCCTCCCTGACTGTTTGCTTCAGAAGGATCTCATCTGGCCAACATAGATGTTTGCAGCAGAGGGAGTCTTCTAGACGCCATCTCTAATTAAAGGAGAGAAACAGGCGCTTCCACAGCATGATTCTCCCCATCCTAACAAACAAACAAACAGAGCAGTCATTCCAGCAAAGGGCTCAGTTGATGAGAGAGGGAACATGTGGCAGCCTGCATAAATTTAAATCGCCGCCTAATGTGAGGCAAGACGAGACCTCACGTTTGTTGACAGCAGTCACATTTGTTCCTTATAGACTCATAGAATCATTATCCTCCCTCTGAGGGCTAAAGTCAGTAGGGATGCCATTATTTTCTTATTTTCAGCGTGGTGACCAAAGCAGCCTGGCACAGGGCAGCAAACTGCGGAGAGCCCTGCCTGCAGGCATTCCCGTGGTTGGCAGCTGGAAGAGCCTCCCTTGGCCACAGCATCTACTCATCCATTCACATGGCTACTCGGTAACATGAGGCACCTCCTCCTCCCCCCTCGAAGACTAAACGCATTGCTTTTCCTACATTCCCAGCTCTCACAGCTGCTGAAAAGCTGCTGCAGGTTTCTATTCTGAACAGCGCAGTATCCTTAATCCTAACACAGCCTGAATACACCCTGCTGAAACCAGGAATTGTCAGTAAAGGGGTCGCGTAATATTGCCAAAGGGCGATTTCCCTGCAGTTTGTTTGTTTCTTTGTTTTTAATTTAAAGCTGTGCTGACACCACAATTACACCCACCAGATAGAGAGCTCCAGGTTCTTTTGACATAACCAGGGGAAGAAAAAGCCCTGTTTGGGCTTTGTTCTGTTTTCTGGGTTTCAGTGGGGCTTGTCAGATTAATTAGAGTTTTGAACATTGATGGTAATGGCAGGTTGGACATTTAAAACTTTGATTTTCAGGTATGCAACCCAGTGACAACGTCCTGCCTGCAATCAATGTGTGCCATCAGTTTTCAGCCTTAGAGAGTCAGGTCTTGAAGCGAATGTTTCTCATCAGTTTTCTGTTGTAGACAATATTCCAAAGATTACAGACAACTCGACATGGTTTAAAGAACAGCCTTTTGAAGTACAGACATGAAAATGAAGCTCTGTTCACCTGTGCTGTGGGGTAGATGCATCTCTCAGCTCTGGGGTACCTTGTGGTTAGTAAAATCACACGAACTTTCACACAATGTGCCTGGAAAATGCTCACAGGTTGACTTTATGTGCACGAAGATTGAACACGGCATGGAGATGTTTTTGTTACCCAGTGTTCAGAACATTTAGTTAGAAGAAAAGCGGGAAAATAAGTGTCTGAGAGGAAAAAGCAGATGGTTGCTGTTAAACATCAGCATGTTATACAATCAAGTTTACAATAACTGCTTTTAAATATAAACTAACTCCTGACCAGTGTTTTCCAATGTGCTGCAAAGTCTGCATGTAGCTCCTTTTGTCATTTACAAGTAAGCACCCACTGCAGTGTTCCATAGTTTGTAAAATATGAAAAGGGCTTTGTTCATGAGAGACTCCTTTGATTTACTGTAAGATGAAAGCCTATGTGCCAGAAGATACTTGGTTCTCTTAATTAGAACTGAGCTAACCTTTCTTTGGCTTGACCGCTCTTATCTCATTGCCTAAACACACTAGTAAATAGCTAACAATTACGGTGGCTTTCTTTTTTCTTCCTTTAACATAGCTTTCCTTCCCTCTGGACAGGGCAGATGCTGCAGACTGGCTTCAGCAGCCTAGAAAGGCCTCCTTAGCTGCTGACAGACCTACACTACTTGAACCCACAAAACCAGTAATGAGGACGCTTTCAAAATAAACAGATTAAATGGGTGCATCTTCCTGTTCCCAGCGCCTTCGTGCCAGACAGGGATGCTCAGCTACTGCGCCGAGTCAGCAGCTGTGGCTATAAAAAGTAACATTAGGTTTGCAAAGGTAGAACCCTCCCTCCTCGCGATCACTGACATAAAGGCAGAGCTGCCACACCTTGAAAATTTGATCACTACTCATAAAAGAAGCACTGCTGCCTCTATTAGACATTTCAACCTCACTATAGGCCCAGGCAAAGGACGCTTCTCTCTGCTGTGTGCTAGGAGCAAGACTCGTTGCCACAGGTTAACAAGGACCTGACTTCTCTTTTTTTGTTTTTTGAGGCAAAAAGCCTGATTACAAAATCAATTTAAAAAATCAGGGATGATTTGAACACGAACCAAGGATCTGCAATTGCTGGTTTCTCAAGTATTTCCCTCATGGCCATCTGCACAGCGTCGCTCTGCTACCCTCGCAAACACTCTCCTTCCTAGCTGTGACCCTGCTGCTCTAATGTGTTGATCACGTAGCCAAAGCAGGATTTGTTGCATTGGCTTTGATGTTTGAACATTTCCTATAGAATTGTTTGCTCTCCTAAAGAAAAAAAAGTAAATTTAAAAACTCTAGGATCTATTCCTGTGTTCTCCACTGAGAATGGAAGCATAGCCAGTAATGAAAGGAAAAAATACCTCGCCTTGTGTGCGCAGCCCGCTGTCACGGTACTTCAGGAATGCCCTCTTCCTCTCCTCCCAGGCATGGCCACCAGGAGACCTCTGGTTTCTTCTGCTCTTTCCCAGTTCAAGAGACTTATCCCACCTCAGCTGATGCCACTAACTGGAAATGGTCACAGGGAGCCAGCTTCAAGTTTATTATCCAAAACCTGTGCAGGCAGCGGAGGGCAGAATCTGCTCTACAGCTTTTGTGCTTAAGGGATTACACATTTCTTTTTTAATGACCTCAGTCTAAAATATTCTTGTTGTAGGAAAGGGGGCTACAGCAAACCCGGGTGCTGCTGGGTCTGTTCTAGCAGTCAAACAATTCTCATCCAGCTGCTCTGAGTCGGTCGGTTGGTTGGTTGGTTGGTTGTTGTCGGATTGGACACAGCTGGGCCAGGTGGCCCTTTGCGAGGCAGCTGTCAGGAAACAGCTGACAGCACCCAGATCAAGAGGGAAGCAAGAACAAGTAAAAAGCTTGCCATTTTCTGGGACTGAATAATTGATATGGATTGGAAAGGGTGGTGGAGAGATGGAAGAAAACGACTGTGTGTGAACTTTCTTTTCCAGAGAGAAACTTTTGCCATTATTTTTTAAGCAAAGCCGCTTCTTGCGTGATGTCCCACTGGATTTGAGTTTTAAAGGGGAGATAAACATAAACTTCTTTATTTTCTGTGAAGACATCATTGAAAAATTGATTTAAGAGGAAAGAAAGCTAAGCCCTTTTCCCTGTACATCCGTACGTTTATCACCTGCACGTACGAGTAGAGAGGTACTTCTAACCCTAGAGGAAGAGCTATAATAACAGGAGACATTCCCAGGGACCTAAGAAAATTTGGAGCATCTGCTCTTTCTTTTCTGGAAGCATTATTCTGAGGAGCCCTAGATAGACACAAAAAGGGGTGGCAAAAGATGAATTATGTTCTGGAACAACAGCTGGGTTTAAAGGGAGTTTATCTGTGGCTCAGCAGGGCTTTGCATTGAAACATCGCCTGGGAACCTGCCGGGACTTCCAGCCTGGCACCAGGCAGTTTTGGCTGTACAACTACGTCCATGAACAAAGCTAAGCTTTGATCTAAATATCTAGGAAGATGTCCAAGACCCTCGGAAAAAGAGCTACAGTACCTAGCACGCTGGCCAGGAAGCTCGATGCAGCAAATGTAGATGTCCTCATCACTTAGGGTTTCAAGAGGCAGTTCCACTCACATAGGTTAAAAAGCCATTACTTTCAGTTGAGGTGCCAGAGCTGCTTAAACCTATGGTTTCAAAAAATGCTTGCTGTTGTCCTTCTGCATTGTATTAGAATGAGGCAGTTGGACCTGGCAGGTTAGAGATGTGCATGTGGAGCCAGATCACGAGCCAGCAAGGAATTCAAGAAACAATGACGTAGGAAGAGTGTGTTTGGGCTGGTGACCTGGACCTTCACTGGGAGGGGACAGTCCCAGGGTTTGCTCACCTTTCCTAATCCTGGTCCTGTGTTTTCTGTGACACATAAGGACAGGAGTCCTTAGAAAAAGCACTGGAAAAGGCATCCGCGTGTGTCTGTGTTAGGTCCCCCACAGAAGGCTTCAACACCTATCGAACCGCGGCTTGGGTGGCTGCAGGCCTTAGAGATGGATGTTTGCAGGTGAAAGCCATAAAAACAATCCAAGTCCTTTTTCAAGCACTTAGGATTTACCTGGGAATCAGTAAAACATTTTCCCTCATCTTTCTGATGTCCTGGGCTACTCTGAGTTTCAGGCTGAGGAGGAATACGTCGAGCTCCATGGATCCTGCTCAGAGAGGAAGCTGCTCGACTCTTGGGTGCCAAGCGTTATACTCACCTCACAGATCCCATCATAAACCTGTCACACATCTAGCTTTTAACCCCCAATTTAGGTGCTCAGTTAACTCCTTGCTCCACAGTTGGAATGAAGTGTCTCCTCCTGTAATCTCACTGAGCAGCCACCACGCCCATTGCACATCCCCGCACAGCCTGGCCACCCACCACCGCTCCCCCGTCCCTTCCTGATTTTCTGGGCTTTGGTTGGATCTGAGAGCTTCTAATGACAATATATCGACTGCTTTGTCAGTGCTAACGAGAGGGAATCTAAATGTTTCAGGAGATTTACAGCCAGAGGAATAAGGTGGTACACAAGGTGAAGCCGAGAGCGGTTCTTACAGGACCACTGTGTTTATTCAGTCATCCCAAGAAGTCAACCCAAATAATCTGAGAGCTAAACACGAAGGTTTCTGAGCACTTTTGTAGCCGCAGAACAATTTTAGCATCTCGTTAATTGCATATTTTGCAGGAACATTTGCTTTTGGCTCAAGAAAAGACCACAGAATGCAGTGTTTGTTGTTGATGTTGTAGACTTGTCCTGGGCGCCTTCCTTCAGAAGGGAGGCCCTTCTTAAAACAGTTTTCAGCCAAATTATGACCTGGTGCCTTCATGACTGCCCACACAGAGGATGTCACAGGCTTTGTCGACTTACTCATTCAAGGCCTGAATGGACAAATCCAAGGGTGTGACCGTCAGTTATTATCCGTGTTTTACAGATGGAGCTCACTATCCAAGTTTGCGTGAGAGCAGAGAGCCAAACCCAGAGCTCTTCATTTCAGTGTCATCACCGCTGTCACCCTGTTATTAAAATTTCAGTGTGTGGCAAAGTCAACACACGCGACGTGGCATTGCTTGATTTGGTTCTAATGGACTCAGTTTAGCACATTAACTCCTTCATTCAGAGGAAAAAGCCAGCTAAAAGCCTGTACTATTTTATCAGCACATTATTTTTTAGAAAAGCAAGGGGAGGATGGAGGGATAATTTGGGGGTTTTTAAATCATATGGATAAGACCCATCTGGCAAATTTTGGTGAGCACACTTACCTCCTGTCTGTGATGGATGCCTGAAAAATAATTAATACAATACAGCCTTGCTGAGCCACAGTTGTAAAGGGTGACTTGTGAGATTATGGCTTAAAGGTATATGGTTTCGTGGATCCCGTAAATTCTACGTAAGGCTATGGAAGGAAACCTTTGACTTAAGAAATTCCATTATTAAGGTATGCAAATTATTTCCTGTTTGTTGTTCAGTTTGTGAGGGTTTTTTAGAACAAGTTTGAAGCAGAAACGCTACTTACTGCTCCAAAGTACTGAGAAAAGCCAGGTTGTTGTGCAATCAGACCTGCTCTGTGGGTTTATCTTGACTGATTTAACTTGAAAACAATAATGCACGCAAATAAGAACTCTTTCCCCTAGGGTTCCCTGCCCTGTTTGAAGAGACAGTTCACATTTTTCATCTCTCTTAAAACAAATTAGGCCCACATGCCAGCATGACTTAGTGATTATGTAGTGATTACCTTGAATATTTATGCAGGATTTTGGTAATTAAGTTTAGAGTGAGTCATCAGAAGGATTTTGTATGCCTGCAAACTTTAGTCCCTAACATCTGCTTAAAAATGTCATATAGTTGCTACTGAAATGGCTTCTGCTCTGCTAGAATTTCATCAAGGTTTTGTGCTACCTGCATTATTTCTATTACTGCAAATGAGAATTTTATGTGTCTTTCAATCAATATTTGAATAACTTTTCTGTTTGCATGGGTTAACGCTGTATTCTGTTTGAGAGCCACAAATTTTATCTTGATGTATTTAAATACGGCTACTAAATCATAGAAATAAAACTTGAATTAAAGAAAAACAGTAAATCAAAGTTAAAAAGTAAAGTGCTGGCTTTGCATACCCTCCATGCTAATGCAAACAGAACTTACGTGTCTGGGCTTTTTAATTCAGTCTTTCTGACATAATTGCTTTTCGTTCATTTCGTTGAGGCTTTTTCCTTACAAGACACAAGACCACATTTGTGTCTTCTAAATCCATTTTTTGGTGTCTCTTCAAATAAGTAATAAGTTTCATATCAACTTGCTTTTTCTTTGCAATTAAATGTCAATTTTTCTTATTCATCTCAGGTCTATTTTAATATATCAATCGAAGGTCTGGGATGACTTAGTTTCCTTGCTGACAATCAAAAGGAACTCTTTTATTTTTGGCTGTGATCCCCTCTTGTAACTTTGAAGTGTGCAGAAAAGTTTGTCTCTGGTTCTATGCAATGAAATGTTATGTTCCTTTGATTCCACCCCCCCTCACCTGTAAATCAAACGTGTCTGTCTGTTTTGCAGCTCCCTGGTGCTCTCACAGTGCACTGCTAAATTACTGACCCTGCATTTCTTTTTTTCCTAAATGAAGCCTTTTTTCAGTTAGATTTTTGTGGCAGAGCTTCCACACAAAGCACCCGCGTCCAGGTGCCACGTGGCAAGTGCTGTTCTAGCGGTACTGAGAAGAGCTCTGCTCTTGAACTCATGCCTGTTGCTGTTTAATATGAGAGATGGGCATTTCACGTGCTTGATTGCAGCAGGAGAAGCCTAAACTGGCTCCTTCCAAAAGCTGAAAGCGTGTGGTGAAGCTCTCGCCTTAGTGCGCTGCTCTGTGGCAACTGCTCATAGTTATCTTTGTCTCATCCGCCTCTTTTATTTTTTGACCTGTCTACTCTGTTTCCTTCATTTTCTCACATCTGTTTTTTCTGTGTTTGCTTTCTGTGTCCTTATATTCCTTTAACCTCTCTTCTTTTTTCTTTTTTTTTTTCTTTGTCCTTCCAACTATATTCTCTCTTCCTTTCTCTCCGCTCTCGCTCTCCTTCCTGTGGTTCCTTGCCACCCCCAAACCTGTCTTGTTCTGGTTTTCATACCCTCACACCCACTCCCTCCAGCCTGCTCTGCTGCTGCAGCTGGCAGTCAATTCCTGTCAGGTAGCCCAGCCAAAACTGTGGCTAAAGACAGACTTTTTTTATTTCTTGTAAACCAACTGGACCAGTACTAATTATAGTTGGTTGCACATTATCAGTGGGAAACGTTTTGTAAACGTTTGTTTGTAAACCGAGTAAATCTCGGTCAATCATAACCTGGCACTGGAATAAGCACCTTGTTTAGTCTAGAGGCATCAAATAAATCGTCATCAAATAAATCTTTGCTTTAAAGCTGCATTTGAGCCCTGTTGTGTAATTGCCATTCGCATGCCGGAGGAATTGCGTAGGGGTGCTACTCAGATCACAGTTGCATTCATCTGGGCTGGGCTCTATTAACTGTAATTAGTAAGGTAATTTTAGGAGACAATGCCACATTTGTAGGAGGAACTGAAACGACAGTGGCACTTGAGCAGAGAAGCACTGTTGATGCAGCCTATTCCTCTCCTGGTAGCAAAGACTGATTGCAGTGGGAGGTATTTATATTATGCACAAACCCCCTCTTGATGTATTTCCAAACCAGCACGAAAAACTAACTGAAACTTAGGTATTTTAGTACGGTAGTTTTCACCAGGTGGAAAGAAAGCACCGCAAGGAGGAAATATTCTCTTTGTATGCTGTGTGGGGAAACGAGAGGTAAGTGACCACCGGACAGGAGAGCTTAGGGTAGCTTTTCAGGTTCCTGTGTGTCTTCTCATAATTTGTTACTGCTCTTCCCCTTCCGACGACAGCTCTGCTTGGAGACATTGCTTTTGGTGCTGCAGGGTGAAAAAATGCCAAGCAAGCCAGCAACCCTTGATTTCACCTGTTCCTTTTTAAAACACAATTTAAGTGTTACACATTGTAGTAGGCAGGGGTTTTTGCTCTACTGTCTCATCTTGATCTTGTCTCCATCCACTTTCATCCTTTTCCTGCTCTGACCCAGTGTCCAGCAGGGAAGGTGACAACAGACGCTGAGGAAACTGCAGTCTCAAGGTTTATGGCTTTTGTCAAGTATGGCTGTGTCTGAAGCAAGTTATTAATGGCAGGTGAGGCTATGACTGTTGCAGCGCATGGAAAATCGTGGTCAAATTGTGCCTTAACCTTACACCCCCATGGATGAATGCAAAGAGATGCAATAAAGGATGTCCTTCGGACATGCACATCAGAGGGGCTGAATTGTTTCAAATTCTAGACGTCTTCAAGTATGGATGTGGAAAAAAAGGTTTGGTTTGAGCACTATAGTTCACGCTTGTACATTCTAAGAACAGAACTGAACTGTGATGTATCTTTAAGAAACGAAACAGGTCTGACGGAATCATTCCTGTCAAACTTGTCTGGCACAGATATTTTTATCTGTTGTCTCAAACCTATCTCCACATACAGTTTGGAACCGGCACACAGAGAGTAGGCTCAGTGCATACCTGTCTGTGATCTTCTTACTGATCCTAGACATACCTGTCTGTGTCATTAAGGGTCCCTACAGAAGTGTAATTCAGGATGGGAGGCACCTCAGAAGATCACCTGATCCAAACCCCTTCTCAGACCAGGGCCAGCTGGGACCTGTATCAGGCTACGCAGGGCTGTGTCTGGGCGAAGGTGAACACCCCCAGGGATGGGGGCTCCATACCTACCCCAAACATCTGGTCTAGTATTTGACCATTCCCATGGTAAATCCATTTTTTCCCCTTTTACTGAATTGGAATATTCTTTGTTGTGGCTCATATCTGCTGCTTCTTTATGTGTCATTGACAAGTAGGAGTAGGTGTAGGTGTTGGGTCATAGGTTGGACTCAAAGGTCTTTTCCAGCCTTATGATACTGTGATACTGTGTTGCTGTGCATCTCCTGGAAGAGCCTGACTGCATCTTCTCTATACCCTCCATTTAGGTGCATCCATTGTAATGGTAGCAAAGAAGAAAGAATAAAAGCAAGGAAGGGAAATACTGAGTGTTGCTTAAATCTGGTAATGGGACACACTGTTAAAGTGGGACCAGCACTATTGACTCTGGAAAGCCCTACAGAGGGGTCCAGAGCACCCTGGGTGGCTGCTGTTCTCTTGAACTGCATAGAAGGCAGTGGAAATGCCCAGTTTAAAGAGATATAACTGGAATCAGATAGCAAGAGGGAAGGGAAAGTTGCACTGATTTAATGTGCAAACTGGTTTTTAAAATGGGTGTATTTAGTTGGTGCAAATGTGCTTGTGGACTGGGGTTTTGCTCCCTCTTGAATGCACAAAGCCTAACCTAAAGCTGAAAATACATTGGACTGATGTCCTTTCCTGAATCTGGAAGAAAATACGGATAAAAGGAACTAAGAAAAACAACTGCTGTTAAAAATCAGCTTCCCTAAGCAGAAAATGTTATGATGTATTAACTTCTGTACACAGATGCATTTCTGTGCCAATGTGAAACTAATTAAATTAATTGCAGCAATGTTTGAATGTACTTATTGTTTTGGAATTTATATTTCCAGTTATAGGTTTCGATTTGAAAGTCTGATGCTTGGCTTTTCTAAAATGTATTGCATCTCATGATTGTCACTTAGTCAGGTTTGCTACTCAATTATAAATGTTTTCCTTTTGCAAGCGTTCACTGGTGGTAGAGGTATTTATGTAAGCCAGGCAGTTTGGAACTCGCTCAAGGTCTGCAGTAAAATGCTCAGCCAAATGGTTTTGATAAAAAAGGAACCTTTCTTACTCTTTTTTCCCCCTATATTTTTTAATGGGTAGATCAAAATAGTGCCTGAGAAATCTTTGTCGTTCCCTTCTCTCCCATCAGCAACACTCATACCCAGGCCGAATAAATCCTTCACGGCATTCTTTGCTCGTGGCCGTTTGATGTGGTTCCAGCAGCTTCAAACACGGGAGACGTCCAAACCGCTGGAAGTCGAAAAGGCTGAAACTCCTTGTCGCAGGAGCCCTGAACGGCAGCGGGGTGGCCTGGCGATGCCTTGCAGGACCAAAGCTGAACATACGCTGAGTCCTTCTGCTCTCCTGCTCTACGACACGACAGCACTTGGAGTGCCTTTCCTAGAAGTCAGGGCTGCCGTGAGCCCAGCAGGGTGGTGGCAGGCTGCTGCGAACGAACGGTGCTTCTGCGGCTGTCACCCAGTGAGCGTTAGGAGGACAGTGGGACCGACCATCTGTCTACTGGAAGGAATGAGGGCTGTAAGCTCTGCTGAGATGAGTTGTAACGTTGAAACTGAGACCTCTGCTTACACCGCGCTAATGGGTCCAGCTGGAAGAAGAAAGTGGGGAAGGTGAAGCTGGAGGGTGAGGGCCCTTGGAACATGGGCCACTGTTGGGCTCGTGAGCTTCTCACCTCAGGTGTGTCTTGGGAGTGTGTGAGTTTTGTGGGTTTTGTTGTACTTCTGGAGCTGGTTCGCAACGTCACTTAACCCAGAGCTTTGGTACCCCAGGGACTGTGAACAGGCTCTGTCTACTCAGAAACTGTGGCAGAGGAGTGGATGGGTGGCTGGAAAGGGCCAGGTTGGTGGAGGAGGTAGGCAGCCTGATGGTCATGAGCACTTCTCCCGGACAGGTGATACTTCCACACAGCATTGGCTGTTTGCAAGTGCGGTATCTCCTCCTGAGGCAGGAGATCCTGGGGAGTCCAGCTTGGTGTTGTAAGTGAGCAGCTAGATGCTCCAGCATCAATGCCATCGTCTCTCTCCGTGCCCTTGACTGGCTACAGCACGCTGATGTCCCCACAAACCAAGGCTTTCTCTCTGATGGATGTGCAAGCGGAAAGCTGGAGTGAATTTGGGCACAAAGTGACTGTAACAAATACTTGGCAGATCAGTGTCATGGTAAATCAGTAAGCGTTTGTCCGTCCTGTTAGCAACACTGTCTACTCACAGATCCCGGTCTGGCCCCTGCAGGTCTCCCTTAACAGCTGCCTTCTGCCTGCCAGAGCTCGCTTTCCTTCAGCCTTTGGCTTTCTCCTTAACTTGGTGCCCTTTGATTTCAGAATATGGCTTACATTTTGGAGTTTATACTAAGCCAAACTGACTGGATGCTGGGTGAGGACACTTTCTGAGTCGAGTGACTGGAGTTTTTGATTAAATGGCTCGAGTAGGAAGCGCTGATTTGTCAAAACCATCTTCCTTTCCCCATAAGAAGGTATTTTTATTTAAATAAAACTGTCGAAAGGAAACGTTTCTTGAAACCCGGAAGGAGAAGAGCAAACCCTTCTCAAGATGTGGGGAATTCAAGTCTGAGTGTGACGAGTGTCATTAGTTTTTTGCTGTTCATCCCAGATTGTCTTTCTTCATCCTTTGTTCCTGCATGGCGGGAGCAGGCGAAGTGTGTGGTGTTTGCTGCTGCCTCTGCGCAACTTTGTGTGGACAGACTTTGTCTGCCTCGGATAGCGTTCTGTCACCTTTCAAGAGAATAAAATTCATTATAACAATAAATATCCCAAGTAAGAAACCTCAAATAATTTCAAGGAAACCACCACAGAGGTAAATAATATCCAGCTGAAGGCCTTGCTGAAAAGGGAACAGATTATGCTTGTTATATGTGGTGAAACTGGGCCATTAATGTTAAAGCTCTGCAAACCAAAATAAATTCTGATTTTCTTCTTTCAGAGTTTGTGGTTCGGTGTTCACACATTCTAGGCTCCAGTTAAATGACTTACTGTAAAATTTAATTCCTTTCAGCTGTCACTCGCGCAAAAAGATCCCTTAAACAATCTGCCAGCAAATAAGGGCAACACTTATCCAGGGTGCAATTTGGCCAGGACTGGAAAATCCAACGTGCCAAGATATGAAGAAGCAATCACGTAACCCGCTGCGACCCACACTTGGTACCCAGGAAAGTGAAGGCCACGTGGCTGGGACTGTATCTGAAAAAATACTTCATTTAAAATAAACTGAGACACTATTGTGCTATGAGGCTTTTGTTAGTAGCTCCCTCTACAAGGGCTGATATTACCGGCTTGCTGCTATTCTGTGTCTTTCTTTTGAAATTTCTCGGCTCCTGATCTTTAAATGATGTGAATTTTTAAAGTTTTTCCTCAAAACTTCTTCAAAATAGCTTTTTAAAATCCCAGTTCTCACATAGCAGCAGGGTAAAGAGAAACAATTGCCATGGGACAGTGAAAAATGTCAAGAACAAGGAGGAAAACAGGCACCACAGCTCTTTAGAAATTATACATTTTAGGGTGTGACATGGCCTTGAGTTCTTTGCTTTGTCACTAACTTTGTCACGAAGTTGTGATGTGTTTCTTGTGGATCAAATATCAGCGTATGAACAGCATCCACCTTCAGTCACTAATACACTTCCGATACCTCTGGAGTGAGTCTGTAGAGGGGCACTCTGTGTGTGAAGAACCAGCACCTCATGTGATCACCCTACATGAGCCTGCAGCTCTATTTTTAACTAATAGCCTATCTTTTAGAAGGTCCTGCTTTGAAGACTCAGCTGATGGAGGATCTGTGACAGCCCTGGCTGAACCTAATGCTTACTTGATCCACTGTTAAAAATGTGTAGCCTGGATCCAGAAATTTATTTAGGTTCAATCTTTCAGCCCCCATGGGATTTGGTTCTGGGAGTAGCCGAAGACCGTGGCTGAGATGCCTGTTAAAGATTTCCTGCCTTCTGCTAATCTAATGGAGAGCTGGTTGAGCTCATGTATCCAGCAGAAAGCTGCCTTTTTTTTGGTCAGGATGGCGTGTGGGGTGGAGGAAAGTCCTCTCTTCCAGCAGTAGGGAGCGATTCAGGCAGCTCAGATAGTCCTCTTGGATCATGTCCAAGGCCTCTCACTCTTCGACACAATTTTCCATGATTTTGAATGAACGGCTCTCGCCACTTTCTTCTCAGTTCTCATGAATGCTCCAAGATCTCATTTGAAATATGGATACTGGAAGCAGATTCCTTGTGGTTTTTTTTTTTTCTGGGACTAGTGCTACACCTCTTTAAGAACAACATCTGGTTAAGGTCTTCAGTTCTGTCTGTCATAAAAAATTACATCAACATCACTGCAAGGTCCTCTCTTGCCGTTTCATGTGAGCGATGATTCAGTACTGTCTGAAAGGGAAGAGAGCCACTGTCAGTTCCTCATTACTGCTCCCCTCTGTACTTGGATGGGTAACTCGGCTGGGAGACCTCTATTTAACTGGGAAAAGCAGGCAGGATCGAACAGCTCAAGGTGCCCCTGAGTCTGGGACAATCTCCAAGGCTTGGCTAACACAGCTGACCCAGAGTGGCCTGAAAGTCAAACAAACCTTCACGCGTGCAGCAGATCTTACTTCTAGGCTCTACACACATCTCATGAAGAGACATATTAAGTTTGTGCCATGCAGCTGTGTTTTCAGAGCCAGAGCAGTGGGGCAGCAGCTTTATAGCTGCACTCCCATTTCACATCAATATTGTTTGCTCTAATAAAAACTTCAGAAATACGAAGAAACGCTGTTGTTTGACTGTGTTTTTAAGAGGAGGAAGCCCAAGTGGGTTGTTACACAATGGATAGCAAGGTGCCGTTAATAACAGACAAGGTTATGATTACTGTAAATTGCTTGCAAAGTTTTAAAAGGATTCTTCTCCCCCTTCACTTCAAAAGGGCACTCATTGCCTTGTCTTCTGGGGACCTTACTTGTGCTGGGTACGACTGACAAAGCATTCCTTCCAATTAGCCACTTGTAGTGTTCCCTGAAGAGGACACGTTCAAGAGGAACTGATTTTGCTAAGAGAGGAAGCAGAGTTAAAAAAAAATGTGGGATTTTGCTTTCCTCTCTCCATCACGATGTTGTGTTCAGCAGATCTTTTCCTTTTATCTGAAATTCTTCCAGAAAAAGCCTTTGTGATGGATATGAGAATCCTGCAGTGTAGGCAGAGCTGTTGCATGAGGACATGTCAAATCCACTTAAAAAGTGAGCAGGAATCCAAATATTTAACCACCCTCACTGCCCTTTTCAGGTACTTTCTGTTCTTAACAGCTCACTCTCTTTACTTCGGTGTTCATGTTAGTCATTCGCTTCAGAGAAGTCTGCTCCCTCTCAGGCAGAACAGACTCATCTGAGTGATCAAAATACGAATCAACAAACTATTTTCTTATTGTCCTCTAGATCCCCAAGGGAATGTCACATCCAAGGCATTCTGCCGGCCACATGGCTGCTGCTCCTCTCGCTTGTGTGTGGTCCACAAAATGTTCAAAGACGTTGCAGCACTATTGTACTGCCAGGGACAAGTGCAGAGTTAAACCCAGCATCACTGTAGCATCGAATGGCTCCTCCAGATAGGCCGGAAGTGAAAAAATCTGGGAAAAAAGTGCAATTTTTGTGGATTTTCACTTACTTGTTGTCTATTTCACTGTTTGTTTGTTCGTTTGTTTGTTCACAGTTACTGAGTTTTAACTCAAACCAAGGAAAGGGAGTAGTAGCAGAGGGGAAAAAACTAAATCAAATGTTTGATGGAAGGCTGGGAGAGCCGAGGTTGTTCAGCCTGGAGAAGAGAAGGCTCCAAGGAGACTTTTATTGTGACCTTTCAATTTATAAAGGCAGCTTATAAGAAACATGGAGAGAAACTTTTCACCAGATCCTGTAGGGACTGAATAAGGGACAATGGTTTTAAACTGAAAGAAGGTGGGTTTAGACTGGATCCAAGGAAGAAATTTCTTACTATGAGGGTAGTGAGACACTGGAACAGGTTGCCCAGAGAAGTTCTGGATGTCTCATTCCTGGCAGGATTGAAGGTTGACTTGGATAGGGCTTTGAGCAACCTAGTCTAGCAGAAAGTGTCCCAGCCCATGGCGGTGCGGTTGGAACTGGATGATCTTTGAGGTCACCTCCAAAAAAAACCATTCTGTGATTTCATATTATTAAATCATAGGTTATGAAGATGTTCAGGAACATCGGCAGAGTCACACAGGGCTTATGGTGATCCCAGACCTTGGTGGCAACAAAGATGCATCTGCTTCCAGTGGGTCAGTGCATCCACCTCACGTGGGGTTGCTTTTCTTACCTCAACACCAACTGGCACGACTCCTCAAGGCCTGGGGAAGTTCATAATCCCACTGATCTCAAAGGTACACAGAGAATAAAAAAACTGAAGCCACCTCTTCCTGGAAAACCTTCACAACCCATTGTTTAGTGGATCGGTGTAACTTGTGACATCTGAAACACTCAAGAGCTCTGGTAATTTTTGGAGTGGGAGAAAGTGTCAAGCTATGTCAGCCTGTCAGTCGCATTTCAAACATACTTGATTCCTTTTAAGAATAAGCCTTGGAGATGGAACTACTGCTACTGCATCGCTATCTTATACATGGTAAATAAAGTAAAGCACTACAGTCCAAATTTTCTGGTTCAGAAAATACCTTCAGAAAATGCCTTTATAAATTGTGGGTGTAACTGTTAAAAGAGGAGAAAATGTTACTCCTTTACATAATAGAGTGGTTTAAAAAACGACTTGAGTTGTGCTGAGCATTCACTGAACTTTTTTAATAGTGGCACCATTTATTTTCTTTTATCCCACAATTTAGTGGGAAATTTATAGGTGTGGCAGCCACTCTCCAGATAGACCAGGGGAGAGATGGCACCCACAGTGACCACCCTCTTGCTGAAGGGTGGAATTGTGCATGCTTAAACCGGCCAGGACTTAACCGAGCAGTCTGCCTGTCAGCTGGATTAGCATGATTTGAAGCGAGCCAGAATTCATCACACAAGGATTTCACGTAGCAGCCAAAGTTTATCCAACGAAGCCTGGCACTCAGTAGTGTGAGGTCTGGGGAAAACGCCAGCCCAGGGTCATGGTGGGCTCCGTTTGGGCAGGGATCCTGCGAGCTGAGCGTGATGGGTAACACAGAAGATGATGAAAAGTGATGCACAAAGGTGTAAACAGTGTGGAGTGGCCTTTCCAAATGCCACCTGCTGGAGGATGAATGGGCTCCCACTGGTCCTTGCCGCTGTGTGAGGCTCACTGGGGTTGCTGGGCAGGCAGGAAGAAGCACAACAGGAGCATCTTGATTAAGGGATGTATGTCTGCACATGAGTGGCTTAGGAACAGCCCACCAACCACTTTGTATGTGCTGAGCACATGGGCTTTTGTTGGAATTGCAGGTAGGAAGAGCTGTAATGAAATGGAAATGGAATGGAAACTAGGAAGTATGACATGAAAGGCAAAAACTGGGTGTGCTATTGTGGATGATAAGTCAGCAATAATGAAGAGTTGGGCACTAAGCAATGTCCTTGATTTTTTTCTAGACCTCTATCAGGTTCATGAGATGATTCTCATGAAGCTGGTGGGGAATATGGGAGAAATATGTACATTAGGAAAGGAAGTGCTAGAAAGGACTTGTGAGGATGTCCCTCACAGGCACCTGAGCTGCTTATGAGCTGTGGCTTGGCCAGACAGGGCATATGTGCTAAGTGCTCTGAAAAATTCACATTTCCGTGGAAAGACTTGTGCAACAAGGAAGGCTGCTCCTGACCTCTGATGGGCTGTGAGGAAAGGCATTCAAGTGCAATTTCTGTAATTAGTATGAAAACAATAGAATATGTTGTTCTAAGCCAAAAACCTAGAGTGGGATTTTTTTAACTTTCCATAGTGATCATTCATTTAAATCAATAGTGTCTGAATGTTGTGAACTTCAGAAAGCCACAGAGGTAATCGACAGATCTGCTCAAATCTTCATGCAAGCGTTTTCCAAACCCTGCCGTTCTCCTAGCCCGTTTGTTCCATTCCTAGTTCAGCTTTGCATCATTGCTGAGCGTTGGTGAACTTGCACAGCCAAGCTGGGCAACTGGCTCCAGCCAGGCACCAAGGAGTGTGCAATTATCTGTGCTCCAGCACGAGCTGGGTGCTGGGAGCCATGCACGAATGACTGACCTGCAGCTCAGCAGCCACCCAGTGAGAGAGTTGCAAGAAAAAATAAGCTGGCACTCATCACTTGAGAATTTTTTTAACTGGATGCTTTTCCTTTTGAAGCATCATGTGAGCATTTTAGGGATGGAGAGGGTGTCATTGATCTAATCATGACCTTAAAGTTTGGCTGTGGCCTGGCTAATCACATAACCTCGTCTCCTCACCTCACATGAAGTCATATTCATGTTGCAAAACCTGGGGGATTTAGTAGGATTTAGTCCCTGTTACGGGCGAGAGCACTTTTGGCTGATGCAGTTTCTCCAAACTTAAGCGGAAATGGCTGCAAGACTTGGAGCTGCCGTGAAGCTGTGGCTCTGAGCGCTGACTCAGTGCAGTGCAGCGGGCAGGGCAGGCACCGAAGAAATAACTTCAGGCCATCTCAGGCAGCTCCAGACCCGCTGCTGCCAGATGTGCAAGTGGCAATTTTTTCCATAGTGGGCAACCTCAGTAGAAGAGGTGACCTAGGGAAAGAAGCGAGAGGGAGGGAAAGGTAACAAATCTACCCAGCAGAAGCAAAGCTGCAGTGTCTGAACAGATAAGCACTACCTCTGGCCAAAGCTTTGAGCCTGCTTATGGAGTCGAATCTAACGGACAGTGAGTCATCTGGAAGAGCTTTGTATTTTTTATCGTTATTTACTTTAATATTCCTTGAAATGCAACTGAAGTTGGAAGAAGAACAGCTGGACTATGCATTCACACCACATGAGGAAATTGTGGCTGGGTCCCGGTCAGAGACACCCCATGAGCATCACCTGGTGCGCACGGCAGTGCCGGCCCCCTGGTACCCCAGCAGCACAGGTGCACAATTTGCTTTGCAGGTGGTAATGAAGTTACGCTGCTAATTCACGCATAGCATAAAGAAGAAAAGGCCGAAATTCTCTCCAGCTTCGAAGAGTCAAGTGAAGAGGCATTAAAAGGTATGCAATTAAACCAAGCAGCAAAGCCAGAGTTGAGGGGATACTAACCAAAACTGTAGGTTACCAAAAAGGAACCCATGTACAGCAGTTTGCTAATGGCAGCGGCACAAAGACGGCAATTTGCCCTCAGGGCTTCTGTCTCTGCTTTCTTTCTGTGCCTTATGAATGTGTCCTTTGAACTGCTGTGCACATCTGGACTTAGCAGGATGCAAATATTAGAAATCCAAATTATTAAGCACTATTAGAAGCACTTTATAAAGCCATAATCTTGTTAGTTGCTTAAACTAGGGTTTCTGGGATAGAGTTATAGCGATTTAACGTCTTGCGTTCTCTTACTGGGTTTGATTATCTCATAGATGCTGCTCACACGTGCAAGGTTTGGCATCTCTGTCTAACAGCACACTTTGCAAATGTTGTTCAAGAGGGAGTTTCTGTCTGACCTGTCGTGATAGATGACTGATATTTTGACTTTTCTTGTTATTTTTCTTCAACTGATTTTCACCTATGGCACATACGTGTGCTTCTCCCGTACAAAAGCCCTGTCCAGTGACAAACTCTGTAGTTTATATCTTAATGGCCAAATTGCTTCCAACTTTCTACTGGACATTTTCTGAGGAATTAATGTCTTCTTTTAGTGTTGTCAGATACCATGGGCTTTGAATTCAAACTTCTCTGACACGAGGGAGTGCCTCTGCACAGGAAATTGTGCTTACACTGGCATTGGATGCAAAGTGATGGAAAATTTGCCTGTAGAAAGCTGATGTTATTTAAGAAAGAGAGTTGGGTTATAGCGTGCACTTTGAGGAATATTTTTTCCTTTCATAACCTTTCTGACCATATTCCCCTCATGATTAATGATTTTTCCAAAAATCAATGGTGAAACTCTGAAAAACAAAGCAGCAGCATTTAGTGTCTTTGGAACAAGTAGCAAATTAAATTACTCCATATAAAACAATACACTTGTTCTTTTTAAGGAAGCACTTTCTAAGAAATTGACAGGAGCAGAAAAAGTTCAGCCAAAGTATCCGAGGAATTTTAAGCAGGAAATTTCTGTGCTTTTTACTGTGGCATGTGACCAATGGCCTCAGCTAATCTTTGTTACAGAAAGAGCAAAAAGCTAGTAAATGTGGTATTCATGTTTATAAACAGCTCCTGGGGCATCCCTGCAGATACAGAGCACTTACGCATTTAACCTCAGCCTAATATTAATCTCCTGCAACCATTGATTTTAAGGAAAACCTCAAAAAGTGTTTCCATACTCACATCTCCCCTGGGTTTTCATCACCCAAACTTCTTCTCCTGTGCCTCAGGCTCCCTGTTTTCCATCCTCTTTTGACTTAAGGAGACTGAGCTCCTTTCTTGCCCCATTGCCCCCTTTGCTGGACCCAGAGAAGGGAAAAGCCCACCTCACACTAGCAAGTGGTATTTTGCTTTCTTGCCTGTAGATATCACAGATGATTACCCTTTTTAAAGGAACGCGGATGTCACCCCAATCAGTGACAGCCTTGGTGAGAGGCAGAGCTCCCGAAGAGAAGTTGCCAGGTCATTTAAGAGTACAGGGGCTACTCTGGGGACTGAGGTTTGCTCTTCAAAAGCCCCTGCAGCACAGCGATGCAGCGTGCACACAGACAAGCTGGCTGCAGGTCACATCCTGCTCTGCGTTGCCACCTGAGTGCCCCGTGCCCCAGACCCATCGCAGCTGCCCAGGGGAGGTGCTGGGGGTCCCATGGGAAGCGTGATGCTGAGGGCTGGGGGACCACCAGCCACAGCTGTTAAACATATCCACCCTAAGAAAGCTCCTTCAGCAAACATGGGCTGTTTTACTGCCATCCTGGGGAATGATAACAGGCAAGCGGCCAAACCACCTTGTTTGGGCTGTTTCTTGTATCGCCTGGAGCGTAATGGGAGGCCAAGCTAGCCCTGCCCCTTCTTCCCCAGCCAGATTTCTCCCTGCACTGGACTTGGAGGGCTGCAGCCACGCATGGCAATGGGGGATTGGTCTCCTGTTGATCAGGCTTGCTGGGCAGCGCCTACAGTCCCACTGCACGAAGGACAACGTGAAAACGGATCATTACAGAGCTGTCCTCCCTCTCTCTGGCCTAAGCAAGTCTTTTTACTTCGCCTACAGGTCCACTGACTAAATAAGACCAGCAAGATCAGGCTAATAAACTGGACTTTTTCCTCCGTAACGCAAAGCCTCTCAGTCATTAAGATTAATTTTACGCCCCATATTGTGTGTTATTTATTTTTTTATTTATCTCCTGGATAACAAGGTTTCTGGAGCTGCAGTGCAGCAAAGGCCAGTAATCATTTGTCAAAGTGGATATTGTTCTTCAGAGCAGACAGAAATAATTTCCATTCCTTCATTGCTGCAAACTGCGTGGCCGCCGGCTGTTGCAAGAGGCAGTACTCAAACCTTATGCAGTCTGAACATTACACAACACGGAACATCACCCTTGAACTGGAAACATTACCAGGGCTGGACTATCACTTTCTTGGACACAGGCTCCGAGAAGAAGCTCTCGGGCACCAGAGGTGTCACGAACAGAGCGCACCAGCTTGGCGTGTCGGGCTGGCAGTGCAGGGGGGGAGAGGAGGTTGTGGTGGCAAATACAAGGAGAGATCTGGCCTTCAATGCTATCCCCTCCTTTGCAAAGGCACAAAAAGGTGTTGCTCGTCTCAAATATTTTTAAGAGCTGTGGAACTAAAGGCAGAGACAGGGAAACCAACCCCACTGTGCCACTGCCTTATGAGATTGCTCTAGAAAAGCCATCATCCCAACCCAGTGCTGATGAGACCGCAGCAGGTCACACAGAGCAGTACTCGAAAAACTAAAGCAGCATCTTTATTTTACACATAACTGTCAGTATAAAAAGTTTATTACATAAGAGCTGTTTTGTTTACAATATATTATATTGCTTCGAGCCAATGCAGAAAGTCCAGACATTATAGGTCTACTTTGTTTACAATATATTACGTTGCTTAAATGGCACCACTGCAGTATATTTTTAATACACAGTACCTGGCAAAACTGTAAGGCCAAAAATAACACTGAATTGAGTTACTCAGTTTTTAAATTAGGCAACTTATTTATTTTATTTATTTTTCTTCGGGAGAAGTCTAAACACACAATAGCAAAAATGTAAAAATAGCATCTTTCCTTTGTCTTAGGCAAATTAAATCTGTAGTTGTTTAAATTATTCAGGTTAGCATCTACAAGGTCTTCTGCTTGAATATTGTTATTTAGTTTTTCAGCTTTATAATCAAAAGAGGAAGTTTAAACATTACTGAAGTATAGTACGAAACACCATCCAAAGCACTGAAAGAAGAAGCTTATATAATCATGCTATAGAAGTATTTATAAAACTTAAAAGGAATAGTAAATATCAGCCCAGTGGTTTATAATGAAGCTAATAAAATTCCAGCCGGTAATCTTAACTGTAATGAACAGCGTTTTAACATTCAATCCATGAGAGGTTAATGAAGGCTACGAACGTTGTGTAATACAAACCATTTCAGATGTTAAAGTTCACCAGATATAATTGGATTCGGGTGGAACATGCCTCTCCTCAGCCTTTTTCGGCAAAGGCGTGTGTTGCCTGTGTTTGCTGCCTGCTGGCCTCAGGGTGCTCAGACCGCTGGCTCCATACCCTGGAAAATTATCCAGTTCAAGAGAAAAGAAACTCAAGGAGTGGCCTTGTGATCCACTGCTAGTGTTTCAAGTGGAAACAGTCCCCCCATTTGAACACAGGATTTTGCTAATGCCTTACGCAAGTGCTAACCCCTCTCCTTGTTCTCTGGGATGGAGGAGGTGCTGCCAGATGTGCTTAAAGGCAGAAAGATGCTTTTGCTTCGCCAGGGAGCGCAGGGGACCTTCAGTGCGGCCAGGCGGTCACTCAGCCCCAGGTTCACAAGTGCACAGCCCACACCAGTGGGTGAGAGGCACGCGATCCATCAGCAGCGAGCTCTAAAGAGAGGCGTAAGCATCCCCCAGGTGCAATCTGCACCAGCTACCTGAGCCTGGCTTTTGTTTATGGCTGAATGTGAAGAACAGCAGCGACAATAAACACCTGGGGGAGGGGAAGGCAGTCTGGAACAGGTTTAGCAGAGCTGCTTTGTTGTGGAAAATGAAAACGAACAATAAAAATGGAATTCAAAGTATCATGTTGCAATTATTTATAGTTTCGTGGACCCATCTAATTACTTACAGCTCATGGAAATGACTGAAAAACTGAGTCCTGTCCAATTTTTGTAACCACTTCTTTATAAGAAAGCAGTTCTACCAAGAAGACATTCATTTGATGGGAGCATCAAGCAAGTCCTCAAATTAACAACAAACCTCCTCTCAAGATCAAGAGACGTTTGGTTTTAGTTGAAAAGAGTGAATTGCAGTGCATGCACCTGTATGCTCGATTTAAACCCTACCTGGGCACTTTAAATGAGGGTGAAATTTACCCAGATGGCCTGTTCTCACTTTCTTTGCTGAATATCAAGAGAGTTTTGCAGTGTTAAACACAGCAGGACTATACCCAAACTCCAAGTAGTGAAGGCTGGCTAACCTTGCAGCTGACAATAATGTGTGATTATTGACTCCTCATAACAAGGCAGTTACGGGGTTTGACTTTGTTGTACAGGTACTTCCTTCTTTGGGGATGGTCAGGTTACCCATAGTACTTTTTTTTCACTTTTATAGCCTTTTTATAAGAAGAGTATGACAGGAAAAATACTTACAATTCGTAAGTATTGAACTTATGAATTGTAGTTTCTTCATTCCCATGTACCTTTTTTCTAACCATAATTTATATTCATGGTATTTCTCCTTCAAAGAATGGCATAAATGCTTAAACGCAGGTCCACTAGCTAAGAGCAGAAAAACGAACTCCCCAAACCTAATCTTCACAGCAAAATCCATTTTAGACAGATAATACTCATTTTATAATCAAACAACTGTATTTATTCTAACACATTTGGAACTGGTAAAAACCCCAGGCATTAATAGGATCAATTTACTAAAAATGAACATTCAGTTGATGCTGCAATGTAAGGTTCACGTTTCTTATGGCTTCCTGGCAGGTTTATAGGTGCAAAATTTTTCAATTCTTTTATGATTGACACTTAAAACACTAAATGTGAATTATTAGCTAGCAGTGATAAACATTAATACCTCATGGGAGGATGTACAGAATGTCTCTTGAAGATCTACTGTTACAGCACTGTTGCACATGAAATATAGATTCAAACCCCAAATCTGAAGTTCTCACTTCATCTATCCAATTATATTTCTAACAATTTTATAGTGATTTTTTTAACCCAGTGAAATCATCAATTGCTTCAAGAGGTGTCAAACAGGTCAATAAGCAGAACAGAAATTAATTTTGAGAGCTTTAACTTTGGTTTGGGACAATATATTTCACAGTCTGTGGAGCATGGGCGGGAAGAAAAGGATAGAACTCTGAAGCTGGCAAGCATAACTCTTCAAGTTTTCCCCAGAGTTTCTAAAGGATGTTTCATTTTCCTACGGTTTAAAACCTAATAGAGTTTTATTTCTAAAAATGCCTACCCAACACTTTAAAGCCAACTGACATTACTGAGGAGTACTGAAGGATCTAGATACCTTCCTTCCACACCACAGGTAGAAGACACATGAGGTCATCTGGATTCTGGAATTTCTAACAAGGGTGATCTTGGTAAAACACTTTTAAACAATTCTGAGGGGGTTTTAAACTTTTGAACAATTCTGAGGGAGTTAAAACTACGGAGTATTGAAAATCTTGACTTTATTGTTTGGATTAAAGATTAGGAAAAAGAGAGATGGGTATCATTAATGATGCTGTAAAAGCTCTTGAAGCAGTCATTTCTGTATGGAGTCAGATAATTAAGACCATCAACATGGACTCTCGGGGTTTGTTTCTCACTTACTTTTATTGCAGTGCCTCCCGTGCCAGCCTTCTTTGCACTGGCATTTGTTGGGCTCAACACAGGTGCCATACAGGCCACAGCCGGGCTCGCAGACAGCTGTAAGAAAGCAAGAGCATGTGTCTGACCTCCTGACATTTCATCCAGAGACAGAGTTGCAGATTTGCTTTCCCTGCTGTTCCTCTTGATGGGTTGGTCCTGGCACAGACTGGGGCTCTCACAGCAAATCTGTGACTTTGTACTGAGTCTGTGCAGAGCCCCAAAACATCTCACCCCTCAATTCCCCTGTCTCAGTCTCTGGCAGAGAGAAGCAGATGGAATACAGAATTAGGGAGAGCAGGGCATCCCCCAGCAGCCCTCTCACAAAGTGTTCCCCATGGATTTTTATGTTGCAATGTATCGACATTTTATTAAGCATTTTCTCTACTACTAAACTGCTATTACTGAGTTGACACATTGCTGTTTTATAGAAACTCAGAATACAGAAGAGACTATGTTTCTGGCTTCATAATTCCCTTAAGTCTGGTGTATGATGTATGTCCAGGGAGTAAATTGACTTGAAATACTTTGACGATAAACAATTAGTGCTGATGTTATGTAAAAAGACACTGTACAGCCAGCTTGATGCTCCTACAACAAGGACTGATGGAGTGGCTTTGGTACTTACGCTTCGAACACAGGTCTCCTTGGTAACCTTTGGAACACTTGCATTTATTCCTACCGGTACATTTGCCTCCATTTCGACAGGGCTGATGGCACTTACCTAGAAATCAAAAGCACAAAAACAACGGTCTGAGTGCCCTGCACCTACTGGGTGCCTGAAAAGCCTGCCTATTACCCAAAAAACCTCCCTGGATGCTCTCATAGGAGTGTGCACGGTGGATTCATCAGAAAGGCTGCTCGCAAATCTGTGCTTCCAATTTATATGTATTCTTCTGCTTTGAAAATATGACGATAATTTGACAGGGTCAAAGCCTGTGTGACCATGCAGCTTTCGCCAAGACTTGTGCCACTTGGACTCGGCAGAGTCCCCCGTGCCTGCAATCTCCTGGTCTCCTCACTCTTCATGGGGAAGACCGCACTGTCCAGACTTCATGTTTGCCATGAGTGGAATCCACACCCAGGGGACACAAGCAGAAGAAAATATGGTGGTGTCCAAGAGATTTTAAGCTCTAGGAAGCTCAGGAACTGACAGGTACGGCCGCTCCTTACGGACAATACAGGTTGGCTGGGCCTGTCAGCTCGTGGCTGCAGTGCAATGAGGACTGTTCCACACCACAGCTCAGAAACTAAAGGTGCATTAATAAAAGCATGCCTTTCTTTCTTGTTTGCAAAGAACAGAGTGTAACAGTAATTAGAACTGGCAGACATTTTGCAAAGCTTTTGGTCCGTAAATTACTTTCCCTCGCATTCACACTTTGCCAGAGGAAGAGGCTAGGTCTGACAGCGCTGCTGTAGGAAGGCTTGTTTGACCCTGGCTCACCTGGGAGGGAGGAGGTCCTGGCTGACAGAGGAGATCCATACTCAAGTTCCTGTTGGGCTTGACTCGCACCAAGGGCCTTTCTCAAACTTAACATCAAGTCTCTCACCACCAGCCTGTCAATCCCTTGCTAGAACTATTGAACTAATTAGGTCTTCACTCATCTCTAAGAAGGGCGAGCACAGTTCCCACAAAGTAGGTCAAGCCCAGACCAAGGAAGGCTCACTGCTGCGTCGCTGGGCACTCCCAGGCCATCAGGAACTGCACTCTCAGCCTCTTGCCTCCTCTGTGGCCATATGTACTTATATTCTTCAGAAAAGAGGAAAAAAAGCCCTTCCCAGATGTAGCACTAATATTTATCTGAGCACACAAAAACTGGAACCCGGAGCAGGAAACTGCTTTCTTTCTTTTTTTTTAAAAAAAAATCCCAATATTAACTGAGATCTGCATGTGATAATCTAAGCATCAACACTGGCTTGCTGTGCTGAAACCCTCAGGAAATGCACTCATCTAATGATCCCTGGGAGGTCAATACCCAAGGTAGTGTCTGCTCAGCTCTCAACCCCAGCAGACTTCTGTGATGCATGTGTGTGCTGTCAATATAAAAGAAACATTTCTTCCCAGTGTGCATCGTTATTTTAATAGCCCTGAAACAAACTTTATAACCAGTTGATCAAACAAAGGAGAGTTTCTGCAAAAGCACAATTTCCCTGCAGGAGCTTTTCGGGAGGGAGACTTTAGGTATTCGAATTTGCACGCATTTAGATACCAAGTAATTAATGACCCAAAGGAGCAACGCTATGGAAATCCAGGAATTTTCCTAGTTCTTGAAGTAAATCTGGAAAATATAGGTCAAGGGGTCTGCTACCAACTTCTGTAGAGTTGCACTAGGCACGCATTTGGCTCAGGACAGCTCAATTAACTTTGAACTAAGACATTTTCACAGAATGATGCAAAGAGTATTAACTCTCTCTGTTATTCAGTAAGAAACAGAAAAAGCAACAAAACAGTTGGTGACAAATGGGGAAGGAATCCAAAACAAAATAAAACTCTTTGGACTCAAACTGAGACACTAATTAGAGACAATGCATAACTATAGGACAAAAAAATCTGTGAGTGCTTGTTAGTAATGTAGACTGAGTCCAGTACATTTCCCAGGAGTCTTACAGAGTGATTCAACTATTAGAGAAGTACTCAAAATCTTTGAACAACATTAAAAAAACCCCAGCTTTGCAGTTTTCAGAAGATGGCTTTCTGCCTACTGAAATGTTTTCTTCCTTGTTATTTCAAGACCTCCATGACTGAATGTAGCTGGCCCTGCATCTAAGAAAAGAGAATGAGTTGTGTTTCTCCTCATGGTGCTGGCACTGATGCAGTGCCCAGAGGTGGTAGCAGCCATCAGTTGTGGTCTAACAATTACTGTCCCAGCTTTACAAAAGCTAAGGCAAGTGCATAGCTTTCCTTGCTCTCATCAATACGATCCCAGCTTAGCTCTTAGCATACTCTGATGCTGAATTTATTTTCTTTCTTTTTTACAGAAACTAGTTTACTGCCTGTATTTTAATCCATTTAATTTGAGTTGCAGAGGTAAGCCATTGCACGAAGCCAACGTCAGTTGTACCTGTCACAAGCAGTAAACAACGGGCTCAAGAGCCCCTGGTAGAGATCAATTAAGTAGAGCACCCTTTATACACGCTGTAATAAAAGTTCTAAGAACTGTCCTCAAAAAAACCACTACTGACATAAAATACGTGCTTCTCAAACTTTGAACCAAACCTTAAGCATCATCTGAGAAGCATCAATAAAGTTGAAGAATGAAATGAGTTTCTGTCAGAGTGTCAAATTTGAAATTGATGTAAGCAAAGTTTAGTTCAGCGGAAACCCACACTGCTGTTCTTGCTGACATCTGATCTGAATTGATATCAAAAGGCAATCTTTATTAAATTAATAACAATAAAGCTTTACTGCTTCTGTTTTGCTCAAGTTTTGATTAGGTAAAAAGGAGTTGCAAAACACTTTGCAATGCATAGAGATATGGTGAAGCATACACCTGCTGTTTATCTACATGCAAATACTGTGCAAAATGTAGATATACAGTATCTGTGTTTTTTTCTTTGCACAGTAATTAATTCATTGGCCCATATTGGCATTAAAGTTTAACTCCATGTGTTTCCAAAATATTTCATGGTACAAATTGCCTAACTGTGAGAAGAGCCCGTCCCTACTGATACACATAAAGAATCAGCTCTTACATATCCCACGGAAAATGCTGCTCTCTGTGCTCCTGTGAAGGCACGGGGGAACATAGTGAGATTATTTACAGCAGGGGAAGCTTCTCACACAGGGTCCTGTTAGAGGCTTTAAACCCAGAAAGAATAACCTAGGTGTACATTCTCAAAACTAAAATGCTCATACTCTGTTCTACTGTGGGGAACTATAAAATTAATCCAATTTAACAGAGCTGTGAGAAAACTCTTCTCTTAGTGAGATCAAAGAGTTGACAGCTGACCTCCCAGGTCTGTTCCAGCCTGGTCATATCTCCACTACCACCCCTCCACAGCACACTTAGATCAAGCATCAGCTAAAATATTTTGAATTGCTTTGATGCTAAACTTCTGAAAACAGCAAGTCTTTTGATGTTTGTGACATGGATTTTCAAGTTGCCATGTGAATGCAAGTTAATTTGTTCAGTGAAAGCTCTCAGCAGTTATGGTTCAGTCCTTTTACCTCAAATCCTTCCATTCCCAGTTTAATGTAGCCCTTTCAGAAGTGCAGACTCAAACCTACTCTCCTGTGCCCAAGTGTGAATTGCCATAACTTTGGAAAATATCTGCTCCGCATGGGCTTGGCACAGCAGCACATCTGTCTGCCACAGAGTACTGCTCGCACATTTATGCCTTGAGCGTTGTTACCAAGCTCAGTTATTAGTAAAACCAAAACAAGGTAGGGGATGAGATGGTCTAGCAATGAGTCAGACTTATCAACAGGAACATCATTTGAAGGCACATGTGGCATCTGACTCTCTAAAGGCCCCAACCTGCCACGTGAGACCCTCTCTGTAAGCCCAGCAGAGACTCCTTCATTCAGACATTGACACTACAATAAGCTGATGTAAGTGAAAGCAAGCACACGGAGACGCTACTCACTAATTTCACATTGGTCTCCTTCATAGCCCGAAGGACAAATGCATTTTCCCAGATAGAAACATGTTCCTCCATTGAAACAGGTTGTTGTACAGTTTGCTGAAACAAATAAAACAGGAATGAACTAAGTCACTTCTATGATCTCCGTCTGACTTGGCCTTAATGTTTTCTGCTGCTCATCATAAATAAACAGTAGGTTTAAAAAAATGTCATTAACATCTTTTCATCTGGTTTACCAAGGGAGACTGAAATGGGGTTTTTCCTACATGTTTTACACGGGCACACGCTGAAGTCAACACAGAAAGAGAAAAGTGAACAATACAGCAATGAGATCCCCCAGGACAGACTGTTACAACTTCATCCATCCTCACTTGTAAAGCTTGTTGAAGGATCAAGTCACTACCATTACTGAAACTGCCAGTGTCTGATAAAAGCAGCACGACCTAGGATTGCAAGTTACTTCTACAGGAGGATACCTCACTACGGTCCTCAGTTAATGCCTGGACTAGAAAGAACACTGTAAGTTTTTGCTGTGTGGTGACACGGATGCAAAGGCTGTGTCTCTCATTTGCCAAATCCCTTACATTGTGTTAGACGTGACTTTTCACCAAACAGCTGGGACCCAGGTTAATCCTTCAATACATCGGGAGCATTTCACTACAGCGCACTTTCGAAACATTTCTTAAATGTGGTAAAAGTCCCATCAAGGACTAGATATGAGTCAGAAGGACACTGTCAACAGAATACATGAAGTTCTAGGAAAGTTCCCATTATTTTGCAGGGAAGTCCACTAGAATCTTCTCGATTTAGTCTACTTCATGCAGTTCTGCAATAACATGAGCAGGTCAGCTATATTTGTTCAGGAAACTACTTGTCTTTTAACACCTGATAGCTTGGTCTATTCCAAATTACTGTTCTGAACAACTGATTGCTCCTTTTTGTCTTTCCTGGGCCACAAGGCAGCAACAAAAGTGAATAGCCTGCTTATTTTTTCACATGTCTAGATGCAGCAAATTAACATACTGAGTAAAACTAATTCTACTCCAAGAAACTAGAGTTCAAATACAGATAATTTTTTTCGTAGGCCAGAAATATAAGTGAATTTTGTGGTAGGTCTCACAGCTTTCAGCGGATCAACTAAAGCAATTATCTAAACTACCCTTCACAGAACTGGTGTATATGCACATTCATCTGCAAAAGCACTTGCAACAGCTCTCAGGTTGTGCTAGAGACTCTGAAGAAACACAAAACTTTCAAAACTTACTCACTTCACCACTTGACTTTCTAAAATCCACTTCTAGAGGGAAACTAACCCAGAGGAACAAAGTGAGGCTGCTGGGTACAGAGCGCAGGGAGGTTTAGCAGGCAGTTACCTTTGTCGCAGTTGATGCCATAGAACCCTGGGGGGCAGATGCAGAGGCCGGGTGTAATGCAGAGACCACCGTTCATGCAGCGAGGAGCACACAGTGCTGAGGAGCAGGAAGAAGAGAAAAAACATCGCTGATGTGACAGGAAATATCTATTTGAATACACAGCATGTTGTCTCCTTAAGCTACTTCTGCTGAATATAACGTTACCTTTGTATAACATCTTTGTAAGCAGGTTAGATCAGTTACATCTCTTGTTTGTATCTGGCAATTTGCATGCAATCTTACTAAAAAAGTAAAGATTAAATCATGTTCAAATCCAGTTCCATATGTAAGTAGAAATTGCTTCTTGTACAGTTTAATTACAAACCAGGGAGAGTAAAGTGCCCTCCTACACTGTCTGGATATTTCAATTCCCACCCGTCTCTGTAACTGGACTCTGTCTGGTGCTGTTGCTGGTGCCTCAGCTCTGCAGATGGGACTCTCACTTTAGGGGTTGTGCTCAAGGGTGTCAACAATTCAGTGGGGTTCCCAGGCAGGTTTTACAATGAACTCTCCCTTCTTCCTCTGCACACCTGAGCATAAGTAGGGACACCTAATTAGGCTAGGGGAGCCTGTCTCCCAGCCTGGTTTAGTGGCCAAACTGTTCTGCATGCATCCTATGAACCTTCTCCAGAGTCCTGTGCTCTCCTGAGCCTTCTCTGCAGTCGTGGCCACCCTACAAAGCTCTTCCAGGGAGGCACGTCAGGTGGCAATGCTTCATGCCCACAACTGGTACATGCAGCGACGGTGGGTCCACACCAGTGAGTTAAGAAGCACTGAAGCATGGGGTCAAGTAGGGGCACAGGATCATCCATTTGTGAAATTGTTGGTGCCATTCCTGGCATGGCTTTGTCCCTGGTCAACTGGTAAATCCTTGTGAGCCCAGCCCCAGGGCAAGCAGTGGCCATGGACTCTTCCCAGCAGGGAGTTTGGAGTGTGTTTTTTTAGAGGGTAAGAGAGTTCATTAAACATACAAATGCAAACTGCACTGTCCCAGTTGGCCTGGGAGCTCAGTGAAGGATGCCATCGGAATAGGATGCCCATGGGGATGGTTTGCTCTGTCCCAAGTCACCCCAGGGAGGGTCTGCCACTGGGGGAGGTGAAGGAAGAGACAAGAAGAGCTATTTCCTCACCAAGACACTCATTTCTTGGTCCCTTATTCCTGAAAATGTTGCTTGGGGCTATTAGTTACTAATAGAAAGGAAAAGGAGACTCTTTCTTTCATCTTCCCATCTTCATTGTCAGCCTGCCTCCAAATTAGATCTTATCTCCGAATTAGATATTATCTCTAAATAAACAAAGGCTGAACAACAAAAATATTGTGCTTTGTTTCCCAGCTAGTCTTCATTAGCAGAAGAATTTTATTTAATCTTCTTGCCAGATGGATTCCCTGTGATTAAAGATGGCTTAACTGTTGTGTTAGTTTTTGTTAAAAGTAATCTCTTGGAGAAAAAACATCTTTCTTGTAAGCAATTAATGTTTCCACTAGACCATGGATGATGATAGTGATTCTCTTACATGTATGGACTCAAAATATATGATATTTCAGAATAGGCCATTGTTTTAGGAGAGGCCACAGTGCAGTACCTACAGTTTTGCTGAGATTACGGTAAAGAAGACAGTTGAGAAGATTTTTTTAGAATTACCTTTCTCACAGTGAGGCCCATAAAATCCATCTGGACATTCACAGACATGTCTTTCGTTGCAAACGCCTCCATTTCTGCATCCTCCTGGACATTCCGCTTCAGAAAATATAACAACAGTTTAATTGGCTATTACATACTTCAGTTGTCAGCCAACTCTTGGTAGGATCAATATATTCCTTTGACATAACATTAAACATATTTGCTGAGAGACAGGTGAATGCTGACAGAAACAGAAGTTCAGCTAAGACCTCCTCAAGAGAAATGAGTTGGTTTTTCCTTAGTCTGTACAAACAGTTTCATCACGCACTCAGACAAACGCACAACGTGCTTGTTGACAGACTGGGCATTTCCATTGCTCAGCTGTTCTGTAAGCGCATGAGCAATGTGGATGCTCTGCACAATCCAGCACTTTCTCCTCTGTGTGGAAATGAGCAGGAGTGGGGGTTACCCCAGTATGCACTGGAAGAGATGAGGTGAGAAAACTCCTCTGCCTACTTCTAGAGTTTTGGAAACCATCCTTGCATCTCTCAGCTGGCTCCAGGAACAAAGGACCAGGACGATGATCACCCCCAGCTTTCCAGAGAGTCCATATGATGCAATACTGCTAAACTGTTAAATATTACTTCTCATACCAAAATAGTAACAACATCAACTAATAGCACAGAAACGATAACTTGGATGAATGCTACTATTAAACCGAGTTTGGAGCCGTCTCCTGTTATGCCATATTTTTCCACAATACAGACCTGTAAACTCTGTTTTCCCCATTAATTACCCCAACACTATTTCCAAATGTTAAGCTCAGCATTTTTGAACTGAAAATAAAAAGATAGTAAATATTTTGTGTTGCATTTACATCAGACACCCAACTTCATACATGACATCTGATTGATTTTACTTCCATCAAGCCATTTTCCTTACTGTTTCTCTGCCCACTTCTTCTACCCCTCCTCCAGTTTCCCCAGGCTAATTGGCAGTAGCAAGGCTTCAAAGGAGAGAAGCAGCATTGCTATTTAGGTGTAGTGAGGTTTCAAAGAATAAACAGCTCCTGCTCCCACCACTTACTCTTTGAAGCCACACTACAGCAAATTAACTCAGAGAAAAGAGCACAAAGAAGAAAGTGTAGGACTGGGAATGAAGACTTAATAGGAGAAGAATAAAAATCTCACTGTTTGTATGTCAGCCTTGTCATGGGTTAATATGATACAATTGCACCTGACGTGGCGTAACTGCCTTATCTTAGATACTGACTTTCCGATTTTAGAGCCTCAATTTAAAATAGTAATTATAGTTGGGTTTAGAGTATCAAGTTAATCCAGAAAGTCTTATTACATAGTGTTTATGGTTCATAGATTGGTTGATTAAATAGGTTCTCTCCTTTTCAAGTAAACAATGCAATAACTTCATGGTGCTTTTCTTTTACAAGTGCACCCTGAGTGTGTTTACTGCTTGATGACTGCAAGTATTGAGGATCAGCTTCTACCACCTTACCTGCATCCAAAACCAAGAGGCTGTCACCTGAGCTCCAGAGAAGGTAAAGCCAAATTTTGCAAAAATGTTCTGATTTAGGACTTTTGCATTCAGTTTATACGTGCAAGTTGAGATTTAAGGAAATGTTGAACTAAGGCATCAAACCCTGAAGTCAGTGTCCCCATTAGAGACTCCAGAAGTTGAGTTCTCCAAATGATGCACCTCTTCTAAAAATGTTAGCCTCAGCTTGTTTTCACAGGGCTACCTCTTCTCTAAGAACCTCAAATCATTTGCTAACAGATGCTCCTCGCATGATGCATTTCTATCAATGTCCTTGATGTGATGAGCTGTGAACAGGAGGAGAAATGCCACCAACCCAGTCTGCTAAGGGAAACATAGTCAACAGTAAGAAAAGGGTTAGTAAATATGGTAAATGGACAGCAAATCCACAGACAGAGCCAGAACACACTGTGTGAGCATTTTATTTCCATCTTCTCTAGCCACCCTCCTGAATGAAACATAAGAAAGTTAGGATATTTTGGCATGTCCTCTTTAGCCTTACCTTGCTGACAGGTTTTGAAGAAGATGGCGTTCTGAGGAGTCTGGAGAATAATATTGCCTTCTGAATTCATTATGATCACATTCACTTCAAATGCAGCGACCCCATCCTGTTTTCCAAGGCAAGGAAATCCAACCTGAACGACTTCAAGGAGAATAATAACAATAATATTTATATTTACACACATGTACATCTCTCTCTATAAAAGCATACATTTAAATATGAAAATATATAGATAATATTTATATTTAAGCTTTAGAGTAATGCCACTGATGAAAAGGTGTAACACAGAGATGCACAGATCATCTTATTCACAGGTGTCTCAAGGACTGAAAGTACAGCAGCACAGGAGATGTGCTTGTCTTCATTTGCTAATGTAACCCCAAGAGCCTGCAGCACAGGCAGCGATCTTAACATAAACATAGTTCTGCTTGCAGACAAGGCAATTACTTATGTGGAGGTATCTAAGGATACACCAAAACAAGCTGGAAGGCTATACTCAATCTTCTAAGCCGAGTCTACATTTTCGAGGCCCTCACACAACTTCTGAAAAACATTTTACATGTTTTGGAAAAAAAAGGTACTTTAGATATGTTTTGCTGCAATTCCAGTCCCTAAAGTGCTGGCAAGATGGTGCATTTGATAAATAAGATTTTGGGTGCAAATATATAAAAGAAGACAAAGACACATCACTCTGACAAAACTTGGTAAGTTTAGTGATATTTGGAGATTGCCTTCCCAGGAAAAGTATTCAAACACTTTTGAACTACAAAGAGTTTAAGCAAATAATTAAGGTCTGTAAATCTAGAGTATTTTAATGAGAATGCAAGCCCGATACCTCAGAGCTATTGAGTGCTCTTCTGTGACCGTCAAAAGTGATCTTAAATAATCTTCAGATGAAATGATTTTATCTCTTTTCTTCAAAATTGGCTCAAGTTAGATCCAGCTAATGGAAATTGTTTATCCGTTTCTTCTGAACCTCGCCTGAGATTTCTGAACCAAATATTGAGCTAAGAGCCCTACATTTGGTTTGGTTTAAATTGCTTGTTATAAAGAATTTTGCCAGTCATAATTGGGCCATTTTTGTTATTTGTTGCCTTGGTATAATACAGAATAATTTATTGCTGAAACACATTCTGCTTCTCCTAAGTCCTATAGACTGAAAGGTCTGTTGCAGTTTTCATTATAAAGTAATTTCATTGTGGAAGCACTTTTACACCAATCTTTTAAAAGACAGTTACAAAAAGTGTGTAACCATGTGGTAAGAGGGAAACTCTTGCAGTGGATTAAATACAGTTTAAATGCAGCGAACTTCTTAAACTGTAGTAACCTTACCACACAAGTGCAGGAATTCAGTGTTTGTATTAGGACGTGTGTGACTTTGCTGAGCAAATTAGTACAGGGAGGAGGATATGGCAGATATTTAATGATGGCACTATATTCACATCTAGACTTCACTGAATCGACAGCAAAGTGATTTAATTCTAATATAAGTTCAAGGAGAATTTGATACCTCATCTCATTAAGGATATACTGGATTAGAAAAAGTTGAGAGAAGGACAGCCAGGCTGCATCCAATGAGGAGCAACTGAGTAGGTTGTGACTCTTCAGCCTGGCAAAGCGAAAAGTTAGGGGGAACTTAATAGATATCTACAAAATCATGGCTGGCATGGATAGGACCGACAGGATGAAATAATTGCTGTCTTTACCAGTACCAGGACTAGTGTCCAACAGATGAAGCTGTTGCAGGCAGACTCAAAACAACAGGAGGGTTCTTCATGCAATGGGAGGCAGTAAATTCCTTGCCAAAGCAACTTGAGATACCAGAAGATACTATGAACTCCAGGAGAACCTGGACAAGTGCTGGAAAGAGAGATCCATAGCCCATGTGGGGTTATAAAAAAGGCAGATCACTTAAGACTCGGGAAATTCTCCAAGCCGAAGCTAGTCAGAGCTGAGAGGGTAAACAAAACCATCACATACGATTGCCCTCCTTTTGCTCTTCCACAGGTCTTTTTATGGCTACTGTTGGCCATAAGACAAAATACAGGCTAGACAGGCCATCAACACTAAAGACATCCTCATGCTTTTTTAGTAGTAGGCAAATACACTCAAAGAAGTTCTAGAAGTCCACTGATCTTGACAAGGCCACAGGGTTCAGCTGCCTCTGAGTAAGATACCTGTTAATCCTAATTCTTGTTTCCCGCTTTTATGTTTAATACAGCTGTCTTTCCTATTTTATTCCTCTCTAATTGTCTTCAGTGCAATCTTTTGGGCTAAAACACTGTTTCAAGAAATAACTTGCCACTGTTGACTTGTTACTAAATACAAGCTTGTGACTGAGTTTCTTCTGACACGCGTATGTGTAGAAAAACTACTTCTAATGCAATAGAATCAGGCAAACCAGACCACATCTGCGAGAACATTTCTGGGAACATATCAACTATAGACATAACTACAAAGTAGCAGACATTCACTACTTTTATAGTATGTATTTATGTAAGGCAACTTAAGTTAATTTTGGCCAGCTAGCAGGCAACGTAAAAACCCAACCATCATACTAGTGACTCATCATTAAACAGCATACATGCTTCAAAACCTGTCATACAAATACGATTATCGATGCTGTTTGACACTGGACTCACTATAATACCAAACAGGACTTAAATACAGCTTATATATACATGATACATGCACTGCACATGATCCATGTAAGGATCTTTTACTTTTTACTTTTTTTTACTTTTAAATGTCTTTACTCGCCAATTTATCAGGCTTGCAACCAATTAAATTGTATCAATTACGGTACAAATACTATAGCAGTCTTCACTCAAATCCATTACCAATACCACTCATTCAATCCACACTGAATGGAGAGGCCAACCAGTAATGTTAAATTCCAGGTGCCACAGCAAAAAGCTTTGCTGCAACACGCTACACAGCTGAAAAGGAAGGCAATCAAATACAAACTTCCAGAATTTACAGACTGAAGAAGAGGTGAGGAGAGAAGAGGTGAGGAGAGGAGAGAAGAGGAGAGGAGAGCAGAGGAAAGGAGAGGAGAGGAGAGGAGAAGAGAAAGAGAAGAGAAGAGAAGAGAAGAGAAGAGAAAGAGAAGAGAAGACTGGCCGAAGATGTAAACCTGTATATCAGTGCTTTACTTTTTGGCCCATCCTCCTGCTTAATTTCTTATTTCTTTCCCTTTTTATCCCACATGGTTTTATGTCAGCAAAGGCTGATCAGGAAATCATAATCACTAAGACACTACTGTCACCCAGATGCACATTTTCTGCCTTTCTGACAGAGAATATCATGTATTAGCCCTGGAAGAGATCACGCAGACCATTATTCATCCACTTCAGAGCAAAGCAGATACAATAACCTCTCATGGAAAGCTTTTTTGCTCCACTCGGCTCACTGTGCACCGCGGTGATTCTGGAGCACTCACGTTGGCTTGGGCTCGGCCTCTGCTGTGAAGATATAAGCTCCCATGAAGGACTAAGAATGCACAACTAAGGGAAAAGTGGTAAATGATAATATTCTAAACTAGAACTTGTGTTTTTGATCTGAATGCCTGATGACAAGAGCTGACCCCAAATGAAAGTAAAACATCCACAAACTGCAGAAACAGAGTAATTTGGTAACTATTCCTTATAGTGATCAAAGATTGTTTTTTCTACAAGTTGCACAGCTTAAATAATAATATTCATGCACATGAATTTTATGCAACAATTTTGCACAAATTTCTGCTGATTTATCTACACATAAAAGCTTTGCATTGCTTGGCTCAGACAAAATATGGTGCTGTAGTCAGGCAAGGCCCTCAAAAACTGTTCAAGCACTGTGGCAAGCATTTCTTTAGGTATAAACTTCAGAGCTGTATTTCATAATAAAATATTTAGGCTTTACTGGCTGTAGAATATTTCTTACAGGAACACAATTTAGAATATCAACAGCACAAACCTGATGGTTTATGAGGAACTGTTCCAAGCAGAGGGATATTTATAGTTGGATCAGACATTATGCCTTTATCCAAAGAGCGCAAAGACAGGAACTCATAGAAGTACTCAGCCTATGACAAAATAAATGAAAAATCAATATGTATTTTAACTGCATTCACAGAAGCAAACTATTTAGCATATAAACTACAGCAGAAAAATACTACGCTTTTCATTAAGCCAGTCACTGGATTTGTTTATATTATTGCCCTGAGTGCTTCTTCATCTAAGCATAATTTTCAGATAATATTCTCTTATTTCAGAGATTGCAAGTGACCGTACATTAATCAGGGCAGAGCTTAACAGCAAGGAAAATGACATGCATACAGTGAACAAATGTTATACAGAGAAGACATTTTTTACAACCCACACATTTTATCTGGCAGACCATAAAAACTGTACAATCAGTAAGCTAATTCTTAAAGCTGTTCACTGGGGAGAATCCTCCTGGAACTGACTGGTGAGCCTGCCTGAGCCGCCTGCACAATGAGCACAGCTTAAAGGACAGACTCACATGCGTGATACCAACTGTGGTGCGAGAATATCTGAGTTTTGCTCTTGGTTGATCTGCACAACTTGGCACATTGCCTTGGGGAAACAGCGCCAGGCAATGAACAGCCACATTACTGAGTGCCATGCTAGGCCACATACCTCGCTTACAGCTCTGACACTGCCTTGTTCGACCTCAGTGCATTAAATTGTTCCAGGGTGGAGCTGAGAGCTCTCCTACAGAGTTGGCTTCATGTCACTCATTATTAACCGCAACATAAATGATTTGTTTTGGTGATCCCCAACAGGTGCTGGCATGATTTAGAAACTACTTTCCACTACCTTCATCCTAGTCCCAACATGCACCTGCACTGCGGCATTGGTACTTTCTTCCATGGCACGCTAACCTCTCTGTTCAGTCATCTATTCAATACTTCAGATTTGATGGAAAGTGACATTGTGTGTCTGCAGCGTAGCCGTGTACACCACATACACCTGGGAAATCTCGGCAAGTCACTGGAGACTTCCACTACTGTCGATGCCATGGCTGCAGGTGTGCAGGGCAAGCAGAAATGAACACTTCGCCTGAAGTCTGGCTTCTCATTTACCCTGAAGCATAGGAGGGACCACAGCTAATTGTACTTGCTGCTCTCAGAAAAGCACTTGAGACCTTAGCATCGGCACTGGCAAAAATGCGTCTTCATCTAGCAACTCACTCTTAGTAGACAGCATTGTTATGTTTACTTTTTAGCTAAAATGGTGAAACAAAGAGATATTAAAGCTAAATTTTATGAGAACTTTGGGCTGATAATTTGCCCTTAGCCGGAAGACTGTCCTTTTTGTCCTATAATATCCTGGATCCCTAGTACAAGCAAGACATGGACTTACTGGAGTGAGACCAGTGAACAGCAACAAAGATGATGAAGGGACTGGAGTGTCTGACATACAGGGAGAGGCTGCGATATCTCGGATAATTCAGCCTGAAGAAGGCTGAGGGGCGACCTAATCAATGCGTATGAATAGCTGACGAAGGGAGTGTAAAGACGATGAAGCCAGGCTCTGCTCGGCAGTGCACAGTGACAGGTCAGGAGGCAATGGGCACAATACAGAAAGCTCTGTCTGAACCTGATAAAACACCTTTTTACTCAGTGTGTGACTTAGCACTGGTACAGATTACCCAGAGAGGTTATGGAGCTTTCGTCTGTGAAGATGTTTAAATCCCAACTCAACACAGTCCTGGGCAAGTGGCTCTAGGTGACCCTGTCTGAGCAGAGAGGTGTACTAGATCACCTGAATATCAGACTGTCTGGTCTCGTATCAGCTTCAGCCCTTCTGTGATGTTGTGCTGAGCAGAGCAGAAGCCACAGCAGCATGTGAGAAACCATCTCCCTTTAGCTCCTGGTGACACCAGCCAAGCACTCACAAGCTGGATAGAAAGGTCATTATGACATTCCTCATCAGCCCTGGCAGTACATCCACTCATTCTGTGGGGACAGCAAGGAGACCCCAAAACAGCATTCAGGGGCTACACTCCACAGTCTTCAGAGGGTGTTGTGTAGGCATGGAGACTTCAGAGGAGGACTCGCAAAACAATAGGGAAGGAAGCGATCAAAGTTTTCAAGGGTGGGTTAAACACATGGAGTGTATGTGGGAGGGAGAGGGGGACATGGAGAGAAGCAGTAAAACAGGAGATGAAAATTGAAGTCTGGGGTAAAGTTCCAAAGGGTGGTTTTAATTAAAGAACTTTTTTTTCCAATACAATATACCATGCCAAAATATGAAAACAAGCCATAAAGTCAGATTGTGAACATTTTGGTTTTAAATAAAACTTTGGTTCAGAAAAATAATTATATGTCTCCACACATCTATAGAATAGTACAGTGAGTGAGTCAATGCCGTACTGTCTGTTTCTCATTGGTTAGCTTTGATGTTTAGTTACATCTAAACCAGGATTTAGATAAATGGGTCGAGATATTAAAACATTATGTTCTTACTATCCTAGTAAACAACAACTGGTAACTAGACCAAATAGCTCCACTCCCATATTTCCATTCTAGCCACATTGTTGTAGAAGGTCTGCTTGTGAGCCAGAACCCCAGTTTGTAGGAAAGTAACTGGAATCCCGTTTTCTAGAGTCAAAACGATGCCTAAGGACAAAGATAAAAAGAAAGCTTGCTGTGAGAAAGGGGATTGATTACTGCATGAACCACAATACTCACTGCCTTTCGAAGAAGGAACTCCTCTAACCAGAGCAGAGACATAGCAGGAATTAGTGCCCGAGGCAGGAGTACATTCTACTCATGCATTAAAAAGATGGGAAGATACATTGCACAAGCAACAGGCTGCTCAGGAGGAAAGCCACACATTGCATTGGGGGAGGATATTTGCTCTCACAATTCCTGTACAAAGGTTTGTACATCTGCTGAGCTCACAAAAATGGAACTTCTTGAAATGATAGTATCTAAGAAGACCTGAAACACTTCAGGTGGATCCAGCTAGCATGACTTCAAAGTTAGGAATCCATGTGCTGCAGAGTATGTTTGCAAATCACATGTACTGGACTGAGTTGGTTAAATTTTTATATAAAAATCATACACAAAATTCAAGAGTCTAGAGAGGCTGCACAGTGGACCAGTGTAGTTTAACTCCTCAAACCTGTGAATCTGAAACAAGATTCTATCAATCCTACCTATTTGGAAAAAATCTGTCTTGACACAATCCCTACACCCAGTCTCCAGTATTGTCCTGCTGTAATTTGAGTTGATTGCCAATTAACTTGCATTAATCATCACATCTGAAAAACAAACAACACACCCTCAGCAAATATTTACCATGCCTCCTGTCTAGCATGAAATTCTGTCCTGATTGTTAATTGAAGAGATTGATCTTTGCAATTAAAATACTGTGTAGTGAGTACCATAATTTGTGCTGTAAGTGGTCATTGTGAGTGACCTGTTAATGGGAACAAAATTTCCTTGGATACTGTTGAGAGATAAAGGCTAAAAAACCATAATCTATTATATATTGGCTTTTCCATTATAAAAACATGCTGATGACTTCTTTTGTTTTAAGCAAGCCTATGAACTGACTGGTACAGGAGGCGCAAAATTTGGTACTGAAGCTCAGTTTCAGAGGAACAGTACTATCGGGGCGATGAAGGAAATGGGGTTTCAGATAAATTGTTGATCCTTGACAACTGCACACTCTGCATGCACGGAAGACTTCTTGGTTTTGGCTTGACTTCAGGAAGCACCCAAGGAAGAATATACTTTACTTTTGTGTAAAGACTTTGAGACTGTCAGAAACTGAGGCAAGGGCCTCGGCAGACCTTGTGTGGACAGTCTGGGGATTTGGTGCCTTCAGGCAGCAGGCAGCCCCACGCAGCTGCCCTTTAAGAGTTCCCCATGTGGGCAAAGCCCTCAGCAAAGGGAGGAAATTTTGTTTTAGGCAAACAATTCCATGGCCAGGATTAACTTTTATGGACTTTAAATGGCCGCTTTCTATAAATCAGAGGAATTTAAAAGGTTATAAAAATAATGAAGCCCTCTAAAAAGTATTGTAGCAAACATCTGTCGGCAGTTTGATTTTAAATGATACACACTTAAAATTCCTATAGAAAGCCACTCCTCAGTACAAGATCTACCGCGTTAGAGTTTTCTTATCACTCAAATGCCGTGTTGTGCCCACCTTGGCCTTGTGTCAGATTTAATCAAAGCATTCACAGGAATGTGCTTTATGTTTTCTTCATTTTACATGAAAGATATGGAATTAGAAGTAATGGTAGTTTCCAAAAGCGAAGTAGAGTAGCTTAAGCTGTTGCATGTGACAGCTCAATAACTTAAGGAAATCTGCAGCCTTTCTAACAAAGAGAATGTGTGTTAGCTTTGCAAGTTGATGTAAGAAATTAACTGTATTTTCTTATTATTTTAGAGATCAGTGCAGAATGTTCTGCTATCAATTAAATGACAAATAAACTCTAATGCCAATTTTCATCATTTCAAAAAACTCATCAAAAAAGCTCATTTTATCCCAGATTCATGGATAATTCTGGCTATGTACACACTAGAAGATTCTAGCATGCATTATCCATAGCAGATGCTCACAGCTGCATATCGCATAAATAAAAGCACAAACTGAGGTAATGTATGTGTTTGTTAGGTGTTTACAGCATGGACTATTGCTTCTCCAAGATATTAACTGCATTAGGTCAGAGAAGCTGGTCCGCCTGTGTTCCAAGATGAAGCATGAAGCAAAATGAGATGAATTTCAACAGAGGGGAGGCCGTAGCCGTACCGTCTGTACCAGGCTATTGAAGGAGCCTGGCCAGAGGAAGAACATGTATCATAGATTCATAGAATCATTGAATGGTTTGGGTTGGAAGGGACCTTAGAGATCGTTGAGTTCCAACACCCCCGCCACAGGCAGGGACATCTCCCACCACACCAGGCTGTTCAAGGTCCCATCCAGCCTGGTCTTGAACACTTCCAGGGAGGGGGCATCCACAGCTTCCCTGGGCACCTGTGCCAGTGCCTCACTGCCCTCATTGTGAAGAATTTCTTCCTAATATCTAAAATAAATCTTCCCCCTTCCAATTTAAAGCAATTCCCCCTCATCCTATCACTCCTTGCCCTTGTAAAATGTCCCTCCTCAGCTTTCTTGTAGCCCCTTCAGGTACTAGAAAGCATCCATGAGGTCTCCTTGGAGCCTTCTCTTCTCCTGGTGGAACAACCCCAACTGTCTCAGCCTGTCCTCATAGCAGAAGTGCTCTAGTCCTCTGATCATGTTCGTAGCCCTGCTCTGGAACTGCTCCAACAGTTCCACATCCTTCTTACATTGGGGATTCCAGAACTGGACACAGCGCTCCAGATGGGGTCTCACAATAGCAGAGTAGAGGGCAAGAATCACCTCTCTCGCCCTGCTGACCAGGCTTCTTTTGATGCAGCCCAGGACACAGTTGGCTTTCTGGGCTGTGAGTGCACATTGATGGCTCGTGTTGAGCCTCTCATCAACCCAAGCACCCCAAGTCCTTCTCCACAGGGCTGTTCAGCACCACACTTTGTTACTGCCATGCAGTCTAGATGCTGCTGTAATGATCGACACAATGATGCCTCCTCAGTCACACAGATAATAAACCATCTGACAATAAGGCTTTATTTTTCTGCTAGGGAAGGCGGCTTTGCCTTACCTGTTAATTGGTCTTGTCACAAAATGGGTAAACTAGTTTTTGTACCTCATTATGATATTGAAAGTGACTTGCTATCAGCCTTGTAACTTCCAAGTCCTTATCCGTTCCAAAGTGGGAGGCAAGCATAACAATACTGAGCGATACAGAAACACACTCTGAGAAGACCATTTTACACAGAAGACGGGATAACCTGCCCATTTTCCAGTACTGGCTGCTAAGGGTATGGGAATTAACTGAAGCAGTAGGATCAACAAAATCAGAGGTGCACACAAAAGGAAAATGAGAGATATTTTGTTGAAGAAAACCCATGCACGAAGAGGAAAACTTTTTCAACCATGGAGGGAAATCCCTGGCGTGCAACTTCTAGCAATAACCCTTTGTGATTTCAATGGTTTTAGAATAATGGTACAAAAGCCTGCTGATTTTGCCAATGGAAGATGACTAACTGGAGTGTAATGTCTCCTGTGGCATGCGACTGCGGATGACAGATAAGATCCTCCAAGAAAATGGTCCAGGAAGCTGGAAATTTCTTGGTTACTATTAAAAGTAGTCCCAGATATTGAAAGGTGACATTGCAGCCTTCCCAGAATGCTTTGCACAGGAGAGATGGACAGAAAGCTTTGCAGAATTTATCAGCCTTTCCTCCACGTAATGACAAAATCATTTCTGTAAATATAAGCAATGCCAACAAATCACTATGAAGAAGCTTGGTGAGACCACAAATTAATACATTTAGTTTATTTAACAATTAAGTTTCTGGCAATTGTCTGCTCTTTGGGAGGCACGGGAAACAGGGCAGGTACCTGGTCATTATCAGCTGATACTTTCTCTCATCAGACCTTCAGGTCTGGAATCACTCTAGGATTTGAAGAGGTAATTTGAAACCAACCCAAGGCTGGAAACTGAAGGGCCTGGCAGAGAGTTGGGTTCGAGAGGGACACCAACGAAAAAGAAAAATCCAACTACACCAGCAGAACGCTGACTTTAGAACTCCTCCTCATGTGCAAGAAAATCGGGCTTCCTGAAAAAGGGCCAAATATGTGCCTATTGCACATTCCTGTCCGTCATTAGACTGCTCATGAAAATACAATTTTGGTTTAGATCAGAGCCAATTCTTTGACACAGCAGGTAACTGCAGTGGAGATGGTGGGGCTGTTGCACAAGGCTCAAGTCTTAGAAAGCAGTGTATGGATGAACATATCCACAGCAACTTGTAGGTAAGAACAAGTACACTGCAACAAAGGCATGCGGCACGCAGGATTTCTTAAAATAGAAAGTCACAACAAATTTACAGTTCTTGTTGAGGAAAGACTTGGGAGCTTCTCACTCCTTCTCTACCTTGCTTTAGTCAGAAACAAGAGAGAAAGCAAAAGAACACAGCTCCCCATACTGAGAAGTTTTCTTGCTTAATGGGTTTTCTACAACATATTTTATTCCTGCTTCCCTAGAAATACCTTCGAGAAAATTAAGGTAAAAGGAGACAGAATCATTAGGGTTTTGATAAATATGCATAGTTAATTACACCTTGAAAATCTCTACCAAGGAATTCTATTTCTCAGCATGAACCAGGCTGGAATGTATACGTGGCGCCTAAGTTTCTTTTAAATTGTTTTTTCCTATGTCTTACAGATTAAAATCAGATGACTCTGCTTTGGAGAAGGGGAAAGAAACAAGTAGTACACCAAAAAGAGAAATAGCATTAGATTTCAGATTAAAAACAATTAAGATGGTAGATACACAAGCCTTCATTATCTTCCAATATTTAATGAAATGTACTGTTCTGGTATCCTGAGAATTGGCAAAAGCTCTTCTGCTGAGAAGTTATTCCTTGTTCCGGCACAGGAAGGGCTAATTAATTCTTTTGTTACTCAGAAAAAGATCAGTGCTCTCTCCAGTGGAGATTTCATGATCAGGGATGTCCAAAATACCAGTTTCCTAAGACTAATAAAAACAAAGGAAATTATCATTGCTCTATAGAGAAAAAAAACCTAAAATACTCTCTCCTCAGGTTAGTTCCAACAAAACAATGCTATATAGGTCTGCGGCTGGCACTGACAGCACCTCTATGTGGCCCTATCTAGACTGAAAATAAACAATGGAGTTACTTTTTTCCCTTCACAGCTGCACGCATAAGTGAAAACCTGTGGTGGCTGGTCCTGGGAGTGCATCATTACAAAGATTACAGACTGTTCGCAGTTTCAGGCTCTGCACAAATTTATTTGTAATTAATAAATTAGCTTGAAAATTCCATTCAGATAATGTAAAATAATTCCAATAAAACCTTTCCAATTAGGAAAACTATTGCACTAGCAAGTATTTTGACTAATTATGATGGAAATCTGAGCAGACACTATACTTAATTAAACAAAGTATTTTTATAAGCACAAATGTAAACCTTAGAGATGATGACTCGTCTGACATCATGATTCTTCAGTCACAGCTGAAGAATAAGCTAATCTACATCTTGTATGGTGGTAAACATGGATAATGCACGCAGATTCATTTTGGCCATGCTTCAAACTTCCAACCCTTTGTTCTTAAGCCTGACAGGACAGCTTTGAAGTTGAGGATAAAGCTCCTCTAGCACACCATTACTGAAGAAACCTTCTGATTATGATCTCATGAAAGCGTAATCAATAACTCACTCAAGTTAAAAGCGTGGCAAACAGTAAAGGTCATGTAATTGGGCCTTTATTGAGTCCATGTGTTTCATTCTTGGCTTTAACTGGCACTCCTGTGTAATAAGCATCTCTCCCCAAACATGAACTCCCTCAGAAGTTATGAGATCTCACTGCAGCTTCTGTCAGACTGGAGTACTTCTAAGAGTCTTGGAGTGGGGTGCTTCCACTTTAGTATATTCAAGTGACAGAAAGTTTGCAGTGCCTCTGAGTGACAGTTTATTTACTGCTCCACAGGTAATGGTCTTTATCTTGTATTCCAAGAAAATAAGTGTTTAAAAGTTAAGGTGAAAAGTTTTTGAAAAAAAAATGCAACTCTTTCCTGCCTAGTTGTTAGAAAGACTTCCTCAACACTGCTCTCTTTTAACATCTACTGCATGGATTTTTCAATTATTTTTTTTTTTTGTGAATATCCAGAGTAATTTTGCTCTTGTTTTATGGGCTGCTACTGACCAAAGCAAATTCTAGATACTACCATGAAAGAAGAACTAAATTAATTATTTAAATAGAATGTTTGATCGATGTATCTGTAAAGGAACTTGTCTGTTCACTGACCTGAAATCACACTGATCTGTCTACTGAGACAAGACCCCAGTATGCAGGCATATGTTACTGTGATATTTCCATGCACCACACAGTCCCCCACACACGAATGTCCTCCGTAACTATACTCTGAACTTTTCCAAGCAAGATGGACTTATCTTCATGGTAAAGCAGGGAAGTACTACCTTATCCCCAGTTTCTGCTGAGAAACTGAACAGTTTCTCCAAACAAGTTTTCCGTCTTTCAGGCTGTTTCCACAGGTAGGATCCGCACAGGTTCATCCCTGCGTTTCAGTACCAGTCTCACGACATCCAGTCTTCTGAGTTCACGTGCAGAACAGTCCAATGCATTTCCCAGCATTTAAATGAAGCATCTTTAAAGTCAGCTCACCTTCAGCTTCCTGTGCACACAGAGACCAGCACTTGCAGAAGAAAATTCAGCCAAGCCAGAGTCTGATTTAACTGCTGTCTTGAACTGCCTTTCTCTCTCTCCCTGGGTCTCCCTGGGTGCAGATGGAGTCTAATTGCAGTGTAGAGATCTTCCCATGGCCCGGACTCTGCTGACTTTCTCTACCCTGCTTTGCTATCAAAGTTACACCCTAGAGAGGCAGCTGCAAATCCTGAATTTCACTGCAGCCCATGTGCTGTGCTGCAGAGCACAGACTCTGCACTTGGTATCATTTTACTGAGTTTTAGCAACAATTATTTGGAGAAATCCTCTCATCAAACATGTTTTCCTTCTGCCCCTAACCACTGCTAGTGCACCAATCCTTTCCCACTCTTCAAGGCTGCTTCTTTTTGCCTTCCCCTTCTTCTTGTCACCATGTGGTGATGAACCATGTGGATGATGAACACAGCAAACAGCCATGCAGGGGTTTTCCTTTTTTCTCCTTCTGCTACAGCCCCTTTCTTCACTGGGATTAAGAAGTGTTCCATTTTCTAGGTTAAAAGTTTTGTGCAGATGAACTTCATGAAAGACAAAAGCAGTGTTCTGATACAGGCAGTGCTGACATGGCAGGGGCAATCCCTCATTCAAGGAACATGAAAGAAACTAGGAGCAGTTATGACAGTCAGGGTCAAGTTGGGCTTCCAGATGAACGCTTTGCACACACTTGCAGGAATGAGTCCTATTCAGAAAGGTAAGAAGTGTATTTTGGGAAAGCTATGTCCTTCTGGTTTGTTTTGGTTTGGGGTTTATTTATTTTTTAAACTCTGGATAACGTGACCTATCACCTGCAGTACAAATCCTGACAAGAAGTGTCAGCAGCTGAAAGTTCACCAGAGGAACCATTTGCAGAGACTCAAATCTCATCCTTATTAGAGAAAATGACAGTTCAGCTTCAGACATGAACACGTGGACCTCTCCAAGCCCAAAGTTACCTTTGATGAAAAAATAGACGGAGTCTGATGACAGCAAAAGTCTGTACTCTGCCTTGAGATAACTACCCCATCTGGGCTGAAAAGTTTTACTAAGATCACAGCTGTAATTTATTCCTCAACGCACAGCTACAGAGACTCTGGTCTGCTCTTGCAGACCGAGACTAAATTATCCTTTTTGTCCCTCAATACAACCCAGATGTGCTGACAATCTTAACGTCTGCTGGAGTCAAAGACTGATGGAGGTTCCCCAAATCCCCCAAAGCAGCCTGCATTCACTAAACAAAGTGAGTAGCTACGGGCTGAGTGTGGTCCACATTACTTTCAGAATGAAAGAAATACTGGAGTAGAATGATGTCCCACACTGCAAACCTTGCTGAGCTGTCAGGTCTGCTCTCTCGATCACTGCAGGATGCAGAAATGCAGTGCTCAGCAAAGCAGCTTGTGCGTCAAACCCTGCCTCTCATCTATAGAGGGACATGCTGTATCCCAGTCAGCTGAGTCTGGGTCCATTTTGTCTGGTTCTGCTTGAATTTCTGCTGGTTAAAAGGGGGTTTGGGTTTGGGAGTTGTGTCTTTGTTTTGATTCGATTTGCCACATTTTCTGTAACTTGCATTACTAGGACTGCACCAAGGCAGCTCAACGCAGCCTAAGACTGCACTTTTGCAGCCCTACCCTCTTCAAATGTGGCCTTGTGATGAGCTAACCAAGACAGCAGATCAAGTTAAAAATCAATCACTTCTTTCAGTAGGGTTAGTTTTCAGCCAGAGCAGCTCCCTGAGCAGTGACATCAGCACTGGCACAAGAAAGAGAATGGAAATATGTTACCAGGGATGGGAAAGAAGATGGGATGGTGTCAGCTGCCAGTCTGGCTGAGCTGTTGTGGAATGGCACTGGAAGCAAGGCAAATTGTTCCCATGCCATTGGCAGATATCAACTTTTCTCAGTGCACTCTCAAATTTCATTATCCTGGAATAGGAAAGAAACTAAACTGAGAATCATCAGCAAGAAGATTCCTCCAATGCACTGGTGAAACTAACAGAACCTGTACCCAAATAGGACATGTGCATTCCTAATGGTAATGCCAGAGCCACCATGTGGACACGAGGCTTTTTATCTCTGAGAAAAATGAAAATTCCAAACACATGATCCCACCCTCAGAAATATGATCATGTAATTGTTCACTAAGATTATATGCTGAGAATAATTCAAGTTGACTCATGTTTGTCATGTTTTTAAGCTTGGGGCAGTTTGTATTAACAGGTTCCTTTGGAGCAACACTGGATTACAAACACATTTCTGAAATGTGATCAAGGAGCTGTACTCTTTAAGCAGAATATGACATGCATACCTCTCAGGAAAGTGAGTGCCACCTTTCTGACTGTGGTACGCCACTCAGATGTGCTGTGCCCCTGAATCGAGGACAGGATGAACATCTATTTCCAAGTGGCTCTCCTGCCATACCTTAGGAAATGGTATACAGAGTATTATAGGAGACGGTGGATAAGAATGCCGCACCAGGAGGCTTCTGTAATCATACTAACTGCACGTATAGTAGGCAACTGCCACTGAGGAAATCCACTGCTCTGGGTATGACCTGTCTCAGCTAAAAATGATGCTGTTCAGGTGCAAAGGGGAGACCTACGCTCTGCTGCTTTTGCACATGAGGCGCTTGCACAAGCAAGATTGGAACACGGGCAATCCTGAATCTAGAGAGCCTGACACTCCTCCACCAGCCTTTGCCGATACGGTGGTGCACACAGCAAATGGGCTCCCTCATGTGGATCTCCTAAAACGTACCAGAGAAGGACCACGCAAGTACAGCTCGGGAACGCTGCAGTGAGGAAGCTGAGGAAGACCTGCTTTGCTCTCTTCGGCTCTGCTAGAAAGAGGGACCCTTCCACACCCTTCCCACCGTTCAGGAAAGAAGATTCGTTCTCTGCTCTGCTCAGAATGGTAACACACTATTGTCTAGGAAGTGGCATTAAGTAAACTTATGCAACATGCAATCTATTTTCAAACTTCTAAATCTCTGAGGAACAAAGTTATTTTTTTTCTAATCCTTTCTACCCTTCAGTCTCTTTTTTCTTTAAGAAAACAGAGGAAATGCTATAAAAAAAAATTGTGATAATTAAAAAAACTTCAAGAAGTCTTAATGCTTAAGTTAAACAGCCAAAATCAGGAAATGCCAGTGAATAATGCTGTACTTACCTCTGTCTCCTTTTCTTTTCTACGGGACATTAAAATCTCTTTAAGAACATAAGTCCATAATAATTCTTATCTATGAGACATAATATCATGCAGCTTCTTCTAGAACTGTGAATCTTATACAGGCAAGGAACCAGTGGCAAAGTCCTGCAGGTTCCCTCAGAGTACATTAGCCGTTACACACAGCTGAGTAGCCTTTGAAAATCAGACCCATTAAGTCAAGGAACACATTAATATGCAGATACACAGTAAACGGCACAGTGCAAGCTGTGTGGTACAAGATAGGCAGAGGTCTAGGGAAAACATGCTTGCACATAAATGCCAACAACTTAATTTAATAGTTTGTTGCTGTAACCTTTCAATTGTATTTAAGAAACTGAGAGATATGAAATAGGGGTGGCAGAATGCCACAACTTGCTGACCGTAAGATTCCTTAGAAATGTTTCTTGGGGAAATGTGTATGGAAAAAACTCTCAGGCCCAAACCATACTGGTCATAAGCAAATATCCACACACATTTTCAAACGCAGATTTTTAAAGGAGTAGAAATCTGGTTTGGAAAAGTTATGATTACACTGTAGGCTATTAACACGTTCCTAAAGGACAACAGGTGAACAACGCACCTCAGTTAGAAGGTCCATTTGACATAATGTACCAAAAGGTATGTTTAGTTAATGGTTGAGTTTTTGACAGTTTTAATCCAAGACTTTTTGATTTTTCAAAGAAATGTATCAAAATAATTTCTATGCATTGAGATTGGTCAGTAGCTCATCTTGTGCTTTCCAGAAATATCACTTAGGCTTTTCCATAGGAACTAATTTGGCTTATCTGCAAGTCAGAGATAAAAAGCAAGCTTCATCTAAACATCTCTTTGCTGCTCAATTATCATCAGAGTAGACATTTATGCATTTGAAGTAAACTGTCCTGTGAATGTGGCTGGGATAGCAAAACCAGATTTATCGTCAAGGCATAATAATAATGTGCAAAACAGTGTTGCAGACCCTCATGACTGAATATTGGTTCAGGAAACTCAGTTTGGGTTATAAGAAGAGATCAAGCCCTCCCTTCTATGTCTCGCCATGCTCAGGGAAGTGCCTCTCGACTGGCTGCTTCCTCCAGTTTCCCCTCTCCTCGGTGGAATAACCAGACACAGCCCAGCCAGGAGACTGGGACAACTCTTTCCTCAGAAAAGAGAGGGTTGGTTTGGGGATTTTCTTCTGTTTTGATGGGAGGGAAATCAGCGAGGGAAAAATTGTTTTCACAGGGCAACGACCATCCCATTTTTTCCATCTCTTATAAAACTGGTTTCCGCTTCCCAGTCTTCATGAGACCTCTGGCCTGGGGAAGGGAAGAAATCCTGAAGAATCTGGGTATGCTTCATTACAGTTACCTCAATCTTTGTAGACAGGGTCAGAAACATTTATAGACCCGGAGACGGAAGCTTCTGCTCGGAGTTGTTGGGGTAGAGGGTGGGTGGAGAAACAGAGATTTAATGAGAAAATGAAATCTCTACACCTCCAGGTAACCATCCATCCTGCCAGCAAACATGCAGATTCCTGATCCTTTTAAATGTCTCCCTGTTAATTGAATTGAATGAACTTATACTACTTGACTGTACTTTACAGGATGAGAAAATTTTACTTTTGGATGAATAAAGGTCTTATATAAATAAGTTAAATACTTAGGAATGTTTTAAATTTTGCAATTCTACTGTTAGGTTTCAATTAACTGCTGACTAAACAAATCAAAGTTACAGTGGCTTCATGGCACCAACTATATAAATTACAAAGTTCACTTGACTGCAAATGCTTGGTAGGACAAGTAAAAAGGGTCCATTAACTAAACAGGATATTCACACTGATACAATTCAAACGTGAACTCCAATAGTGGGAAGCATAAAGTGCAGACTTTTTTCCATCAAAGGAAAGCTACCGTTATGCCAAGTAAAAATGTGAAATGCAAGTGGTTCTTGATGAAGGCTTTTAATTTCTGTCTGGAAGGACACTGAAAGCCTCTCCATTCTGTGCCTAATATGGACATGTCACAGCTCTGACTGGAGGGGAACAATATGTTGGGTCATATGCTTTCAGCTAAGCTCCTTTGCCCATACAGAAATCTGATTGTGCCTATGCAATGTGAATGTATGTTCCTGTGTAAAACTGGAAGGAAGGAGGGGGAAAAACCCAGCACCAACAAACAAAAAAAATCAATGAAGGTAACGGTCAGCACGTTCTGCTAGTGAATTATTTCCAAACTCTTAATATGGCTACACATTTCATCTGCTGCTTGTAGTTACAGACTTGAATAACAGTATTTTTCCTCTCCTTCCTCTCTGGCAGATACCGATGTGCTCCGTTGTGCCCCCTGCCTGTTCTCCCCAAAGGTCCCTGTGTGGAATAATGCAGGCACATAGCTGCTTGCGGCTCTCTGATGTATCTGTGGTTTCATAAGGAGAAAATATTTTTTTTCAACCTACTCACTCAGATGGACTCTGTTTCAACAGTTGAATTTATTTTCCAGAACCTCTGCAAGAAAGAGAACTGGCTAGGGCTCCAATTTGGAAAAATAAAAGCAGTGTTTACTGTAGTTTAAAAGGAACAGGCTTTTACTCCTTACTTTTACTCCTTACTGAAGTTGTTCAGTGAACTTGATTATTGGCCTATGCAGTTTTTAGTCTCAGATTCCCATAGACTGTATCAATATTCACACATACACAAGTTGAGAGCAAGTAGAAAACATTGCAGGTAGAGCCTATCTTCTACCTGATCATAAACAAGTTGTGATCTCTCCATGTGTTCCTCATGTTCTCACAAAAATTAGGCTCATAATCACAGTACTGAAAGCTTTGAACTTGTTCTCTATTCTGATGGTCAGAATGGTTTTAGAGCCTGCCCCCTCCTCCTCTGACCTGTCATCACTGTGAAGGCTGGCTCTGCTGCTCTTGCTACTGGTTCCATGCTTCAGCGCTCAGAGCTGGTGACAGGTCTTCCCACTCATGGGCAAACTCGGGGAGTTTGTTTTCCCTGGTGCTGTGCCAAAATGTGAAGCTGGGAGACTGCCAGGTTTGATGTCAGGCAATATTTATTTCCTTTAGCATTGGTTGGGTTTAGCTATCTGTTTATCCAGGCTAAGAGGTAGCTTCAGAGGATTTGCAGAACCAGCTCTGAAAGCTATTGAAGTATTTGGCAGTGATGGCACCAAATGGTGAAGCAGTTGGAACATAATTGCCCACTTTTCCTTCTAAGGCCAGACGAGCTGGATTCCACCAGTTGGTTGCAAAACAATGCAAACTTTCATACATGGATGTATAAAATCCACGGCATTTCTTGTTTGGTCAAAACAAATCCACTTCAAATCTTTGTAAGCCTTTACTAAGACATTTCTCTCCTGCACATGCCTCTTGTCCAAACAGATTCGTCAAGTAATGGCTCCCAAGCATTTTTGTGCAGTTACATGTTCTTCCGTGAATGGACTCTAAGTTCACATACCATGGCAGATTTCATAGCTGGTTAAAGTCTCCCCAGTGTCTCTCTACAACAGTATCACTGTCTCATTTACAATACTTTTTCTGAAGCAGATTTTGAGTTTTGCTGCTTTGCTGCAATTGTACAACCCAGTTTTGTGTTCCTGGCTGGTCCATTTTATGTCAATGGCTGGGTTGAGGGATGAGAGGAGAGCAGTGGATTGTGTTTACCTTGACTTTAGTAAGGCTTTCAGGACTGTTTCCCACAACGTCTGCACAGAAGAAGCGAGGAAGTGGAATTTGCATAAGTGAGGTGCTGCACTGCCAGCTCAGTGGGCTGTGATCAGCAGCACCCAGTCCAGCCAGAGGGCAGTCACCAGTGGTGCACCTCGGGGGTTGATACTGAGACCCATACTATCTAACATCTTAATTAATGACCAGGCGGGTGTGACAAACTGCACCCTCACCAAGTCTGCAGATGATACGAGACCGGTAGGAGTGGCTGATACACCAGGTCATGCTGCCATACAGAGGGACCTCAACAGGCTGGAGGAATGGGCAAACAGGAACCTCATGAAGTGCAACAATGGGGAGTGTGAAGGCCTGCACCTGGGCTGGAACAACCCCTGGCATCAGTACATGCTGGGGGCCAAGCAGCTGGAAAGTAGCTTGGCAGAAAAAGGACCATGGGCACCAAGTTGATCACGACACAGCAACGTGCCCTTGCATCAAAGAAGGCCAACAGCTTCCTGGGCTGCATCAGACAGAGCACTGCCAGCAGGTTCAAGGAGGTGATCCTTACCCCTGGTCAGCCCTGGCGAGTCACATCCGGAGCCCAGTCCTGGGCTCCCCTGTATAAGAGATATGGACATACTGGAGTGAGCCCAAAGAAGGGGCATAAAGGGATGGGAACTCGCTTCACAGATGTCTGAGAACATGTCCGGTTTTCCCTAGTTTAGCTCGTCTATGAAGGAAGTGTAAGGAAGGAGACACATCTTTTACAGGTTCTATAGCCTGACAGGTCTCATTAGAGACCACCAGGGCCAGTGCCACGGTCAGAGGCCCTGTAGGACTGTCAGTTCACACAAATCAGTGGCCAGGGTGCCACCCAAGGGGAAAACAGGTCTGATCTCAATGCACGCACGCTCACTGAACAGGACTTCTGCTACTTCACACAACTCGCTCAGCTCAAAGCATCACAATTAGCCCAGATGCTTTTTGTGCATGGATCTGAACTTTATTTTATACAAGAACAGCCAGTCTTTAATTACATTATTACACACATTTTATTACAATCACAGTTTGTTACAATTAACATTTTAAGATGTCAGTCTCCACAGACCAAACAGAAGGGAAAAAAATCTGTTAACCACACATTCAGCAACATATCCAGAATGTGACTGATACTGTGTTTCTTCCACTTACAATTTAAAAAGTACCCTTTAAGTAACAGAAAATATCAATAAAGCTATCTTCTACCTTTACTGAAACACACATCTGCACCAACAGATACCAACTACATTTTATACGCATAATTCATTGCATAGAACACTGTGTGTTTTGTTATGGAAAGACTGAGGACTGCCATGCAACTGTCCCTTTTCTGCTGTGACTGCACTTTCCACAATGTCTAGACTACAGTCTGATGTAATAAAGAGTTTGACCACAAATAAACAGTTAGAAAACAAACAAGCAAACAAAAACTCAGAGCAAAAGAAAAAATCCAATATGATTGAACAGTAGAATAAAAGAGACTAATTTAAGTAAGGCAGCATCTTTTAGAAGGTGTAATTTGTATGAAAAAAAGGAAAATAAAAGAAGAACAGACCCTGGCAAGCCAAGTGTGAAGCCACAGTGAAGTGTCACAAAAAAGGTTTTAAGATGCATTTTCTTGAAAGCTTTAAAAATACTAATTGAGAACTCGGTGTTCTGAGATCAGGTTTAAGATATTTAAAATTTTACTCAACATGATGCAAGTACCTACTACATAGTACTGTTTCAAAAGTTCTGGATCACACAATATTTCTTACACACATGCATCGTCAAGGAAGAGTGAAGTCTCTTATATTTGTTTTATATGCTCATAAGTCACTTTGCTAGAAGCAAGACATTTTTAATAGTAGCTACCCCAAAGTGCCTCTTTGAAAAGCACATTACCAAGGAAGGAGTTAAATACCAAGAAGGAGTTAAATACATGAAGAAATTCTTCTAGATAGTTCTCATTATAGTTAGTTCTTACTTTTCACTCCATGGTATTACTTGTAATGGCATTAACTTTAGGCCACCAAGAACAGACTTAGGAAACCATGTTTAAAAAAGAGGAGATGTGGACAGAAGACATTTTTGTTTCCACAAAGAAGCAACAAAGCCTGGATTTTATGTTTCAGAAAACCTGTAGTAACATGAGGAGAAAAATGTGTATGTCTTGAACCTTGGTGTGTCCTGTTAGTTCCAGTGCTTTTCAATACTTATGTTGTACATGCAGCTACGACTGTGAAAGTAGTGAAAATACTTTATTATTTAAGGTTTTTTTGTTAAAAATGCATTGGAATGTTTATAGAAAATATAAACAATGAAATCTTGAAGAATGGTTTATTTAACGCAGCTTTATACTGCCGTGTAAAATAAATAATTGTGTAGTTTACACATATACCATGTAAATTACTATGGAAACCAGATGTAACTTACACTACAAGGTGCCTTGTAAGTCATCTCTGCCGAGCAATAAATTCCCCCTCTTTCTTCCTGGCAAAACTTTGAGAAACTTTACTGCTGTTTTCTATCAGCAGATACAACAGATGGCTGGCACATGCCTGCTTTACTAAGCAAGCGGGATCTCTACAGCATTACTTTGATCCCTGGTGGCATGTCTACAACACTGAGACGCAAAATACCACAGCTGAGCAGAATTTAAATATTAAAGGTTTGGAGCTGTGCTCTCGATATGAGAACCCCCTGTATAAAAATCATGCTCACAGTATGTAAACATCTTCACATTCCACATGGAAATTTTGGCACAGAGGTCACAAAACAAAGTATTTCCTCTGTTTGGCGACATGAAACTACAGTGAAGGTACTACTGTAAATCCCAAGAGTGTGAGTCTATGCAATTGCCTTGATCAGACTTCCAGAACAGCCATATTTTTATTGGAAACTCCCCTTGAATTGTGTATATGAGACATATTTTAAGCTGAAAAGCACCAGTGTAATAAATGGATACAAAGAATTAATTTGTTTTAAAATCCACCAGTTTTGTTTTCAAGGAAACAGCAATATTTGAATGGAGCACCCTATTGCAACAATACAGCCTTAAAATTAGTAGTTTGTTAGCTCTCCTCTGGACAAGGAGAAAAACTTCTGACATAGCTGGATATTTTATCTTCACAGTCAGGCTATGGCTCTGCAATATAACGTAAATCCAGAGAAAGCAACTGAGCTATTCGTGTCTGATGGTCACATTGCTGATACCAGAGCCAGTCTCCAGGAGCTGTGGTTATATACCATTCCTAAGCTCCACTTTACAACATAGAAACAATGCTGGAAAATGTACTGATCGTATACATCCCCTCTTCCTAAGAGCTGGGCATCTTTTTGCTTTACTCATGCATATTCATAACTCTTTGATCAGAAGAAACCCAGCCTTTCCAGTAGAGACAGGTTCAATTGCCTCTTTTAAGGACCCTGAGACTGCACACTGGGATGTCCCTTTATTGTGTTCCTGTGACAAGAAGCACTCCTCGATCAAAGACCTTTCTTTCTCCAGCACTTGGTCCCCCTGTGTGCACATGCACATCTCCTGTCACAGGACAGGATCACCACTGTCACACCGCTAAAAGGCACGCATCTGGCAGCACAAGGCTGAATATATCGGTAGCACATAATATGCATGCGCTATCCATGCACCACAAGATATGTACATGCATGCTCCAGTCACACGAGCCAAATCCGATTCACACACCAGCACAAGGACTGAGCGCACAGGTGCCACATCATGTGCAAGCATTCAACCACGCAACAGGAGAGAAGCCACGGGGTACTCACGGCAGTTGGAAGTAGGAAGCAAGATGCTACAATAATTCATCTGACCCCAAATAATTCTCCTAGAGCTGAAAGGCAGAAAGTAGCCTGGGTAGGCTGTGGCCCAGACTGACTTTTTCTGTGGATTAAGCCAGAGACTGCCACAGAACAAAAATTGCAACTTGGTTTTTTGGTTCCTTTTTTTCATCTCTTGTCTATTAAATCAGCCTGACTGCTGCTCTATCATTGAGCACCTCCTTTCTTTGCACTAATCAACCTTTTAATTTTTAATATGGTTCTCTAGCACCAACACTCACTCACACGTAAACTTAATTTTATTTCTGTCAGAATTCCCACTGAAAGTTAAGCATACATACCAGTGTTTGTCGATTTGGAGCTTAAATACTAAGTTCCTAAACACAGTAGAGACGTTATCACTACAATCTCTGGTACTTTGTACTGGTGAACATAGTGAAACATGCTCCAGTATTAGTTAGCATAATAAGGTCTATTCTTCTCTCTTTGGGAAGCCTTTACATGTAATCTTCTCCAGCACACAAGACTCCCAAAAGTCATTATTCTTTCTTTTGCAAAAAACCCATACAGAATAAAAGCATGAAGCGCACTAATGAGTTTCACTGGTTACACAGATGCCTACTGCATGCCATAAACTGCTGCTGATTTTTGCTTTTTTCAACCTTGCAAATAAAAGACCAATCTTTGTAATTATCAATTTAACCAGATTACTTTTTTTTTTCTGAACAGAACATAACATCTATAATCTTACGTTTAAACTCATAGGTAAAAACACGAAATGCATAAAGACATAACAATCCTGTTCTGCAGTACTCCAGCCTTCGCATAACCCCTGGCTCACCACAAAAAAGGTAGGTATTTGGCACCTTCAGTCACTTAAATTTTGAATTTCTGCTCATATTTCCTAATAACTAATTAGGAATAATGGACCACAGACTAAAATCAACTGATATTTTTCTTTGCTTAGTGTTTCCTAGTGAAAGAGGCTTTAATTGTCTGTTTAACATACACTTTTTCCACATAAAATGGTTCCAGGTCACAAAGGCCACTGTAGTAGAAACATAAAATCTAAAAGTAGTGGGGTTTTACCACTTCAGTTTACACACAATACAGGCATAATCCAGTCCTTAATATGTTCATTTCAACAAATATTTCTGAGCTAGAATACGGACATTCACAGCAGCACAGGACTGAGAAGTATTGCCACTCCCCGGGTTGGATTATTTACTCATCTACAACTTGGATCACTATTTATTCTAGAACTGAGTAGATGGAATCTGCCCACAGGCTATTTATACCTGCTTCACACAGGTGTAAACAGGGATGCAAGGTGCACGGGAGGAGAGACTTAGCCCTACCCTGTTGCTGGTTCCAGGTGTGGTGGGTGGATGTTGGCTGGCTGCCAGGCACCCACTCACCCAGCCAGTCTCTCATTCCCTGACTTCTTGATATCAGAGCTAGGAACCACGTAATGACATAGACAGGTTCCCCTGTATCTGCTCAGAAGAATTCATATCTTTAGACCCAAAAGGGGTCTAGCTATTGCTAAAGGCTGTGGCATATACTACTGACACCTCCAAAAACTGGAGCCTAAGAGAAACATCTTCAGATCTCTGGTGGTATACAAGGGTAAGAGGTCTATAAGGCACAAGATATAAGAGGAAATTATTTCAATTTTACCAAACAGGAGATGACTCTATGCTAGTTAACAGTTGTTTTACAGAAAACAGTCTAGTACTTCAATATCTTGAATGCTTTTCAACTTTCAAAGACTACTAGAATTTTTTCCTTTCTCTTCCTTCATCCTTTCTTGACTTTCTTCTCCCCTCACCTTGTCTCCCTTTAACTTCTTTTCTCCTCCTCTCCTTCTTCTTCCCCTTCCCACTTCCCCTTCCCTGACTCAAGAAATTCCCAGACAAAAGTATTCTGCCAGAATAAAGGTAGCAAGAATTCAGTACTTTCCTGGAGTTGTCAGTGGAAACTTCTAAGAATCTGCACACTTAAAACCGAAACAGAACACTGAAAAAAAAAAGCTAAAATTTACTCATTTCCTCCCCTCACAATATATTGGAAATCCTGTGAAAAAGAAACTGTGTTCTTTTGCCACAAATAACTACTGCAATACTACTTCAGACATTGTTCAATTAAGATACATAAAAAGTTATGCCAATGATGTTGTTGCCCTATGGGCTACAGAATACTCATGGTTTTTCCTGTACCTTCTCATCAGGAAAAGGGCTGGGTAGCTTAGGGACAGTGAGTGTTCTAGTTTCCACAGAGGATGACAAGAACTGTGCATAACAGGCAGCAGTACTCAAACACCTCTAAAGCATGTAAAAACCAATATGTTTGTGCTACCAAAAGTAGACATTTTCTCTACATATGCCTATTCTTCACCCACTCCTAAAACACCAGAGGATTGAAACTCCTTCCTTAGCTCAGGCTGCTGGTTGAAATCCTGCTCTTCATCTGCAGACCTGCGTAAGTATTTAAGTATCTACAGCCATAAAACCAGTGTGCCAATGTTTATATCGACTGTACACACAGATGGACTTATAAGAAGTAGTTAGATGGGATTATAAAATTTCCAAATGCAGAGTCTCCCAATTTTAACACTTGTTAGACCCATGAACATCTGAAAATTAACACACTGTGCTAGGAACACTATAGTGCAAGGGTGCTACTTTAACCATTTACGTATTTCACTTACTAATTATGTTTTGTCTAACATGAATTCAGTAATTCAGGAAAGAGGAGGACTAATAATGGGTTAAACAGCTTTGCCGCTGCTGAAAAGGGATTCTGCCCTGCAAGTTGCATCAAGGGGAACGCTCACCTATGCTGTCCTTAAGTTTGTGTCTCTTTTCAGCGCAATTACCTTCTCCTAATGAGCTACCGGCAGGCAGCAAAGGAAGGAGAAGGGAGCACAAGAAAGAAGGACAGGAGAAGAGGGACAGGGTTCAAAATAACATTTGCAATCTTCAGGCAGTTTTATCGTAGACGGCAACTGCAGCTGACAGAAAAAACACAGCAGGAAACAGAGTCCCAAAATGACTAATTATTTCTAGTTATTTAAAAGCCAAGCCTCGGTGTACAAAGCTATTTCTCTGTAAAGCTGGACTGGAATGCCAAAAACTTTGAGCGAGTCACTTAGCCTTTGTGAATAGCGTTTCGTTTCTCCACATTCCCCTTCCTCTCTAAAAGAGGAGATGAAGTGTTTCCTAAATTCAAAGGCTTTGTGAGGATAGCAAAAATTACAAGGACCTCAGACAACACCTGAAAGCCAAACAAGTCCTGTAGTTATAAGGAGTATTTCAAAACAACCCAAACCACAGGCAAATTGGTGAAGCTGCAGTTAGCTGAACTATACAACCAATTTTCACGGAAGGTAAATAGTTTCAACTTTACCCAGTTCTTTATTGTATAAAGTTGATGTTCGGCATTGTAAAAATCAATCTATTTTATCCATCGTTTCTATGTTACAATGATCTTCTTCTGCATCCACCATAACGCATGCTAGCGCGGTTCAGCTTAATGCAAATTAAACATATGTTGTCAGTGTGTCAAATTGTGCATATGTTTCCCCATGAAAATATGTCATGCATTCTTATCTTTTCAACAAAAGAATCCAAAGGGATCCAAGACATGGCACATTTACGAGGGTTTGCAATTAAACTTGGTAAAACTATGTTTACAGAAGAGAATTATTATTCACCAGGATTACATATTGAGCCTGCAAAATCAGTACATAGAGAGCACCTAATAACCTGCAGTGTATGTCCAGAAGCTACATAACGTTCCAAGAAAATTGCATCCACGTAACTGCTGTCAGGTAATGCTTTATTAAGAGCAAAGACAAACATTGTCTCCCTCCTGAATGTGGGCTCTGCTCACACATCTCAGCGCCTGGGTCACTCTGCTCCTCTGTTGCCCTCCACAACCCAAACCTCCAAGTGCCCTTTCCTGGTGATGCTTCCCAACCTTACTCCTTGCTGCTCCCTCTGCCTCCACTCCCTACTCCTGTGGCTTGGCTCCCTTGGGATGCGGGATTCCCAGGTTGTCCAGGGAAGTTGGGGACGCACAACGCAAGGTTGGATAGGGTCTTGAGCAACCTGGTATAGTGGAAAGTGTCCCTGTCCATGGCAAGGGGGTGGAACTGGATCACAGAATCATAGAATTGTAGAATCATAGAACGGTTTGGGTTGGAAAGGATCTTAAAGATCATCCAGTTCCAACCTTCCCACCATGGATGATCTTTAAGGTCCCTTCCAACCCAAACCATTCTATGATTCTACGATTCTATGAACTATCCCAAACATTAGGAAAAATTCCTTCATTGAAAGGGTGGTCAGGCATTGGCACAGCTGCCCAGGGAGGTGGCTGAGTCGGCACCCCTGGGGGTGTTTAAAAGACGGGTGGATAATTTTCTTAGGGGCATGGTTTAGTGAGGGGACAGGTACCGATGATCTCAGAGGTCTTTTCCAACCAGATGATTCTATGATTCTGTGAAACCCAAACCATCCTACGGTCCTATGACCTCTCCCAAAGCACCTGCCCGGGATGCAGGTGCCTCCCCCCGCACCCCCGTCCCCGCACGTACCCGTCCCGTCGCCTGCCAGGTGAAGTTCACGGCGTGGATGCTGACGGGGACGGCGGGCATCCTCTGCTGGGCCCTCCTGAAGTCGTGGGTGAAGGGGGCCATCCTCCCCTCGGACACGATCAGGATGTCCTCCTCGAAGCCTGCGGAAGGCAAAGGGGCGCGATGGGCGACCCGCGGCACGGGATTCACCCGCCTGGCTCGGGGAGGGAGTGGGGGGGCAGCACCCCCGCTTTTACCGATGAGGTCCCGCGCCTGCCGCGCGCCGATCCACACGTAGAGCGAGTCGGGCCGGCGCGGCGCGGCGCGCAGGCAGCAGAGGCTGAGGGCACCGCAGAGCAGCGCCGCGCACAGCCGCCCCGCCGCGGCCATGCTGCGCCACGGGCCCGCCGCGCCCGCCGCGCCTGCCTGAGCCGCGGGGCGGGGCGGGGCGGGAGCGGGGCAGCCCCGCGGGGCGCGCCCACGGCCCCGTCAGGGGAGAGCGGGCTCGGGGGGCTGTGCGGTGTAGGGGGGTGGTGCTGGGAGGGACTAGGGCAAACGAAGTGGAATGTTTTTATTTAAGGAGAACTGAGCTTCTGTAGAGTTGGTTTTCGGTCGAATTGGTTTCCCGTAGAATTGATTTTCTGTAGAATAATTAATTGTGTTTCTAGCTTCGGCTACGCGCTTATCTAAGTAGCAATGGGGTTTTTTGGAAGTTAAGCAGACACAGACCGTTCTTCTGATATGTTGGGTTTTGTTTTTTTTTTTAAATAGCGCTGTTTCCAGAGGGTAGGGGAGCACTGGAAAGGGTGGTCAGGGATTGGCACAGCTGCCCAGGGAGGTGGTGGAGTCACCATCTCTGGAGGTGTTTAAAAAACAGGTAGTTGAGTTTCTTAGGGACATGGTTTAGTGGGGAGACAGGCATGGTTGGACTCGGTGATCTCAGAGGTCTCTTCCAACCTTGTGATTCTATGGAACAGCTCCCCAGGGAAGCAGTCACAGCGCCAAGCCTGACAACATTCAAGAAGCATTTGGACAATACCCTCAGACACACAGTGTGAATATTGGGGTTGTCTTGTGCAGGGATAGGAGTTCAACTTGTTTATCCTTGTGGGTCCCGTCCAACTCAAGTCACTGTATGATTCTATGATGATTCTGTTCTTTCCTTTAGAATGTAGAAGTGCTACTTCTTTCTCTATGTAAGAATGCATGCTCAGACAGCTGGCTCTGAAGCTCTAATTAGCGTAGATTTGGCTGTTGTGAAGTTCATAATAGCATTAAAATTAGTCCTTGAAAAGTAATAGAGTATGCATAGAATCATAGAATCACAGAATGGTTTGGGTTGGAAGGGCCCTTAAAGATCATCCAGTTGCAATCACCCTGCTGTGGGGTTGAGATTTCTGGGAAAATTTATACCTATGCATGTAAGTGGGAAATACATTCTGCTTGAAGAAGGTAAGTTCATACGTACCAGTTGCCTGGAACACACAGTTTGAGTTACGGGTTGGAGAAGCACCACCAAAATGGCACCATGGGTGCAGTTGGGCAAGGACTCCCAGTGAGATCCAGCAAAGCTGGGCAAGGCACACATCTGCGCTGGCAGGTCAGGCTGCAGAGCGAGCCATCAGCCTGATGGTACAGCAGGGACAGCTCTTCCCAGCTCTAGGGAACTTCATGGTGAATGTGACAGGGTGCTAAAGAGATAAAAAGCTTTCACCTTGCCTTTGTCGAAAGGTCTCAAGAACAGCAGAGATTGAAAAACACTGAAATATTGCCATTTACACAGAAAGCAGAAATGACTCAATACAGCAACTTAGTAAAGCTGAAAGTTATTTAAACAGAATTATGCCTTTTAAAAGAAAAAAAATAGTTTCTCATTTTGCTGATTTCTTTCATAAGGAAAAAAAAAAAAAAAAAGCCTTTTTCTAAAAGCTAAAACTAACCAGGATAGATAAAGTTTGAATGAAACTCCCAGATTTCTGTCTGTAATGCTCTGGAAGAAACTGGACGGTATTTTCGGTCTCTGAATGTTTCCTAGGATGCTGCTCCACTCCATCCCGCCCTGTTAATGTGACTGCAAAAGTTACCTCTGGATTAACTGCCTGAAACAGAATTCTTTAAGTCATGGGAAACAACACGAAGTTGATCTTGCTTTTCTAGACAGACCTACTTGGGCAGAGTTTGCCATGTCAGCGTATGCACCTGGAAAAGATACTGAGCTTTGTCATTAGTTTTAATTTTCATGTGCAAAGAGCTTAGCCAAACTGGTAACACTGATTTTTTTTTTTTTTAAGTAAAAAGCCTATGCTTCAACATATGAAATAACTTCACTCTCCGACTGACATGCTGTACTGTGAGATTTCCTGCATCTCCTTCAGAGGAATCTTCTGCCACTATTGGTGCATCGCTTCACTAATCCTGTATCGGTGTTCCTGCCCGGCATTTCTGTTGCCCTGTCTGCTCGGGATTTTATTGCCATATTTCCCAGAACAGCACACATATGTACTAGAGAGAAGTCTGCACACTTACATGAGTGATTGTGTGTATATATATACATTCACAAATAAACTGTAATTATGAAGCAGAATATTAAAATGACATCTCTAAATTTTCTGTATACCTGTACATGTAAGGCATCTCTGTGTCTTCCAGCACTTTCTGAATGCTTTCCTCCCAGCTTCACTACATTTTATACATGGGATGCTGGAACACAGGGAGGAAGTAACTTGCAGAAATTCACCCAAGGAACATACTTGCCATCAAATGTAGGCTGGAATACAATTCTCCTAAATGCTCAGGTGATTCCCTAGTAAATTGCCCAGCAGGAAAAGCTTAGGATCCAAAACCTGGAGTCGGTGTATGAAGTATAACACAAATGCCCCACCTCTAAATGTTTCATAGACTCATGGAATGGTTTGGGTGAGAGGGGACCTTAAAGCCCATCCAGTTTCACCCCCTGCCATGGGCAGGGACACCTCCCACCAGCCCAGGCTGCTCCAGGCCCCATCCAACCTGGCCTTGGACACCTCCAGGGAGGGGGCATCCACAGCTTCCCTGGGCAACCTGTGCCATTGCCTCACCCCCCTCACAGTAAGCGTGATTATTTGTTACTTTTTGTCGTTTAGTGGTGGACTTGGCAGTGTTCGGTTTATGGTTGGACTTGATGGTCCTAAAGTTCTTTTCCAAACTAAACAATTCCGTGATCCTATTATCATGACTTATTTTGTGTGCGATGTCGTTTTCACACACATTCACCTGTGCTTTCCCCCGCTTGGCTATACATACGGTGAGAAGGGTACCTGTGGGTCAGGTCGCTCTCGAATTCACGCGTCCTACCTGCTGGAAGCGCTCAGCCGGTGCTTCCACCTCGGAGAGCGGGAGGGTCCGTGGGAGCCCGGGAGGCTGCGGGGCGACGGCGCTCTCTGCCGGCCGTAGCCGCCCTCTGCTTTCAAAAAAACCCTTGCCAGGTAAAGTTCTGTCCTGTGGAGACTTGGATGGTGTGTAAGAAAACAGCTATTGATTATTTTGGGAATGTACTGCTAATGATTTTGATTTTAGAAAGCAGAAAAGTATTTTGGTTGTAAGAATTGAATATGATTAATTTTCCTTAGCTTAAAAATATACAAGTAATTTTAAGTTTGCAACTAAAGAGAAATAATATAACTAAAGAGAAAAAATATAACCTTATCCCTGTCTGCAACTACCTGAAAGGAGGTTGTAGCGAGGTGGGCATTGGTCTCTTCCCCTAAGGGAGTGGTGATAGGATGAGATGAAATGGCCTTGAGTTGTGCCAGGAGAGGTACAGATTGGACATTAGGAAAAATTTCTTCACTGAAAGGACTGGAAGGGGCTGCTCGGGGAGGTGGTTGAGTCCCCATCCCTGGAGGTATTCAAAAGATGGGTAGATGAGGTGCTCAGGGATGCGGTTTAATAGTGGACAGCTACAGTTGGACTCGTTCTCAAAGGTCTTTTCCAACAAAGTGAGTCTGATTCTATGATTCTAATATATGAACTATAAACATTTTAGGAAGAGTTTAAAAAGATGTCTTAATACAGGTAAGAATTTTGTATATTCTAATACAATTATTTACATTGTTATTTGTCATTCAAAGGGGCCTTGTTAAGATCTAGAAAACAAAGGGAATTTAATTGTCAGGTAGTAGTGCTGGAACAACACAATTTCACAATTTCTGACACTGTGGTGGTACAATGTAAATACCTCTGAGTGAAAAATGCATAATGATCAGCTTGCTTTCTGCAGAACTAAGTAGTAAGTGGTGGCTGAAATACTGCTCAGTGGGAATGTATTTGTAACTTCAGAATGTTCCAGCCCATACACACCTCTGCACATTTGCACACCGTGTGTCTTTTCTCCAACACCTACCAAGGCTTAGTTGAGCCTTGAATTAGTGCTCAGGCTGGCCTATTCTGCTGCAGTGTGTGTTCTCCCGAGTTTCTCTCTGCTGTAGTGTTTTACTACAATAAGATTCATTGAGGACATGGCTCGCAAAGCTTGTGTTCATACTGACTGCTTGTTAGGTAACTGCTCTAGGTAAGAGCTTGTTATATTTCTCTTGATCGCTTATTTAAATGTCTCTTTTTTCTAACTGACATGACATATTTCAAGGAATAACAGTCACATTTTAAGTCAGTTCAGAGCACTATATAAAGTGGATTGGAATATACTTGGAAAAGTTAACATTTTGTGGTTCTTTAATGAAATGGAAAACATACACGAAAACAGAACTATGCTGTGAATGTGGCTTCATGATCCACAAACTTTTATAGTAATGCATCTAGAGTGGATTTGTGGCTTGCCCTGACATTCATTGCAACTGACAGCATCCCCCTGATGACAGCCTTGGAATGAATTAATGAATGGGTGGTCTGAATGATGATGTACCAAGGGAGCAATACAGAAGTCAGCGCCCGATGCCCTTTGCTCATCAGTTATGAGTAATATAAAAAGAGGGAGAAACAGGCATTACTAATAACAGTAATGGGCATAAATAAGGCCTGAGGTGATAATTTTCCTCCCAAAGGGATTATAAATGCCACTTTACCTTGGGTGTACAGAAATAGTAAATATGTATTTTATGTATTTATTTCTTTGTGGTGAACATTGGTAGATAATAACTAACATCTGCACAATTTAAATAAGGAAGAAGATGCCAGATTTCAGCAGGATTTTCAGAAGTGTTCAGCCCTCACTGCATTTATTCACTGAAGTGAATCACAAAATTCCTGCTGGTTTCTGCAGAAACGAAGTTTATTCATTGGGAATTAGATCCTCTTAAATTCTTGCTATGTAGGCCAAAACAACTGCTTTAAGAGCTAGCATAAAAAAAAAAAATTAGAAAAATCTCTTTTGCTAGGCTTGGAGTGTGTTGAAATGTCAAATGGAAAATCAAATACTCCACTTTCAATTATTCTGAACATAACTTTCCAGTTATTTATTTTAGAACATGGTTTATATTGTAGTATTAAGAACTATGTTAAAGCAATGCTCTGACAGTTGTAACTTCACACACCATAGAGGTGTAAGAGGTCTATTATTTTATAATATATATATATTATAACTTATATATATATAACACTTATATTCTGTTTCTTTTCCTACAATATTTCTGTTCCATCCATTGGAGACCATGGAACTGTTCTGGCTTTGAACCAGGCTTGGTGATGAAGAAGATAATTATTTTTAGAGCTGTTGCCTCATTTTTTTTCTGAAGATGAAAAGTTTAAAAGCAAATGAGACAGGAGCTTGCAGAAGTAAAAATTATCACATCACTAAAGAAGTTAGAGAGAGATGTCCTTATCCTTGTTTCTGTCACATTCCTATGTGGCAATTGGCAAGTTCCTTCATTGTTTTTCCCAGGTAGTCACCAATTATTATTCCTCGTTTCTGGTTCCTGACATCAGATTTTGAGTCTTGTCTGTAGAATCCCAGAATCCAGACAGGTAATCCCAGAGGTGGTGCAGAAATACAAATTCTGTCTTTTAAAAAGATAGTTTAGGACCAGACAATGCAGAGTTCAGAAAAATGAGGTATCAAGTAGGCGTTGTTTGTTTTCTGCAACTGTATTATTAGCTAAAATCTCACAATGCATGAACATGTGTTACATGCATAATCTTCATTCTGAGAGTCTTAAAAGTTTTTGAATTTGCAAATTTTTTAAATTTTGGGTTTTTTAATAACTTGTTTGCCATTTCTCAGCTTTTAAAAAAGCAAATCTAATCTTTTAAACTGCAGTAGCAAGTGCACACTCCTTTAATGTAATTAATTTTAATTTTCATTATTTTAATAATTTGCAGTAAATTTAGAGTTTAATAATTTCCGTTTTAAAATAGTTAGTGTGCACTGTTCCTTTTATCAATTAATTCCTAAACTGATCATTGCCATCAGAATTAAGGCATCTGTTCACAGCTCTTTTTCCTGGTGACATGACTTCTATCTTTGCTTCAAGTTGCACTTCTGAAACTGATTTTATGTTTGACTGAGATGTGAATACTCGTTTCAAAACTATCAGAACAAAGTAATTTTAAAAGAAGAAAAGTAGACTTTTTTTTAAGTTTTATTGCATTTTTATAAATCGTTTCCATGCAAGTATATTTGCAATTGTTTCTGTTTTCTCAAATCTTGATTATTGATTTTTTCATTGAAAAAAATGTATCATGAAAATTATATGTCCTTAGAACAACTGAAAAAGTAGTAGCTTAAGTAGTTTAGTGTTAACATAATTCATTGTACCTTTCCTATTTATAAGATTAGCAATTGGACTTAAAAATTATGTTAATTTATCCAAGACACATTGAAGTACTTAGTTGTGAAATATTATGGAAAACAATTAAAGGTAAACTTCATATTCAAATACCTACATATAAAAATATTCCTGGTATTCCTTGCATGTATGAAGCTTCTGTAGCACCTTTTAGTGCATGAAGAGCAATTACTGCCTCACCGAGGTATTTGGTCCTAAGCTGTTTGAGAGAGGATGGAACATTGCCTGAAAGCGGCCGCCTTAGCTTAGGTGGGTGGTCCAGGATCTGGTGGCCTGCAGTGGTTCTTCTGCAGAGGAAGTAAAAACTCTCTTTAATTGTGTCATTCTGTTTACCAGGGTGGATTTCTGGCGTGATACCAAGGGCAGCTGTTTGCCTGATTTCCATGGGAACAAAGCTGGCCATGGGGAAGCCCCAGCTCAGGACCGGAGGTCAGCCGTACTTGCAGCCAGGTAGCACAAGGAGGAACGTCAGGACACGGCTTGGTTTTATCTGTTCTCAGACACAATGAATTCAAGTCTAACTGGCCAGTTCTGGGAGTGGCGGGGAAATTGTCTCCTGGGTTTAAATTGCCTTTGTATTATTCCATAAACATTCCCTCATTTTGGAGACAAAGGAAAGCAAATGTCCCTTATCCTTCTGTTCTCCACTACTTAGTACTCAAGATTATTGTGACTTGAGTTGCTTGTCCCTTCCCTACAGTGCACGTCCTTGCTTTCTCTTTACATCAGGTCTCTTCCATGTTCATGGTCATTCTTCTCCCCTCTGGTTTTTCGTTAGCAGTACCCTTTTCACAGATGTGTTGGCAAATGCCATTCATGAGCCCACACCACTGTTTTTACTTGAGAACATTGTTTTATTTTTTAGCTCGTCTTCCTATGAAAATGACATATATACAATGTTGACAATGTTTGTGAAATGATTAGTTGATTTCTAGCAATTTTGATAGATTATTATAGGTCTCAAAGTGTATTTAATATCTTACTGCAAGTAGTTAGAAGGAGAGCAGAAAAAATTAGACATCTTCTAAATGTTCTGTCTGGGACAGAAGTGCAGTCTGTCCACACGCATGATTACACAGAGTAGAATTACCTTTCTCTAGATGTCCCCAAATGCACGGGGACACCTTCAACTTCAGTTGGAGTACACCTTCTCAGATAGGCGGTGAATCAGTCATGAGGTGCAAACTGTAGTAATCCAGTCTGTGTTGGATTCAGTCCCCTCTAAGATTGTTCATTATCCCATTTCAGCATAAAGTAACTCTCTTTTAGGTCTTTTCCAAGAGCTTGTGTTGCTTATGTCCGTTTGGGATAAATCTTCTTAGATGTTATGAAGAGGTACTGGGATTTATTTTTTCCACTCTAGTGGACATTGTTTTATGCTAAGCAACACTGAATTTATTGGGGTTTTTAGAGAGAAAGATAGAAGATCTTAACAAAGCAAAAAGGGAATAAGAAGAGAAGACTGAATGAAATTAAGTTTCTACCTTAGAAATGATGGAAAACATGAACAACAGCTGACAGAAAGTCATCCTTTACAAAATTATTCTTGTGCTGTATCAAAGGAAGTGATCTCTTTTATCAGTTATCTGCAATATCAGCTTCAGAGGGTTTAAAATCTACTATTTGAGGAGATAATGGGCAAATTTGATAAATACTGCTCACTGAAAAGGAATGAAATGTATGAGAGCTGTATGATTGGTTGCTGAATGTGGCTGCCCACAAAGCCTTTGATCCATATGTCATACACTGGAGATGAAAAGCTCAAATTCTGCGACTATGGGATCATGCAAGATTCTTTGATAACAGATCGAGTGGTCTGTAACTTGCCTCGCAAGAAAGCTTTAAGTCCGTAGAGATTCAAAGTTAAAACTAAAAATGTCATTACAATTTCTGACAGAAATAATAAAAAAGCACATCGCAATCTTCTAGGAACATTCTTGGAAAACTATAGCCAAAGTCTGAAAAGACCATTAGAGTGGCAGTGCCTTAGGAGCAGAAAGACAGAAATGTATGTTGTCCACCATGAGATAGGGAAAAACAGATATGGGAAGGATTATCGATGCCATAGCATGAAATAATGCCTTGCATATGGTAAAGAATACATGAACTGTAAAATGGGAAAAAAAATTGCTTTGGGCCATATGTTCCTCTCTGGCATTTAACTGCATGGGAGAACAAAATAATCCAAAAATCATGTGATTTTTGAACTGCAGCCATTCAACTGTGTTCTCCTGCTGCCTTTGAAAACTACACAGAGCAGGATTCAGACATCCTACTTGAGAAGCTACACAATACTTTGAACAGTGCTAAAGGAAGGGGAGCGCGGCCCTATTCGTCTCCCGGTTCAGACCTTGCCCATGCTGGAACTGGCAAGGAAAGAGAAGAGCAAGGGTAGGCAGGGCAGGAATCCTGAATCTCTATTCAAAGTTTCGGTAGAATGAGTCAGGCACATGGGATGCCATCCTAGCATAAAGTCAGTGGTAAAACTGCTGTTGATCTAATGAGGCCAGAATTTCTGTCTCATTATATATCTTCGACAACCTCATCTTCCTGGAATGATTGCACAGCTGCTGCTGAGGCATTGCCCCCGGCTCCTGGTGCTGCTGTACCACACAGCTCTCCCAAAAGCGTCTGAAGATGGGACAGGACATCAAGCAGTTCATGTTCAGAGCAGGAGCACCTGAATTTTAATCCTCGACGTGCAGGGAAGAAAGCTGAGAGGAAATACGCAGCAACAGATGTAGAAGGACAGGATGTTGGCAAGTTCAAAACATTTGAAAGAATACAATCAGGAAAAGAATATGACAAGCCTACCATTAAACACAATAATTACAAACCTTTTTAATTGCATTAACGTTCTTCCACATTTACTCAATGACGTGTCTGAAAATTACCTAATTAAAATAGGGTATTCTGAGAAAATAAGAGACTTCTGAATCTCTGCAGAAGGCTGCTGCTGCTTTTTTACTGAAAGCAGTAGGCATTCCAGAGGTCTTCTGGGTTCATGTCTATGGCAGGTAGTGTCAGTGGGTGCCTGAGTGGCATACAAGAGGATTATACTGCTTGGAGAGTTCAACACTGGCGTTTCTCTTTGTCGTATTAATTCCTGGAGATGGAGGTTTGCTCAATAGCCAGGACCCAGAAATATTTTTCCACAAGTGGCAGATCATAGAGAACAAGTAAGAGCATTTTTGATTCCAAACTACATACGCAGCACCTGAAGCAGGGTGAAAACAGTAACCTCATGGTATGTTTGTTAATAGCTTAGTGTTCTCCTTTACACACAGCATGTTCTTGAATTGCATAGTTCACGTAGTACTGAGTACTCCACAGTGTGTACCAAACAGGTGAAGCAGAGTGGGTATATATACTAAGACAAATAAATCCAACACAGAAATGCATAGAAAGAAGGGATTCAGTGAAGGGAGTGATGGAGTATCTGAAATTTCTATGTATCCTCAGTAATCCTTTCATTTTACAGCACTACAGCATTATCAGATATCAAAAGAAGAAGAAATAATGTCAGATTTTGGAAAAGCTGGAAAACAAATGTGAATTCTGAGAACAATGACCGGATAATGCGAGCATTAAAATGTACACATTAACTACAAAGTGTATTTAGAGACTTCTGTCTGGAATGAGTTCTTCAGAAAATCCTAATGACAACTGCAGATAAATTCAAAAGGGCCCAGACTTCCACATTTAACAGAACAAATGAGGGAACTTGTACAGCCAACACAATGCCAATATGAATGATGTAAAATGATGTCAGAAGTCCTCAACTGCGCATAGTAAAATGTTTCCTAGGGGAAGGAGTATGGTGTAATAGGTCCTAAAGTGCGGCTTTAGGAAATGGTGATTTAAATAGGAAATGCTCAGTAATAAAGCCATGGAAAGCAAAGATATGGTATAAAAGAAAGCTAAAACCAAATTACAAATCAGTGATATAAAATAAAAGTCACAACATCATGCAAAATATATGGAAGCAATTGAAGATACTGCTATTTTCATGCAACAATTCAGCTTCATATATATATATTTATATTTATATCTTCAGATGATCAAAATAGGTCCAGATGTACCTAAGAATTGGCATGGAGTTGTGTTTGAACTTAGAATAAGGAAGCACGGAACACTTGCCTGGGTAAGAGCAAAAACCAAATTGTGTTTAAGACTTACTGGAGATTATTTTTTCTGAGATGGTACAATATTCACAATGTCAGAGGGTTTAAAACATTTTAAAAATAAAATCGAATCATCATTTCTAAATTATGTATGTTCAGTTGCATACGTACAATGTAGATTTAAGCATCAATTTGAAGGTACCAACTTGATTAATACAGGATACAGCTGGCTAATTGGCTGTTTGTAGATTTTCATATGGTTATAAAAAATACCAGGTGTACACTAGGTTGGTTGCAAATGTGCATGTGTGCTATCAAAACCCATCATTCAAGTAATTAGTAATAGCTATTATAGACCTTAGCTGGAAAAGTTTCCCCCCCATGTTTTCCAATTAATTTCATTTAGATTTGTGAATGATTAACATTTCTAAAAACTGGTCTTGTGTCCATCTGAACTTGGACACTTGGAAGATAAGGAATATATTACAAAAGGCTCATTTGAAAACTTCGGTTTGCCTGTCTTCCCCATTTTACTTCTTGAAGCTTGTAGCAGTGTTAATTCATTTTCCTTGGGTACCAACTGACAAAGTGAGGCCCATGCTTCTTTTTGTCCTCCTGTGGTGCCTTAACTCAACTGTCATATGTTTTCTTGTTTCTGCTGCAAAGTTGTTGACTTTAAGATTATAATCTTCCTTCTATGATCTAACATGTTCTCGTTCATTTCTTCTACTTGTGCCTGTTTCAGCACACCTCTAAGGGTCTAATAATACTTGTCCACCTTGTTTCTGATATATTATGACAACTTCCTAAATTACTTATTCACATACTGCTTTTTCCTCCAAGTTCAGTAGTGAACCAGCACTTCCTTTTTTGCCTGACCGACTGCAACACAGGTAATTTTTTTAGCACATTACAGCTTATCATAGAAGTTATCTTAATTCATTAACATGATTTTGCTATATAATTTGAAGTTTTATTATGTCTATCAAGAATACCATTGACAGTAACAAAGACATCGTTCTCCAAAAATCCAGTAAGAAGAGTGCAAAGGATGGGCTGGGGAGAGCACTGGAATGGAATTTCTGCTTTGCTCTTCTATAACATTTTCCGTCTTCTTTCTTAAAGGATTTTTACAAAGATGAATCATTATTTCCATTTGCCTATGGGAGAAACTGAGTCACCTGAAAAGGAAGTGATTTGCCACCCAGCATGTCAGTGGCAGAGCCAAAAGTTTTTTCATTTCCCATCTGGTGCCCTCATGACATTCACTCAGTTTACAGTTCTGCCAGTCTTCTTTATGACCTTAGGTGAGTCATTTGGGTGCTTTATTCTGCTAAAACTGAAGTGCATGTTTAATTTAAGAGGCTTATTTTAAGATCACAACTGGCTGAAAACCCACGAGTAGTACAGCCACACACACACGGATGGTTCATTCTTTCTCACAGGTTCTTTGCAGGGAAGAATTTTTTGTTTAGTGCACTTTGTTTACTTTTCTGGCTGTATTTATTTTTTTCCCAGCAAGTTTTCACTTTTCACTAGGACTAATTTTAGCCAGGGGAAACTTGTGCCTGTAGATGGTAGAAAGTGGCAAATTAGTGGAGCTTCTGTTCTGTTCCTCAGAGGGTACATTACCTGTGTGTCCCCAGTTCTTCAGCTTTGCAAATGTTGTTTTCCTTTTCCATAGACATCTGGAGCATGACTGTCAGCAGCCCAGATGAAATCATGGTGTGGTTAGGAGGATAGTTCACTCCTCCAACTACTGCTCGCTATGCAGCATGAATGAATAGCTGAAAAACACCTTCTTTCTCCTGCCCTTTCTTATCCTCACACACACATAAAGCTGAAAAATATTTCCTATAGGATTCCATGTAAAAACACCTCTGCACTGTCCTACAAAGCCTCATATGGTACAAAACACTTATTTCAATATTTGGCTTTTAATTTGTTGTGTATCTTGCTATTACTACTTTCCGCTGTTCTCTCTACTTTCTTCTATTCTTTTTACTTTTCTCACTGCTGATACTTTCTCCTGTTTCTGCTGTGTCTCCCTGTTTAGTTTCCATGTGGATTTTTTCTCCTTTTTATGCTTCTTTTCCACAAGAAAAGTGAGATGTTTCAGTGTAGCACTACTCATCACAGAGGCATGAAGAGGTGAGCTGAAGAGCCGGAGGAAAGCATTGCTCCTGTCTGGCTATGCAGGGAGAGGACTGGAGTTTTGCTTCTGTGAGGATTTCCCAGAAGTGATATTGGAGCTGGTCCAACAGTTTACAGTAATAGGACTGTAGTTCTAATGCAAGTTCAGCAAGGTGAAGGCCATCTTTTTTTCAGGTAAGGTACAATAACCAAAAGTCAGATGCGCTTGTCAGATGTGTCTCTGGTCTGAGAAATAAAATAACATTTCCGGACAGGATACTACATGATACATCCTGGACTTGAAGGACCCAGCCTTCATATGAAGTCTGTCATAGAAGAGGAGAGGCAGATCTCTGGTCTGTAATAAGCTTCCAGAGTTAAGAACAAAAGGCCCCATAACTGGAGGATATTATTGTGGGACCAGATCATCATTTTCTTGGCATCCCTACCTCCATTCTCCGATCAAGCTGCTCAGCAGTGTCAACAAAGTAGCCTGGCTCTGAGGAACACATTAATTTGCTTACATTTGGGTCAGCCTAAAAGCAGTAGCAGTGGGAGAACACGTATTGGGGTTATAGCCACCTTTTCCTGAGCAGAAGGCAGATGTTGCCTACAGGAAAAATGGGGAGGGGCTTTTTATCAGGGAGTGCAGTGACAGGAAAAGGGGTAATGGTTTTAAGCTGAAAGAGAGGAGACTTAGATTAGATATTAGGAAGAAATTTTTTATTGTGAGGGTCGTGAAACACTGGAACAGGTTGCCCAGGGAAGTTGGGGGTGCCCTGTCTATGGAGATGTTCAAGGCCAGCTTGGATGAGGCTTTGAGCAGCCTGGTCTGGTGAGAGGTGTCTCTGCCCATGGCAGAGGGGCTGGAAAAAGAGATGATCTTAAAGGTCCCTTCCAACCCAATCCATTCTATGATTCTATGACTTACACACTTTTCAAAATGGTGAAATCTGGTTCTCGCCACCATGCACTGCCCATGTCTTCTGCTGACTGACCAGGCATAATGAGTTCGGCACACTGTTGGGCTTGCTGCCATGTCACAACCCACAGAGTAGAAGCTGAAGCAATTGGACATAAGCCATTAGCACTATAGTTTTGGGAGGACATCTAAGCAGCAGTGAAAGAAAACTTTCAGTGCATCTTTCTTACGGAAGGGTATAGAGTGCAACAATGACATCCACATGGGTAGACAATCAGACTGTGTGGTGCATGCTAGAGAGTTCCATGATGAGTGACACAGAGGCTCTGGTTCAGGTTGACCAAGCTGTTTTTAGATGGAGATGTGGTTAACTTACCTGCAGGCCAAAAGAATGGTTAATACTCCCTAAGTGCACTTGATTTTTATAAGGGAAAATAAAGTTCTAGAAATGTGGCATGTACTTTGAGTAGCAAATGGTAGTTTTGAGAGACAGTGGCACTTTGTTCCCATTGTCTGTGAATGGTTTTTATGGAAATTCTTCCTTCCTCTACAGGAGAAATTTTCTATGTGAGTGGCATTATTGACAGTGGAAATTACACAGCTTAAGAAGAACTTTTAAATTTAACTGAGTGCTAGCAACAAAATGGTTGATTCAATACTCAATAAGAAGTTGAAAATAGGAGACACAGATGCTTGTGACAGTCTGCACTGTTGAAATATACAAGTGCTTTCCGTAGGAACAAAGCATTTTCTGAGGACTGCTGACTTCCTGCTTACATATCTTGCCTGCACTTCACATGAGGGGTAAGGGAGGTAAGTTTATACTCAAAAGACAGGGAACATCTTCTCTAGTGTTTGCACAGTGCTAGGTACAAGCAATGAAACTGGGTCAAGTCTTCAAGTGCTAAACAAGGGTGGATAATTATACCAATAATTGTTTGGAATAGAAGTAGTTTAGCACTTCACAGCAGCCTAATGACACGATGGAAAGCAGATGGTGGGCTTATTCTGAACTTCTTTGATTTAATTGATTTTGTATGTTGCATGTATTTATACTCTGCCTATTCATTGAATCACTGATGTTAGAGTTTTGTGGCATGAAGAATGCTTTACAGAATTAGCCTTAAATGAAATTGTAAAATGTAAACTTCTTTTTCTGTTCCATGAATGATGGCTCTTCATTTAAACATTATTAGATGAATGAAATAACTGTAGGTTTTCAAGACATTAGCCTTGGATCAAAGTCAGGGATGTAACCATAAACAGTGAACTCTTTGTGGCTATGTCTACACTGCTTTTCACATTGCCACCAAGTACTGTCAAGGTCTCGGGCTAGAGTGTCATATCAACACCTGTATTAAAAGTTGTTTAGGACATCACCAAAGAAAAATCTCAACAAGTATATTCACCATATCTGCATTCTGTGTGGTGCTTGTAGGTATTTCCTTAAGTAAGAAATGAATGCAGGAAGTGAGGCATCTGCAGGTTTTCAGAGTTCTGTGCATTTCAGAGAGACAGGATCCCTGCCCAGTATTCTCCGGTAATTAAGGAAGCATCTCTAGATTTCACCATTCCTTCGCCTTTGAAAATATTTTCAAAAGATACCTAATAATAGGAAAGTAGATGCTCAAAAGCCAGAATCGTATATTCCCATGACTTTTGACCACAGCTGTACTAGTAGGGTATTGTACATATATAGAAAAACCTCCATTAATTCTGAGTGTCAAGTACGTGTTTTACCTCACCAGAGCTTCTGCATGTTAAGAGTAGTGAATCAATATGAAAAATATTTTGCCTGACTACCAAGCTCTGCTTTGCTGTTTCCTTTTCAAACTTAAACAAAAACCCCTCTCCTGATGTAATCTATTGCAGTGTTGGAGAATGAATTATGCAACTGATTTAGAAGTGTCTGTTACAGCCTGCAGTAGTCTGCTAACAATCACATTGAGACATAACAGGGCAAGAACGTTCTAGTGACCAACAGCTGAGTGACATTTTGATACTGTCCTACTTATGAGACTTGTCCATTCCTGCCGAATAGCTTCAGAATAGGCCTCTCAATTGTTCATCTGCATTCATAATTTCATACATCTGCCTCTCTGTAACTACAATGTTTCTGCTAGCTTCCTGAAAAAAAAATCTGGAATGTAAAAACTGACTATCATAATAAACATCAGTGTTTAGCCACTATTATTTCTTTATTTTATTTGTAAAGCTCTTGTTTCTATTGTTTTTTTCCTATTAGCTTTTTTTTCTTACTACTTCTTTGTCACACTTCGTCTTGAAATCTCCTGTCTTCCAATAGCTGGCATTCTTCTTCAAGCTCAGTTCCTGGGGAGCTCGACCAGAATGGTTCCTGAGAAAAAAACTGAATACATAAAATCAAATTTTCATGAAAGGCTTACATGTAAATAAACTGTCCTTTTCAAATAAATACAGTTGTTTAAGCCAGTCATAAGGATTTAGAGTTCTGCTTTGTGGAACTTTTTTCAACATACAGTGTCAGCAGTAATACCTCCAACAGTCTCATTAAAGTGACCAGTGTTCGGGGATACAGACGTAATAAAGAAAGCCAGAAAGGATATGACCTGATCAAGGATGAACACCCAATTGGGAACACGCTATTCTATGGATCAGTATAGGTTATATAAAAGGTAAAGTATTAACTGCAGGAGGGGTTTCTGTTGCCTTATAAAGTCTTAGACTTATGAACTAAGATTGTTCACTTTTAATGATAAGAACTGCACAGTCACAGTGGGTCATCACACACTTTGTGGGAGTGGAACTACCAAGGGACACTTGGGCAAGATCTGTAATCTGGAAACAAATGGCCTCTTTGCGGGGCACAGGGTATCTAGCACTGTTCTTATGCTGTTGCAATATGCAAACAGTGCAGCACCAAATGGGAAGTGTGAGCATTAGATAACCTTGCAGGTGCCCACATCTTAGTCACAAGTAAGCAGCAATGCAAAGGCAAGAGATGGCATGAGCCTATTGAGCACTAATAAGATGCCCTCAGCAAGAAAAAGCACAGTGGCAAAACAGTGGCCTTCATATGCAGATCACCAAGGTCAATACATAAACAAATGGTTACAAGCAGTGTTAAAAGCAGAAAGTTATTTCATGTTCATCATGTAGTATTTCAAACAACTGGATAAATCAGAGTAAATACATTTAAAAATAGATTAATACAGTTTGTTTTCATAGTGGAGTGAATTCTTCCTATGCGTACACACTGTCTTAAGAGTAACTGTGCTAGTTCCTGGAGTTCTGAGATTGTGTGACAATCTCCACTTCCATAAAAAAAGAAAGAAAAAGCACATTCCTACTCTTCATTAAAATTCACACTCATTAACATCACATTTCTCAAAGAATGTGAATGTGACTTGAGCACGCTTGAAGGCTCAAAAATCAAAAGCTAAATAGAAAGACATCAGCATTTACAATATTGTGTGTTTACAAGAGGATCATATTTGTTTTAGATGTGATTCATGATTTCTAAATGCTTCAGATGTACAACAGTGAGCTGTGTAGAGACTGCATTGCACTACTTGCTAGAGAAAGTCTCAGTGAGAGATGTGTGAACCCCAGAAAGGCATCTTCCTTCACAGATTGTAGGTACTTACAAAAATGCATAAACATCACACAAAACTTGGAACAAGGGGAGAAAGGTAAAAGTGGTATTAAGATACAACTTCAAATTCCAGTCCAATGAGGTCGACAGAAATGTGATTGCTAACTTCCAGAAGACCACTATTTCACCCAATGGAAGAACTGGCAGTTTCGTAAGAACATCAGTCCTTTAAAGGTGAGAGACAAAATGTCTTATTCAAAAACCAACAGCCAGTTCTTTCCTGATAAAGAACAGTTTCCACACTCCCTGCAGTCAACATCTGCCTTTAAGAAAATATCACCTTCCAGTATCTAATTAGAAGTTTACTAACTGTTACTTATAAGGTATTGATATTATTGATACTAGTGTATGCTATTAAGGAAATGTGGAGACTTTGGATCGGTAGTGGAAGTATCCTTACTTCAGTATCAACCAGAAGACATATTTCTGAAACATTTAAAATTACTTTGGCGCACGGATTTTAAAGCATGACTTGGAATATGCAGACTTTTCAGTCAACTGTTCTGTGTATCCACATGTTACAGTTTTGCAGGAGATGATTCAATTGTTAACAATTTATAGTATTTACTGCCCTCCTGCTGCGAAGTAAGCAGTTTTATAAACTAACTCATGCCCTTGCTGGGATGAACAGTCAGAACATATGAGTTGCATTGGTAAGATCACAGGGTCTTCCACTCTTGTAGAACAGCATGCATTCTCCTAATAGAAGGTAGGTACCCAAGAGGGTCTTAGCTAGAAGACCGCTTATCAGAACGGCATCTGGCCTGGGACTGACTGCCCTTGGCTCAGCCAGTGTCACAGGCAGCCAGAAGTAAGCACTGAACGTGGAGGGGCATGTTCAAATGTGTGTCCCAAATCGCTAGTGGAAGGGGCGGCTTGCTCCTCCTTCTAGTGGAGGAGGAGTAGTGGAATGTTGGCAGCATTTCTCATGGCATTTGGTATATCAGTTACCTACTATAGATTGGGAGATAGGTCAGAGCAGGTGTATTTATGTTAGCAATGGAGGTCATGTTGAGTGTAGTCTTGGTACAGCTGGAGTTCTGTGTATTGCTCCAGTCTGTAACACTGCTGGATGTGAAATGGTTCTTCTGCCAGAGAAACAGGGAGGAGGCTGCGCACAGTAGTGCCATGTGGAGACCACCAGTAATACACCATCATCTAGTGTTTCTCAGCCTCAGAAGAGTTGTGTTAAAGGAGGCTTAGGTGAAAAATAGGGCAGGTTCTGCATTCCCAGGTGTGGCTGGTAAGGAATGGAGGGTGGAGTACAGGAGTTAGTCATCACCATTCATCATCATCATCACCATCACCATCGACGTCATGAAAGATGGCTTCAAGCCACTCTTCTAGCTCTGTAGGCTGGCTTGATCTTCAGCATGTAGCTACTTCACAGATACTAAGACTCCTGCTCTGTAGATTTTCCTCAATGACAAGATTAACAGCTTCAGCTTTGTCATTAGCAGGGCACATCCACACTGTCCTCACTGTTACAGACTGCGAGGGGCAATGCGCAACTGCTCCTGCAGTTGGATTTTTTTTCTGGACCACTTCTGCACGTGATGTTAGAAAGCCAGCCAGAATGATGTTGAAATGGAAACTCGACCTCCTGCACTTTTAACTTGACAAGCAGTAGGTAAGCCCAGGGTTTTTCGGTTTGGGATGGACAGACAGAGACACACAGACCAGAAGGTGATTTTAAAGCCTCCACATGGCCTGCCAACACTGCGGCAGGAGGAGCAATCCAGAAGGGCCAATGCACACCTCATGCTCTGAGAAATGCCAGTATAACATCTCTTTATATTGGACAATCATTTTGATGAGCACACATTTCTGTGCAGTCAGACAGACACTCCTCACTTTAGATGATTCCCAAATAATCAGACATCCTGTTTTAATGCCTATTTATGGTGCGTTTCTGACTGGATGTGCCCTTCCATGCTGAGACCAGTGCTGTTTAATGTTTTCATTAATGATATAGATAGCGAGAACAAGTGCACCCTCAGCAAGTGTGCTGATGACATCAAGCTGAACGGTGCAGTTGTCACACCAGAAAGATGGGATGTCATCCAGAGGAACCTGGACAAACTGGAGAAGTGGGGCTGTGTGAACCTCATGAGGTTCAACAGGGCCAAGTACAAGGTCCTATGCCTGGGTTGGGGCAACCCCTGGTATCAATACAGGCTGGGGGACGACATGATTGAGAGCAGCCCTGCAGAGAAGGACTTGGAGGTGCTGGTTGATGAGAAGCTCAACACGAGCCATCAACATGCACTCGCAGCCCAGAAGACCAACCGTGTCCTGGGCTGCATCAAAAGAAGCCTGGCCAGCAGGTCAAGGGAGGTGATCCTCCCCCTCTACTCTGCTCTCGTGAGACCCCACCTGAAGTGTTATCCTCAGTTCTGGAATCCTCAACATAAAGATATGGAACTGTTGGAGCGGGTCCAGAGGAGGGCTGCAAAGATGATCAGAGGGCTGGAGCACCTCTGCTATGAGGACAGGCTGAGACAGTTGGGGCTGTTCAGCCTAGAGAAGAGAAGCAACCTTCCAGTACTTGAAGGGGCTACAGGAAAGCTGAGGAGGAACTTTTTACAAGGGCAAGTAGTGACAGGATGAGGGGGAACAGCTTTAAATTGGAAGGGGGAAGATTTAGGTTTAGACATTAGGAAGAAATTCTTCATGATAGGGTGTGAGGCAATGGCACAGGTTGCCCAGGGAAGCTGTGGGTGCCCCCTCCCTGGAGGTGTCCAAGGCCAGGTTGGATGGGACCTTGAGCAGCCTGGACTGGTGGGAGGTGTCCCTGCCCATGGCAGGGGGGTGGAACTGGATGGGCTTTAAGGTCTCTTCCAATCCAAACCATTCTCTGGTTCTATGACAGTGAGGATACAGCTTCCCAGAGCATTCACACCATTACAATTCATCTAGGTCCTCCTGATGGAGGACTTCCAAAAGAGACAAGTTCACCCAGTGCATCAGTGGAAGTGTGCACTGTGCTCGCTGCCATGGGGAAGGGCCAAGAATGGTGGGCTCCATGGATTTCTTCTTATCATTATAGAAGTCACATCTGTTCAACTCATATCACACTTAACACCAGATGTTATCAAACTCTATAAACAGTGTCTGGAAAAACACTATTTGAAAGAAACACGCTATCAAGAAAACACTCTGTAAGAGCGACATTCTGTCTAACTTTCAAAAAAACATTAGATGAAACTAAATTCTGCTTAAGTAGTACTTTTTGTAATAGTAACTACTTCTTGTATCAGTAACTAACTACTTGTAACATTTTCAGCCATTGTCAGGCTACATTTGTAAACTAGATGATCGTTTTCTTTTAATTTTACAAAATTTGTCCTCTCTTCTGTAAAGGAGGTTTGGTTTCGTTCTGACAATCCCCACTGCAGCTGATCCCCAAATAATCAGAATCACAGAATCGCTGGGTTGGAAAAGACGTGTGAGATCATCGAGTCCAGTACTGAACCCTCTCCCTGAGCGCCTCATCCACCCGCCCGGTAAACTCCTCAGGGATGGAGACTCCGCCACCTGAGCAGCCGTGCCAGCGCCTGGCAGCCCTTTCGGCGAATAAACCTTTCCTGATGTCCAATTTAACGCCTATTTACACCGCGTTTCCGTCTGGATCTGCCCTTCCAACTCGGGGAACCTCCAGCCCGCTCTCGCTCTCGCCCCTCTCCCCCCAGTCCCTGCGGCGGGAAAGCGGGGGAACCCCCCCCACCTCACGCCGCCGCGAGGCGCCGTGCACGCTGCCGCCAGCCCCCTTGCCCCTCCCCCCGCCCCCGGCCATGCGTTACTGGGAGGCTGGAGGGGAGGGGGAAGCACCGCCCAGCGCCGCTTGGCCCCGCCCCCCTCGCCCCGCCCCAGCGTGGTGAGTGTGGAGGGGTTGGAGGAGGCGCCGCCGCGCCCCGCCTGGCCCCGCCCCCCGGCCGCGGCGGGCGGTGCCCGCGGGGTGACAGACAGGTCTAGGCCACAGCCGAGTCTACGCGCGTCAGTTCCGGCGGCTGTGGTGGCGGCGGTCGGGGGGGAGCGCGGCGCGGCGCGTGGGTCGGAAGCGGCCGCGGCGGCCGCGCACGCCAAGCCGGGGGGGGGGCGGTGGGAGTGAAAAATGGCGACGGCGGCGCAGCTCACGGACGAGGAGCTTTTCTCGGAGCTGAGGCGCTTCGGGTTCTCGCCGGGGCCGGTCACCGAGAGCACGCGGCCCGTCTACCTGAAGAAGCTGAAGAAGCTGCGCGAGGACGAGCGGGCCGGCGCCGGCAAAACCCGGAACAGCAGCAACAATAACGCGGGGGGAACCGGCCCCGGCGGGAGAGCGCGGCCGGCGGGCACCGAGCACCCGCGCCTCGCCGGCGCCTCCCGGGGCCGCGCGGCCCCTCCTGCCGGCAAAGCGCTGCTGCTGGGCTTCAGCTCGGACGAGTCGGATGTGGAGAGCGGCGCCCGCGGCCAGGCTGGCACCGGCCGGAGGGAGCGTGCTGCGCCGCTGCCCCGCGGGGCCAGGCCCGGTGGCCTCGGCAGCCCCGCCGCCCCCCGCGGGCCCCGGCCCGGCTCCCCCCCGCGGGAGGCGGCCCGGCGCAAGCCCGGCGCGTGGTGGGGGGCGGCGCGGGCCGTGAGGGAGCCCGGGGACGGCGCCGAGGAGGGAGAGGAGGAGGAAGACAACGAGGAGGAAGAGAGCGAGCAGCAGCGATGGAAGAACCGGACGGTGAACGGTAACCGGCTCCTCGGCTCCGGCGGCGGCGCGGACACGTACTCCGACTCGGAGGAGGAGGAGGGGGAGAAGCAGCAGGTAGCGAAGGAGGAGCCCTCTGCCCTTCGGCGGCCCCGGCGGAGCCTCAGCAAGCCGCCCGCTCCATTCATAGCGAGCAAACGCGCCGCGGCCAGCGCTGGCGCGATGGAGACGGGCCCGGAAAGGGCTGGCGGGGGCGGTGGTGCCGGTGCGGGCGTAACGAGTGACAGGGCGGAGGCGGCGGCTGCCGGGAGTCTAGACAGGGGCAGGAACCGGGAGGAGGAGGCGGCGGCTGGGGGAGGAGGAGGAGGGTGTGAAAATCTGGACTCCAGTCCTCCCAGCGCCAGATACCGCATTGGCCTGTCTAAGAAAGCCCCCTCGGGATCGCTGCTGCCGCCACCGCTCACGGACAGCAGTAACACCGCTGACCCTCCAGGCACCATTAGGAAAGCGACCAATAATCACGTTCTCAGCGGTGCTGCTGGTAGCTATAATGCCGAATCCAGGATCTACGCGGCTACTAATAGCCTTCCCCCGGGTGGAACCGCCTCCTCCCTTAGACTCAACCACTCCAATCATACGGGTTCAAATCATACCTACCTGAAAAATACCTACAAAAAGAATCTCTCCGAGCCCGAGGAGGAGCTTCTCCAACAGTTCAAGAGAGAGGAGGTATCCACCACTGGAGGCTTCAGTGCACATTACCTGTCCATGTTCCTCTTAACTGCTGCATGCTTGTTCTTTCTGATACTGGGATTCACATACCTGAGAATGAGAGGTTCTGGAGTAGCTGAGAATGTGGGAGCCAACAGTAAGTATTAGGTGAAGGGTAAGAGCAGTTTCTTTCTGCAACTGGATATACAACTGTTAATTCACTTTTGCATTCCTAGACATCCCTTGCTGAGCAGTTCTGGGTTCCACATTGGTATAATTTCCTATATAGGATGGAGCACAGAGAAACTGTTTTTCTTTAAGCATAAAGCCTTGCAAGATTATTTAATAAACTTGCAAGACGTTTGAGGATAAACTCAAATCCTGGCATTCCCTCCTGTAATCTGTTGATACTTCGCTTTCTAGCATGTTTTCTTCACAAAGCAATTTCATGTGGTTTTTTCAATACAGAAGATACATGGTTAATAGCGATGTGACGAGGTAAGGCTTTATGCTAATCCAAGAGAAGTAATCATGCACATTTAGATACTTGGGATTCCTGCAGTGTTGAGATTCAACTATAGTTGTTTGGTAATAAAGCAGTTTGTGTTCATTTATCTGTAGCAAAGCTGGAAAAGGATGCTAGCTTAAGGTGATGTTACACACTCCAACAAGCTTTGTGCAGTGAATGCTGGATGTATTGTGTATTGTTTAGTACTAAGTCCTTCTTTCAAAATTTGAGAGTATGTTTATAGATGAAATGCTGTTGTGCTTTAGTTTGAATTTTAGAGAATTCTTTTGTAATCCTGATTTACTTGGGAGCTGCTTAGTATGTGAAGGTAACTCCTTGGAAGGGATTTAGAAACTACCATTTTCTATTCACAAAGCATCGGAAAATGGAAACATACCACCTAAGGGTAGTGATTCATGCTAATTCAATTCTTGACTGCTCAGAAATGGGCAGTGGAGATTCTAACATCAGAAAGAAAAGTCATTCTGTTGCTGTATTAATTGCTCATCAAGAGCAAGAAAAAATTATGCATAAAGATACTTTTGGGATGTGAGAGCATTAGAAGGTCCTTCGGGACTTATATTTCTCTTGAAATGATTGAGGAAGGCATGTGAGGAGTATGCACGTGCATATACTTCTTTGTATGGATAGTAGAGGATTCATATACGTGTGTGTGGGCATGTGTACAGTGCCTTGTAAGGAGTGATCCCACTGTTAGATTGGGATCTGCAAGATGTTACAGGGCAGAAATAGCAGCATGGACTGTTTTCCACCCCCCTCCCCCTTGAATACTGTTCATTACATTATGGTAGCAGAACAGTTATTAATTCTGTTTGATGCTCTTGGACGGGGAGAGTAAAGGATTTAGTGTTTAGGAACGACAATGTCAGCAAAGACTTAAGCATTTGCAGTGGTTTCATTGCTGTCCACGTGGCTCTTAAGTACTGCTCAGCGTAGGGTTTTGGGAAGGTGGTGTATGTACACAGATGCGCTAAAATTAGATACCGTATAGTGTGACTGGGACTCTTATTCTGTGATCAACTTCTGGCCAGAACTGCTAGAGACATAAATTTTCTTATGTACTGATAAGCTGTGTAATTCTACTAATGTGTATTAGAATTTTGTTTTTCTAGTCTTGAAATCTGATAATTTTAATAGGGTAGAAGGAAGGTCTGTCAGCCTACTGGGGTAAACTTTCTGGATGTCAAGTTCAGTGGTTTATCAGCCTGCCATGCTGACTGATAAAGCTGAATGTCTCAGCTATGCAGATAATAATTTGTGAAAAGAAATTGACCCTGAACTTTGTCTTGGAAGAAAACTTCATTTTAAATGTGTGAACTTTTCCTGTACAGCATGTGGGAGCAGTGTGTTGAGTGTATTGCTGTTGAAAAGTTAACCCTGCTGGAACTGATATACAGGGAAAAATGGTTCTCTTTTACACTTTTGCTTACATTAGGCTGCCCAGCCAAAGGTCTGGTAGCCCAGTGTCACTTGGTAGTTCAGTTAAGCCAGTTCTTGGCCTGTTCCTTTTCCGTTTTCAGTGGTACTCCTGAAAGTGAATTTCCTGAAGAGTTATTTGGCAATGGCACTCACATTTCATCTGTCCTCCTTCCTCACAGCCCTGGGGCTTTGCAATGTAACAAGTGAGAACAGGAGGAATAGGGCCCACTGGAAGAAGGGAACAGCAGTTTTTGTGGCTTGGTGCTTTGATAGGAAGAGGAGCATGCTGCCTCTTATAAATAACATGGGAATGAGCAAAGAATTACCTTGGCCATACATTTAGCACGTGCTTGCTACATTCCTGTTTCTCAAATGGACATATGCAACAAAAATATGGTAGGTCTGTAGAAAAGGTGAAAGACAACATGGGCTGCTGAAGACAGACTGCCATGGGGAAAGGAAAGAAGCCTGTCTTCTATTAGATGCTTTCATAAGCTTTAATGTTGGAGTGAGTCCTTTGGCTCTTAGTGCTTGTGTTGGGTGTATTGGCTGTTTTCTGTATAGAAGCAGAGCTGATTTTTACATTGTTTTATTGAAAAATAACAGTGTATCTCAAGAAACAACCTTTCAGTGAGGTGACTGGATGCCAAGATTTTTTCTGTCTTTCAGATGGCTGTAGGTAAGATGCTGTTGGCTGAGAGTGATCTGATGGTGAAATACTCATTTATTTTCAACTTCAAGCTATTATCGTAAAAGGTTTTAGGATTCAGTGGAGTTACATCTCTAATATAGGTACTGTGAGAAAACAAAACAGGCAGTTATTTTTATATTTGAGTGGCTTCTTATTTTAACTTTGTGGGGAATGATGCACAATGAGTTTACTGTTGGTTGTCTTAATTGTTCATTACCTAAAATGAAATTCAGTCAAATTAAAGTGATACTTTGTGTGTGACATTGAAAAATATTTATCACCAAGTACACCCAATATCAGTGCTTAAAATATTTGTCAGGCTGTAATCAGAGAACAGAAGGAGATGTTTGTAATGGAGGAGGCTTAAAACTAGGTGTTGGGGTTGAATTTAAGCTGGGTAAAATAATATAGATGAGAAGTGGTAAGCAGAAAACTTCAGAAGAGGATTGTCACATCACGCATAGTGTTCGAATGATTTCTTATTCAGAGCTTAGAAATAGCTATGAAGTGGTTTAACTTTTCTGCACATGTGGCATAAAATGTTCAAAGACAAATTGGAACTGGTCTATTTCTTTAACCTACCTATCATCACTTAAAGAAAGACTTCTATTCATTTTGCTGTCTGAAATGCATATAAGTACTTATGGGGCTTTTCCTAAAGCATCTCAAACCACTGAAATTGCACTACTCTTTAAGCTTACCTAAAAGACCAACTAATGCATCAGTGCGTATTCTGCTTGCCATCTCTGACAATGTTGCATCTGAAAAGAAAGATCAGTTTGGGCTTGGTGCTGGTAACCTCATTCGCGTGGCTTTTGCTGTAAAGCATGTTCTGCTTGCACCTGCCTTCAAAATACCATGAAATTGTATCGACTTCGTCCCAAGCCAGCATAGTATTTTATCAAGAAAATGATAGCTTTGGCTTTTGTATGCTTTCTAGGGCTCTTACTCAGCTCTTCAGGGTGTGATCTCTTTAAACTTCTTTGGTTTTATTTTGTGATCTTACTCTGAGCATCTCAAATGGCTGCTCCTGGGAGTTAGTTCTAGAGTTATTTTTCCTGGAAAGCTGATAATGATATCAGATCAGTAGGGATTGCTTTTGGGTATGGTTTGCTTTCTGAAAAATGAGGACACTAGTACAGGTGCTGTTTAAGGTTGTAATCTGAAATAGGTTGCATTTAAATTACTTTCACTGTTTCTGCTCCAGAACCTAACCTGGGGGAGGGGTTGGTGTAGCAAAAAACCACCAACAAATAAAAGTAATCTTGAAACTTTCAGATAGGTCTTGTTTAATACCCTATACTCTTAACTAGGAGAGGCTTTTGAAAGTGACATGTCTTGTTAGTAATTTGTATCTTTCTATGATACTTGTTACAAAACAACTGCTAGGAGGGTAATCCTTACTATATTTGCTACAGCTTGTGTTTTTGAAATGTTAATTCAGGGAGATTTAGCAGTTGTGTGAACTGCAAGTGGAAGCTTATGCAAATCACAATTCTAAGAGTTTAATTCTGTTCCATTGATGTTCCTTTGTTCTCGACTTCTAAATCTCTCAGGCGTTGAAACTTCTATGAAATTTTGTGCAGGGAGTTTAATTGTTGAGAAGTTAGACTTGCTCTATAAAAGACAAGATGATGACTGTTATGCTCACAGGCCTGCAAATTACTGTTAAAGTACTGTGGTATTTCACAGGTAACTGTTACAAATCTACTTGCCTTCTAAGATTATCTTCTCAGAAAAGTCTGTCGTCTTGACAGTATTGGCATCAGTGGAAGGAAATGAATTTTTGATAAGAAGTATTTGTAAAAGAGAAGATGGTAAAGGGAGGAAACAAAAGATTTGAAGAGTTCCTGTGTTGTGTGGCTCTTAATGTTGCTTGTGCAAAGGCAACTGATACTCTGGCTTGTATTTGACAATGTAACAACCTCTTCTCTTGAGGTATTCGCATATAGCTCTGTTTCACTTTCAGTATATTGCTTTTAAATCTAGTTAGCAAGCATTTCTCTTCTAGCTGATTCAAAGAAAATCCTGATGGGCATCTTAAGACTCATCTCTCCTGTAGCTGATGTCACTTTCGTGGTTTGAGTTTTGGATCAACATCAGTAGATCAGAAAACCCGTTGGTTGCTTTCAAAAGGTAAAGCCAGGCCGAATAGTTAAAATTCCTTAGGATTCTTTACACTTTTAATCTTGAAGTCTTCCTTGTGATGTATCTGAAATGATCGTTCCCAGGGAAGTCTAAGTAATTGTTACATAGTGCTGTCTTAACTGATGGCTTCAGATCCTTCCTAAAGGATAATAAACAGTCTATTTACTACTTCAGCAGATCTGTAGTCTGAAGTATAAATATGAAAACTGTTCATCAGTATTTGAAACTAAAGTGGTGCAACTTCAGAATGTTTTTATTAAGGAAAGAGCAGTGTTTGATACTTTGTTCAGAACATTTAGAAATAAATTATTTGGCGTACATACCTTAAACCTGCTGCTGTTTGCAGATGTGCACGAAACTTTCCTTCTGCCATGACTTTAGATATCCTTACAGTGACATTTTTCAACATTACTCTTATAGGCTGTGTTTTTTGTGAAGCAAGTCATGAGAAATCGGAACTAAAATTACTTGCCTGGGGAACAGGGATGCAAGAGAGCTCTGACAGGATCAGTTCCCACAAGGAATAAAAAAACCTAATCACAAGTTTGCACTCTCTTCCATAGTACATGGTAGTTTTCTCAGAAGAAAATTCAGGTTTTGATGTGAGAAAATTAAGGGTGATCCAGGATCTGAAAGCAGATCTGGTTGCAACTTTTCCATGTTTATAAAGCATTGCAGACTAGAAGGGAGTGGGAAAGGAAAAAGCAAACTTGTTTCTTCTATTAAGAACCTCTGCCAACTCTAATAGTGTTCAAATGCAATACACATTTCTTTCTGCTTAGGATAGATGCATACAGCACTAATGGATGCGGTGGAAATATTTTAAATTTGACCCCACAATACCCTAGGACTTAAATTTAGCATTGTAGGAGCCCTAGGTATCCCAATACAAGAGGAGAATCGGACCTCCAGTCTTTCTATTCCTGGGGACCAATTGTGTTCCTAAAAAATCATGTACATTTCACTGCTGTTGACATCTGCGTTTCATCTGGGAGTAGTAGGTCGTAATACTTTGGCTTAATTGCTTACCTAGCTAAGCTGATAGGAGTGCTGGAGTCATCCTGAACTGATTCCTGTCATGCTTTTAGACTTATGCTTCAGAAATTGTATGAACGTGTGAACAGGCCATTTGTTGTGATTATAATGAGGATGTGGTGTAACTCTGTCACTGATCAAAGTAACCTTGATGGCTTCAGTCCATTGAGGAATTCTGAAAGCTTGCAACAAGGGCAGTGTTACTGATAGAAAGAAGTGTACTGATGGAGGGAAGGACAGATAGAAGAACCTCTGCATCATGTAAAGCTGATCTCGTATAGATTGTTTCTATGTAGAAGGTTAGCTCCAGTTCATAACATCTGATGTTGAGTCCTGTTGTAAATAAACAGCATCAACTTCTTGAATTAAACTGGTGACACAAAGGCATTGCAGTTGATGTCAGTGTGCTGTCCCTAGAAAATGGGGAACAGCAAAACAAACTCTGTTCTTAGACTCCATGCAGGTGTGGCCTCTTTGTACAGCTGACTGTTTGGATAAGATGCCTCCTCAATTTTATGTTAATATTTCTAGTGTTTATCCAGGCTTTCGATTCACACATCTCTAGTCGGAAATAGTGCTAGCATTCTGTCCTTCAAACTTTAGGGATTCTGTGGAAGTCTGTTCATTAAGCTTCTCGGCCCAGCTGGAGGAGTTGAAGACAGATATAGATAATGGAGATGGGCAATTGAATCAAGTATGTTTGGATTGTTTGAGCATACCATGGCATGAATAAGAAATCTCTCTGCACCAAGAGGTACCATTTGTAGTTAGGAAAAATAGCATGGCCTCAAACTGCTGTGCTCTGGTTTTGTTGGCTCTTTTTCTCCAGTATCCTTATTGATGCCTTTTCCCTATGGTGCTGTACTTCCCACAACACTGTTTAGTGGTGTTTCTCTGTTCTGCTGTGTGTGTACTGTCTACTGTGGAGTGAGTGTGGATGCGTGCTAAACATGAAACAGGCAGACGTGGTGTGCGCATTGGGCCTAGTTTGTTGGAGGAGATGTGTTATGTCTGGTGTTTTGCAGAGATTAATTCCTCTTTTTGTAGAGGAAAAGATGAAATTTTTTCCTTTCTGAGGGTCATATTGTAACACATATCCTGGATAAAGCCTTTTTAGAGGCCTAAATTCCTTTAGCTGCTCTAAATGAACTAGGTGATAGACTGATAGAGAAGGTTGTTTAATGTGGGAAGAAGAGGTTGAGGCTTAATTCAATGTTAGACCTCTCAAGTGGCATTAAAATTTATGAAGTGGTGTACAAGATCCATTGAATTCTAGTGACGCTATGCTAGATAACTAAGAAATAGGTCTGTCCATAACTGAAGAATTGTAGACTAATTCCTAGCCCAGTTTTTCGCTGTCTTAGAAAAGGCCATTTACGTAATTAAGAATTGAAATATGGCTTGTTAGAAAATAATTGTTCTATATACATACTAAAATTTCCTTCATGCTGCCCTTATTCACTTAAGTCTTGATGCAGGGTAAAGGCCATATCCCCTTAACTTTTTCTTTTTTTGAAAAAGTACAAGAAACTTTGATACTTGAACTCAGGACATCTTGGGTAAATGCAGCATCAGCGCATCCTTGTTATGCAGTCGACTGAAGAAAACTTTATCGTGGGAGGACTGGTGGGATGAGCTGGATAAATGTAATGTTGTCCCAGACTAGGTTTTAACGCCACATCTGTGTCTTAATTTTCCTATTCTCCACAGAAATGTTTCTTTGAAGGTCAGTTAAATCTCCAAATTGCTTGTTGGAGAATCCTCAAGCTGTCCACTGACTGCGTAACTACTTACGTTAGCTTTTGAGTGTTTTCAATAGGCTGGATATCAAAGCCACTCACCTTTACAATCTACTCTCTCAATATCCATCATCTCACTGTGCAGTTATACAGTAAAACATTCCACAGCACACTCAATTCACTAGTACTTACTCAGTGTCTGGTATCATCAAGCTGCACAGCATGAGCCTCTCATGTCCAGTATTCCTGTATCTCAGCACAACTTCACCAAACAAATTTTAATCTACCTGTGTAGATAGTCTTTTATTATTTTTTTTGTTGTTGTTGTTCTGTTTTGGATTGTAATGTTGCATGAAGGAGCTGTTGGTTGTAGTGTGTGGTGTTTTGGTTTTTTCTTTAATTTTTTTAAAAATTTAAATTCTCAGGATATTTTCTGGGAAATGGCAAGACATTCATTGTGAAATTTTCTGTTCATGTCTGGCATTTGACCTACATCTAAATGTTTCATGGGCTGTTGGTGCTTTTTCAGGTGCTGTGCTTCATACAAACGAAGAGGATGTTTGTTCTGTTTGGAAACAGACTGGGTGGTGCATGTGTGGCAGCCCCCTAAGGCCACTTTCAGGCTATGAAAATCTGCAGTCAAACCGAATTATGGGGGAAGGGCAAGCCTGGCAGTCTTGCTTGCGCAGTTTCTCATTCTTGCAGATTTCTTAGGAATAGTTTATTTTTACTTTGTAAACAAGGGAAAATGATGTATGAAATTCCTTGATGGGATCTTGAAAAGCAGAGGAGAGTGTGATGTCAGTTTCGTCCTAGTCTGGTTTTGTATTGGTTTGCACCTGATGTATGGTCCAAACAAGATTGTGGAGATAAGGGGCTTTTTTTGGCAAAAGGAACTGTATCCTGTCCTGTCTACCTAAGAAAATGAGGTTAGAGATGCAGATTTCCTTCTGGAGAAGGAACTAGTCTCACTAATTATTTTTGGGCTTTGTTTTTCTTATCTGTAAGCATGTGAAGTACTGCTTATCCAAAACCAGCTTTGGATAAAGGTTTTCCTAAATTGTTATGGGAGATGGGCAATCTGAGCATTATCTAAAGGATATATTAATATTTGGGTACTTTATATTTTATACATAATGTGGCAAATGTGTTTTGATATAAACTCAGAAAGAAATGAAATGGAGTGTTGAGAACATCTGAGTGAGCCAGAACTGTTTGTTCTGTGTGCTTTGAGTTAGTAATTTTTCATTTCTTATTGAAAACCAGAAATACCAGCCTTTTACGTAACTCGTGAGGGCTCAGAAGGGCAGGTGTATCTGCAGTCTGACTGGTGATCCTAGGTGTGTTACGAAATGTCTGTTTATTTTGACTTTCATCAAAGGTGATACTTCCTGCAGAAACACTGTAGACTTTTTAGCTTGTTTACATTGAGCACTAATGTGTCTGCGTACTTTGGAACAGGACAATGCAGTGGCTAGTGTTTTTTTTATTTATAACTTTAAATATTGGGGTTTTCCTCTTTACCTTTAGCTAGAGGTGCTTGTGAACTAGCAACGAATTGTGCAGATTGAGTTCAAGTGCCCAGGAAGTAGGGGGGGGAACCCCCCCCAAAACGAAGACATGCTAAATCTGGACTTGTTTTATTCTGCTGTATAGGATGTGTGGTATTAGTTATCCTTTTGAAAGGAGAGCAAACTGAGGGGAAATCACATGAAAGCAGCAGCCTTGGGAAGGAGCTGTCCTGGTGGTTTGAGGACCAAAGGCCAAATAGGGTTTGCCTGTCCCTTCTGAAAGGGGATGAGTTAGCATGTGATGTTCTTTGCCATTCAGGAGGTGGGAGTGTACTGTGTTTGTTACACAGACCATGCCATCACACTACTAGCTGTATGGTCAGCTGGGCTTCCTTAAGCATGAAGTAAATGGTTTGAGGAAGGAGAGTTATGATCATGTTTTATAAACTTTGTTTTATAGTTTAAGCATCTAGTTTTGTACAACTATGTAGTGACTTACATACTACAGAGTTCTCATGTGTCTACAAATAGCCAATGGTGTGGCAAGGTTTTATTGTCCTCACTGTCTGGCACCTAAGAGTCACTTCTTCCTTCCCATCCTCTTTTTTTTTTTGCTTTTCCTGTGTGGCAGATGAGTTTCTTGTCAAGATAGATTCTTCTCTAGATTCACCTGGTTCAGGACACGTGCATGCGGCACTGCTACAAGATTCATCAGCTTAGTCCACGAGATGATGACATAACCCTTTAAGAGGTGTAAACCATTTAATAAACAATTATGATAATGGTATTGGGAGTCTTGGTTCAAGTGCACTCTTTGGCTGAGCATAGGAGCAATGGCAAGGCATATATGTAAGGATAATGGTGATGATAACTTTTTATTTAAACTTTTTATTTAAACCAGTCAGTTTATGCTGTCAAGCAAGCGCCGCTGGTGTGGTGGACAGCCTAGAAGGCTAGCCAGCTCTTTAGAGTTTTAGTCCAGCTGAGCGAAAATAGAAGTTACTGAATATTGCCTACTTTTATTTATTTCCAGTCAGGTGGTGCTATGTCTTGAATTACTGCTGGTTTTGAGCTCTGCAAACTTCTGCTATATGTAGTGAACAGTTTTCCTTCTTCTATGTAGCTGGTAAACTTCTGGTAAACTGGCTGCTGCTTCCTTTCTGAAAGCTCGTCTTTGCCATGGCAAGAGACCTACCTCTGCTGGCAGTTTATCCTGCATAGAGCAAGATCTTTTTTTCTCCTGAGGATGTACTAGGACACCTATTTTCAGAGTTCTACTTCTGTATTCAGGCTTTGTGTAGAACATTGTTCAGCACTTCTGCTGTTCTTAGTGGAGCAAGCAGTGACAGACCGATGTGTGATGAATGGTAGAAAGGACAGAGGCACAGCAGAACCCCAGTTTTAAATATGAAAAATCCCTATGGGATCTTTATCTTGGCTTTGTTAATGTCTTTGCTGTCATGATTGAGGGTCTCTTAAAAGTTCCGTTGTCAATGCTCTCCATTTGAATATTATCTTTGGATGTTGTAAACTCTTCATACTATTGTAGTATGTCACTAAGACAGTAATTGAAGCCTCTCTGGAAGAAGAGTTTATAACTGGGTATTTTTACAATGGGAACTCTTCATGATAGAAATTATTCCTGCTTCTACAAGATCACAGGAATGTTCCTATCCAGACTGGGCCCCTTGACAGAGTGACGTTAGATATAATACTTAATTGCAGATTCCCATTGATTCTTGAATCTTCTGCGTTTTGTTTGCGTTCCATCTTGAACTTTGAAGCTTGAGGAAAGCAGACAGCTTCTGAATTTAATATTGAGCTGCTTGTGCTGCCATATTTTCAAGATGGAAACTCTGCCTCTTCTGAATGTCTTTTTTTTTTTTTTTTTTTCATTTGTATTCATTTTTGAACTTGTGGGCGTGTTTTTGACCTTACAAAATATAATGAGCTAAAATAGTTGGGAGAGAGCATAGAAGAAGGGAGAAGAGCTGCTACAGAAGCTTATTGTCTTCTCTTGTAAGTGAAGCATTTAAAAATGCTGGTGCCTGTCTGGAGTGTAATATTTCTCTTGGTAATGTTTGCGACTGCTGATAAAAGCAGTCTTAGTTTGATTTATTTTTTCTTTTTTTCCTGCATATAAACACCCGTCTATAGTGGAGGAAGAATGCAGTATTACCTAATTTTTACAGTGCATAGCAAATGCAATTCTGAGCCATCTTTTTCCCTATTGAAACAGATGGCTGTTTCTCCATTGAAATATAATGTGCTTTGTAATCTAATGTAAAAGAGTGTGTGTGCAAATTCTACTGTCATAAAACATTTCCCTACACTGTTAGAAATAAAACTGGAGAAGAGGATACTTCACTAAGAATCATTTTAGCCTTCTACAAATACAGATCATAAAAATAATTTCATAAGCAACCTTAATGTGCTCTTACTTAAGTCTGTTCTTGTATTGAGTGCTCCATGGAGATAAACTTAGGGAGTAGAGGAGTGAGAATTTGGAGTAAAGACCAGTTACTGAGTGGGCGTAAGCAGCTGAAAGTATTGTCTGGAGTGTTTGGTGACTGGCACTTGATACTTGTGATGACATGCCCCACGCTGAGTTAAGGTATGAAACACTGCCCGAGTCTTTTCTGTACAAATTTCTCATCTTTCTGTGGAATTGGGGGCTTAAAATGCAGTATTTAATTGCTGGTGGTGTTTTAAAGTCTCTTCTGTTTCTTGGTGTAGCTACATTGGTTCTTGTTTGGGCTTTTATTTGTTCTTTAGTCTGTTGCATAGTTATTTTCACGAGGTCATCTAGTAGAAAAAATGAACTTTCATGCTTTCTTCATAAATGCAGGCACGTTGCACATTCTTCCTTCTGAAACAAGCAATGTCTGTACTGTAGCTCTGTAGGGCTTTTTTTCCCTTCCCTAAGTCTTGCTGTGGTTGATGGTGATATTTAGGAAACAGAAGACCAGAAAGAAGGCGAGGCAACCTCTCTTGTTAATATTTGCAGATATTAGTCTAAGGTATTGGCTCTGTTTGCAGTGGGGACTTAAGTACTGTAGATTCTGGCTGGCAGCAGTGTTCATGGAGTGAATGTGACAATAATATAGTGAAAACTTCCTCTAAAGGCCGCTCTGATGTCTTGGCAACTGTTTCAGGTCTGGATTTATTTTATAAGGCTTTTTCCTTCAAAAAGGTGACCTTCTTGTGAACTGACTTACAGCCAACCATTCTGTTCCAGTTTGGCAGTACTGGGATATCTACAGGTGCTACACAGATTAAAATATTTTACTTTCATCATTTAAACACAAAACTTGTAGTGAAACTGAATTATCTAATGAGAAGCTCTCCCGAAACACTAGTCTCTGTTCTTAAATATGTACTGAATTGACATGACTCTCTTGAAAGCATCTTTCAATGTTCCAGTTTATTCTAACCAGTATTTAAATAGGCAGTGGGTAGATCTGAGAGTTTCTAGAAAGGGTGGTAACATATGGAGAGGTTTTGAAGAAGCAGTGAAGAACTCCAAAGAGAAATTGTTTTTTCCATCTTTTCACCTTAAATAATGAAGCCTGCTGTTTTCAGGGCTGGTAGAAAATGAGTCTGAACTGAAATGTCTTATCACAAATATGATAATCTTAATTCTTTTAGCGGAGGGTGGTTTTTTGTTTAAAGAAAAGAAATAATGAAATAATTCGGTTATGTCATCAACCCTTATACCACTTATGCACAAACAGAATGAATTCAAATGATGTCAGGGAAAAATTATCAAGAAAACATCTCCTGAGACAGCTGAAAAACTGCCTTGGTTATTTGGAAAGATTCAGCTACGTTTAGAATTTTCTAATCCTTGTGGTAGATTGTACTGTCATTCAAAACTGGCATGGCCAAGGGCTGTAATGGTGCTCTGATTTAGAAATACAAAAACTTTTTCCGAAGCATACAAAGGTGATCTGTGGTGAAGGAGTTACACAGCTTGATGTATGACTTGGTGTCTTAATATCAAAGCACAGAGATTCAGCCTACTGATTGAAAGTGGTTGTTACCTGAATTAGCGCTAACTGGGGATGGAGGTCATGCAGAACTCATTTGCTTTGAGTGTTGAGTAATTGCAGAGAGGAAAATAAAGGCAGAATTATTTTATTTAGACTGGTTGAAAGATGGAGCTCTGGAATAATTTATTTCCTATAATAATGTATTTGTTTTCAGGTATTTTTCTGGCATTTTAAGATTTAAGAGCTTTAAGAAACAATGTTTTTAGAGTTGTGTTTGACAGATACACATTATGTTGCTGGGTGGAACTGATACTTGATCCCGAACTTACAAAAAAAAAAGTTACGGATCTGTTAGTTGATGTTGAAAGTTCTTGGATTGTAAAATGGAGAACTTATTTACAAGGTCGTGTAGAAAAAGGCTTTGAAAAGACCCATTTCAGATAGCAATGCTTCCAGTATTGTTGCTTTCTTTGTTAACAAATGTTAACAAATACGTTATCCAGCTAATGTATTTTTTTAATAAAGAAAAAATTCTGATGGAAAGCATTAGGTTATCCACTGACTGAACACATCTTTACAGGACAAGCTTCAGAAAAAATACTCTTTCTGGTTTTGGATTGGTCTGCTTGTGATATGGTAGGTGGGGAGGAGAAAAGTACTTTTCTGTTTGCTGGGAGGAACCTTCTTGCTTCTGCAGAAGTTGCTAGCTTGGAGGCGTGTTCTGCAGAGCACAGTCTCTGAATCCTTGTGTGGATGGTGTTTGGCACTTCTTGTATCACAGCATTAAGAAATTGCTTGCAAGTTAATTGGGATCATTCTTGTTTCTGCAGCTGTGTCTTTACAGCTCCATAAAGTTGCATTGGCAAATTGCTTTTTTGTTTATAAAATCAAATTATCTGTACATTCTGAAATAGGTTATGACATTACAATGATTCTGTTAAAAATGTTAGCTTAATGTTCACTAGTGGTTAAGAAGGAAACACAATGGTAGGATTTCCTGGTTTTTAGGAAGGGAATTGAGAACAAAGTATATTTGAGACCATCAGTATGGCACTAATTATCTATGATGTTCTTATTTTGAATAGTGTCCAGCTCTGGTCCTCAACCTCAGAAAGGACATAGCAGAGCTTCAGTAAGGCTCAGATAGTAGTAATATATGATCAAAAGCATAGTATGGCTTTAATAGCAAGGAGTAATAGGACTCCTGAGTGTGGAGGAGTGAGTACCATAGGAAAGACTGAGAAATGAAGTAAAGCCATGGGTGTTAGGGAGATGATGAATAGAATCTGATTACTCACCGTCTCCTCTAATACAAGGAGGAGTTTCTCAAGTTAGTAAGTGACAAGTTCAGAGTAAGCAGAGAAACTGTTTTTTCGCACATGCATGTTTAAGTTGTGGAACTCTGTGACTGTGTGTTGCTGAAGCTGAAATCTCACTTGAGGTTAATGTGTGGGACTAGGCAAACTGATAGGGGAAAAATACACTGAAATTGATAATTTAGGGAAGAAAAAACAATAGCCAACCACTTCTGTCTGTCAGGAAGCTTTTGAGGTGCAAATTTTTTTATGACTAGGAGAATATCTGGTTGAAGTATTGGCATATACTTTATGTTCTTATGCTCTGACACTCAGTTTTGCCACTGCTATGTTGATTTCCCTGCTCTAGTTAGGAACAGGTGTCTGAAAAGAATAAAAATTGTTGCTACTGCTGGAGGCAGGATTCTGGGCTGGTTGAATCCTTGGTTTGTCCTGGTGTGACCGTGTCTTCATGTTTCAGTTTTGATGTTGTCTTTTGAAGTGTATTGAGTACTCAAACTGTAAGAATGGTAACTCTGTTCAGGGCAGAGTACCACAGCATCTAGGAGATAGCTGTAGCAGAAGAATTAGCTACTTTTTGACATCCTAATTTGGTAATCAGAAAGTAAATAAATACCTTATTTCAGTACCGTGTTACTGGTATGGTTCGAGCCTAAGCAAATGAGTTTTTATTTGTGCATGTCTTCTTTCTAGGTATGACTGCCTGTGAAGTTATGTCAGTCTCTGGATGGACCTTGTCTGATTAAGACTCTGTAGAAGCTTATTTGCCTGTTCTTGAATGTCTGCAATTACGCTGCAACTTCATGTCTGTTTAAATCATGCTTTGAAAAAGAGGAAAAATATTACTTTGTGCTCCCAGTTCTTCTTACTGAATAAAACTAAGACCTTGTAAATATTGTATCTGCAATTGTTACCACTGCATTTGGGAAGAAAATGGATGGTAGCGGTGGCAAGTCATTGTTACTTTTAAAGAAGAAAGCTTCTGTAATTCAGTGAAAACCTTGTATGTTGACACTGATTTCCCTTGTATTCCTAAAATTGAGCATCCTTGTGATGGGACTTGTTACGTGCATTTGTGTTGACAGCTTTAGCTGGAATGCTTTGGAGCTGTGCTGTGACACTTGTATTGGTGACTTTTTGTTATTTGAGACTGACCAGTTTTGCCATTCTGAGGAATTCTGGTAGTCTAAGTCATCATTTTCAGTTTGTCCCAACAGTAATATGTGTAAATTTGTTACCCCTGAGGATCGTTAGTAGTCTTTTCAGTTAACCAGAACAATATTTGTATGCTGCTTTGATTTCTTTCACAGGCTTTTCAGTAATCTTATTGTCTTGTTCTTGATTAATTAGCATTTAAATAAGACCACCTATTAAAAATGGATTTAAATAGCATATCCTTTCCTGTTCTGAAATTGAGTTTCGTATGAAGATGATGTCCCTTATTGTGCTTACCTTTTTTTCCCCTCAATATCTGGCCAAAGAATCCTATTGTCATTATTCCTTGCCAGAAATAAAGCTCTTCTCCCAGTGTATCATACTCTCCAGCAGATCGTTTAGCAGTGACACTGGTTTGGAGGAGTTGGTATGGTTCCCTGTGTCAAGTTTTGGAGGTTTTTCTTCCATGAAAATATTCTTGCTCTTTTTGTCCTGCAGTTGGTATTCACACGTGGCTGCTGGATTAAACTGCCACGCCTCTCACAGTTCTGCTGCTGACTGTGGGGCTCTGATGGAGAATGAGATTGCTGTGTCCAGGTAGTTTGTTGCGTCCCTCCTTTTTTGAGGGCAGTAGTTGGCTGATATTTGGATGTGGTTGTTGGTTGACTAACCTGGACCAAAGAACCCATGGGAACAGAAGTCAGGAGATTTCTGTTTTAGAAAATTATCTCTACAGTTATTAGTTTTGTAGTATAGGTAAATGAGAATTTGTTCTTTGAAGCTCATAAAAATGTGAGCTTATAGGCTCTTTTCAAGGCTGGTAATTGCTGCTGCATGGTAGAGCCATTTTTGAGGAGGAGCCTTGGAAGTATGATCTGTTCACATAGGAAACTCTTCTATTAGTAATTAGTTATTCAGTTATTGCTTAGTTTGTTAGAACAAGAATTTGTTATTCCTAAAACTGTACTTATTTTTTGACAGTTCTTAAAATATATTTTTATCTAATAATGTTGTGGTAATATATTGAAATACTTTAGATGTGTTGGAATAGATGAAAATTTTTACGTCTGTCACTAAAGCAAGTGGGAGGATTTGGTAAGAGCTTAAATCCTGGACAAAAGAAAGGGTGGATTCAAAACAGAGGAATTAGTGAAGTAGTAAGGAGTGGCCTTATTAACTCAAATTAATCAGGGTTATGTGGTAAATAGTTGCAGATTGATGAACAGTTGTTAATTGCACATGCACATGACAAATTGCTGCAGTTGCTTTCAGCGTGCTCGCCTCAAGGCATCAGGGATCCTAAACTATGTTCTCATCTTACATAAAATGTATCTTGCTTATTGGTTAACTTGCCATAAAATCACTAACTTCAGAGGCATTTAATGGAAATCCTGTAGTGTGACTTAAAATAATGAATTAGAAGGATTGATTATATTTTTGTTATAAATAATTTTGGAGGACGGGAGGAGGGGGTTTGTCACCTTAACCACTATGTATTTGTGAAAGAGAGGCAAATGTTGACATCTCATCTAGATTGCTTTGTAAATTTGTTTTAATTTATCCAAATATGAAGTTACTTACATGTGCGATTGACTTTACATTGGGATTGTGGTCCTGAAAAAGTCTAACACTATTGTCTTCACTTAATTGCTGTATTGTCCTAGCATATGTATAATTGCAGCTGACAGTTTTCAGTTTGAATCTCTGTAGGCATGGGAGTGTTGCATTTGTGTTGGCTCTAATGAAAGCTGTGGAACAAAAATGTATGATTGTCAAGTTACTGAAATCTACGCTCTTTTGTGTCTCATGCCCCCTTTGATCTAAACTTGTATAATCAAGATTGACCTCGGGAAGAGCCTGTAATTACATAATTATCTTGTTTGGATAACTAATGATCAATCAAACAGGAGGCTGGCAGTCACCTAGAGCCTTGACTGTGTTTCTTTAATCCTATTTTAGGCTAGTAAGATTAAAAGTTTAGTGTACTAGCAATGTTCTGCTGAATTAATGAATGAAATGCATAGAAGCTTTATAAAGTTGGTAGTTTGATAATCTAGTAGGCAGTGTCTGAGAATTTGCACCTACAAAATGAAATCATGAGGTAATATAGACAGGGCTTCGTTTAGAAGAGTGTTTGAACATCTGCTGCTATCGGTTTCAATTAATCTGGTGTCTGAATTGAGTATTCAGATGTCTGAAAACTAGTCCCTGTATTTGATTGATTTCCCCCCATTTGCTGTGTCGGAGGGAGCTGAAGTGCTTATTGCTGTTGAGTAGGTAGGGTGCTTCATTTTCTTCTGAGTTCAGGCACGTGGACAAACTGTTGTTTGCAAAGTTTGAGAGTCAAGATTTCTTCTTCACTCAGAAAGCATTTTCACTGCCCCAGTGTTTTATACACTGCTGGCTGTGATTGTGAAAATGTGTTCCTTGCCATTGCCACATGTAGAAGCAATTAAATTGGTAGTCATTCCTGCATCAAACTCTCTTTCGAAATAAGCTGAAGTGGGTCAGCATCTGGCTGCTGCCGACAGCTCTGTGGAAATTTGTGCAGGTAATAAATTACATTGTTTTACAAATAATTAATTTTTTGTTACATTTTTTTTACCAGTTACTTATCTAGATACTATTACACTTGGCAAAGGTTAGAGGACCCCTGGTTTATAAGTTTGTCCTTAACTTCTTTTGTCTCTTCCCTTTCTTCTGAGTGAGAAATTTTGCCATGAATTTGATCTAGTGTGTCCACCTTAATTTCTTTTATTTTTCCCATTTATAATTAACTGATCAGCTTAATTATGGTTATGGTTCAGCAGTCAAATTATTTTCAACCAGCTGACTGTCAGGGAGGCAACTTCTGATGTTTTGTGAACATCTTTACGCATGGGAGTGCCTTGCAATAAGTCAAATTGGTTAGTGCTGTTGGAGGCTGTTGCTGAGTTACCCTCAGGTGCAAGAAGAAATGCTGTGTAAACAGCTGCAGTATATGGGCTGTGTGTTTGTGTAATTACACCATGTAAATAGAATTATGTATTTTGGACACATTTTGGACGCAATTTAAGATCCTATTTGTCTTATGCTGTGCCTTGGTATACAAAGTTGAACGGCAGGATTTAAAAAATGCACAGATTTCTTCCCAGACTGTGATTTCTTGCACATTCTACATGCAAATCCATCAGACCTAGAAGTAGTGGAAAACGCTCTTTTGTTTGGAAGAACTCTGCTTTTGGTAGAACTGTGTGTCCCTTGAGGTGCTACCTGTTCTTGGTGTGCTTTCAATATCAATGTGATGACATTTACAACCTAGACTTTCAATTTTGTGTCAGGTTTCCCAAGATACTGTTTTTTTCTGTCGTGTTTGTGCTTGGTGAGCTACAGTCAGTAGAAGCTTCCTTTTCTGCTGGAATAGCACATAGAACTGCTAATTTCTGTATAAGCTCGAACTGAGTGAAGCAGGTTTGTGGCTTACAAAGGCAAGACAATATGGTTTAATGGTGTTTGCATCTTGCCTTGGAAACTTTGTAGTTACCAGCTGGTCGGTCTTAAGTGGAAACATAGCACAAATTGTCTGATTTTAGCTTCTCTTCCATGAAGAATATAATTTTGTAGGCAAGAGGAATATAATAGATAAAATTATAATTTCAGGAGCTCTTTATTTAGAAAGGAAGGAAAGGTCATTTGGTCACACTGCACTTTTCACCTGAGCTCTCACTGTGTCATCTCTTAACTCTTGTCAAAACAGAAAATGCTGATGAATTGTAAAACTTTGTTGTATGGATTATTGCTTAGTAAAAAAGTAGTTTTATTCTTTTTAAACTCTACACTAAAACCTTCAAATTATTATTTCAATGCAGTTGTGTCATTGAAGCAAGAGTTTGGCAAATGGCAAACACGGTTCTGTTTGCACGGAAATAGCGGTGAAACTTGCAGATACACAAGAATCGGGTTTAACCTAAATGTAGTACAGCATCAAATGCAGAGTTAAGTGAAAGGTTGATAGCTGTCTAATTGTTATTTGTTATATTAGACTTCCTTGTTTTTATCTAAAGATTAGTGTTGTCATAAAGCTACAGTGTTGGTGTACTTTGTAGTATTTTCAGACTCTCAAATGAATTCTGTCTTTCTTTTTTTTTGACAGTCAAGGATCCCATCAGTGAAGAACTACAAAAAATACAAGTAAGTAAAATCACTTAATATCGGATTTTTAATCTGTCAAATGATTATATAACGACAATATAGATCTAATTCAGAAGGATGGAGTTTCAGAATGGTTTGCATGATATGAATGCACTTCTTGAAACTTCAATGTTTTAAAGTTTGGGTTTTGTTTTTTTTTTCATCTCTGTGGCATGCTGGTTGCTTTATATACTAAGAAAATATTTTGTAATTTTGTTGTAGAACTATGAGGAAAAAATATTTTGTTGTAATTTTTGAGACTAAATTTATCAGTTTATCTCTTACTGTTACCATTTGGCTTGTCAACCTTGAAAGGACAGCTGGTAAGAGATTATTGACTTAACTCCAGGATCTTATTTAGTGCCATAGAGGAGCAAGGGTTAGCTTCCTTCAGAAAATGGATTAAAAAGTTTGTTTCTAATCTGTTACTTGTTCCTATATTTGCTCTTTCAACTGGAATATTGGGATAAGCCTCTTTGAGATGTCTCCATTGAAGGCATCTGTGTTATACTTAGTTCTGCAGTGTGGGTTCTGGTGGTTCTGTCTTCTGGTCTTCAGTCTTTCTGCCTGGACTGTAAAGATAGTGATCTGCTTTTGCTGGGCACACGTAAGAAAGTATTGCAAGATAATGTGGGAGGCTTTTGGGGTGTGGTGTGTGGTTGTTACGGGTTTTGTTTTGGTTGTGTGTGGGGTTTATTGTTTTGGCTAGAATCGAGCTCTCCAAATGTGAACATTTTGTGTATTTTAAGTAGGCAGCCTTGGGTAGTTACTTGGGAAGAAAATATTTCCAAATCTTTTGAACAAACTGAATTTTGAGGGGTAAATTTGCAATATTTTTTCAAAATGGCTTTAGTAGTGCAGAGAAAATGCATCTTGTGTGCTGGAATCGACAGCTTGAGAACCTCTTTTATTTGTTACTTTCTTCTGTGTTTTTTGTATAGTATTCCATAGTAATTCTACTCCATGCTTGATTGTTCATTAGCTATGAAGTTTATAGTGTTGAGTTCAACGGTGTGACCGTTGATCTCCGAAGAAGCCTGGTCACAAAAATGCTTCGCACATCTGTCCCAGTGTAGCTATTGGTGAAGTTAAGGGTGGACCTACTGGCAAGTAAATGGAACTTGAAATAGTCCTGTTTTCAAGTATGTGTGTGGTAGAGGACTGATTTTCTTCTGACATGCCCAGTATTTTCCAGCCAGGAAGTGAGTTAATGAGGTTGATTGGTTTCCTGGAGAGTACAAACTGTGTCAATTTAATCTCAACAATGGTTTTGTAGGACCAGAATAGGGAGAGGTGATGCTGGTCATTGTTGATACCACCTATGGGAATTAATTTGTCAAATGTTTGATAAATGAAAGTAGTAGTCTACTTCTTGGTAGCAATATTCTTACGGGGAAAAAAAATATTGGAGCATTCAGATTTTAAAACTATGTCAGGCAGTGCTGGTGCATCAGGGAATTAAAATATTTTTAGGGTTTTTTTCAGCTTAAATAAAATCAGCAGATGCACAAACTGGAAAATTACTTTCCTTGCATACTTTTTGAATCAAGGCTGTAGTCTTATCTTGGGTATTTAACTCTACCTGGAGATGCAGAGCCAACTTAAAAATGTTTTAGAAGGATCTTTAGTACTTAGTGTATGGAATTGCAGGTTCCTCATCTTCATATTTTGAATAATTCATTTTGAAATAAAATGTTTCTGGATATTTTTCAATGAAATTGCTTAATATCGTGATAAAAAAGTTTAACTTCCCCGTAAGTAACAATTATATGACATTTCATATTCATGTTTGGTTTGAGTATTAGACCTTTTCATACTCGTGGCATATTCAGGAGCTGTCAACAAGATTGTATTGTCCCCAGCTTTCTGGGTTTTGTTTCTAAAATAAGTTAGTGTGAATGCAGACAGCAAAAATCTTGCTTTTCTATGAATTTTGTGTGGCAATATGACCAGGTGGTGCTGCAGTGTGGCTTGTATGAAGTGTCACTGCACATCTGTTAAGAATGAAACTGGTTTAGTTGTACACAGTAGCTATCCAAAACCAACCAACCAAACCCCCCAAAGTCAAACTCAGAATCCTCCCTCCCCCCAAACCCACTACCCGACTTGGGTTACTGCACTGTTCTCTCAGTATTATTAAAATAACCTTTTGAGCTGAGTTTTAACTGGCAGATCCATCAGAGTCCAGGCTGCAGTCTAGTCTAGTTTCAGTCAAGATCTGAAAAATCAATATTGTGAATACTTGAATTAAAAATCTATTGCGTCGTTGTCTGTGTGAAACACTTCAGCTTTCCTCTTGTATGTGTAACCCCCTTCTTTCCCGTCATGGTATGTGAAGATTTTTGGGTTAAATGGAAGAAAACAAATCTCTGGCAATGTTTGTTTTAACATTAACTTGTTTTTCTAATTCTAGGAAGATAAAAGAAGTCTCATGATGAACAGCTTATATGCACTTCATGATAAATTGGCACAAGTAGCAGGTAACGCTTTAAAAATAATGTGTGTTATGGCAACAGCTACAGAGAAGTCTATGCTCATATAGTGATTTGCAACAACTGGTATATGCTGGGGTGCTGACAGCCATTTAAAATTCCATTTTGGGAAACTAGAAATCCCATTTCTAGTTCACTTACACTGCTTTTTTTCACCAGTGTAGTGCCTTTTGTTGCCATGTTCTTTAGTTAAAAGCACAGACTGTTGTGATCCTGCATGGTTTTTGATCTAATTGTCTTAGCATTTTATTAATCTGATTTCATTAAAAGGTTTGAATATTCTATATGTGGAGAGGAATATGTATTCCTTTTAAAGGTAGTTATTTCACTATGGTGGAAGATGTCTGAAAACCAAAACATTTTGCAAAAATTGGAAAAAGCTTACTAATGGAATGAACAGTAGTGATTGAACAAGATTGCCTTGTTAGTCAAAACAGTCCAACGTAACCATACTAATTACATAGTAATGAAAAATGCTGTATATAATAGTGTGTCAGAGGTGGTGTTTAGGATTAGCATTTATTGTTGAATATTCTAAGTAAAAAATACAGTGCTTTTGCTTAGAGTCATAATTAACAGCTTGAAACTGCACAATCAGGAAATGGTAAGGTTAAGATGTGTTTATGACTGGCACCTGGTGAGTGAATTACAGCAAAATCTATTACATTATTATTAAGTAATTTATTTATCATCCTTGCTTATTTAATCCACCATGTGTTTAGGAGGCAGTGGTTCGGGTTTTTAGTTTTTAAGCCAACTATTTGTTTTGTAACAGCAAGTTTCACCAGGAAGGCTTTTCCACTATTACCAGGTACTACAGACATTTCTCAAACATGAAGAAAATGTGGAAACAACTGTGTCAGATGCGAGACTGACAATTTAATGTCTGGACTACATAGGAAATCTGTGAGAAGTTTGAGCAGATCTGTAACACTTCTAAATTGCAAGAGTAATCTTCCTGCAGAAGCTTTTTGTTTCCAGAGCATTTACAGTGTCTGCAGTGAATAAAATGGCTATTTGGACAAACCCCACAAATTTATTCTTCTTTATATTATTCTTTAACCCCCAAAATAGTGAAAAGATGATGTTTAACCTGAGCGCGTGTAAAAATAATCGTTGATTTAGTCTTCACTCTGTTGGTTTGTGACTGAAAGCCTTGCAGTGTTCATCTTTCACAAGTCAATTACATCTTGATACGTTTTTATCTGTTTCAGACTATTTCGTACTTAATAGGTGGTACTTGATAGCTGTTCTATAAATCACTGTGCCAAAAGGCTTCTTTTTCCATGTGGGGTAGCCAGCCTGTGGGGTGTAGGAACGTCTCACGAGACCCACAGCTGTGTGCAGTAGAGCACTGACTTGTGTGAAGTTGAAGTAATGAGTTAATGCAACTTCTCCCCCTCTTTTGAATAGAAAATCTAAGAGCTTGCTGTTCCTTCTATGTGTCATCTGGCCCTCCAGTGGCCACACAGTAAACAATGCACTTGCCAGGATAAAAAGGTTTTGCGCTTCACTTCTACATCTGTAAAGAAAGGGAATTTTTGTCATTAGTTGGGGCTTACTTAAGTGAACATATGCTTTTAAAAATGTTTGCCTGTCTATCTTATGAGGGGAATCTGTGTGCTCCAAGGTGATTGCTTTCTTCTCTGGGTCTCAAGGGTGCATTCAGCTGTATTAGTTTATTCCTAGCCAAGAAAATCTTCAGTACTTGCTTGCAAAAAATATATCTATACTTTCTGGTTAGATGCTTTCTCAAACTGAAGCTGTATTGTGAGATTACCTGGTTGCTCAGCAGAGTAGCTCTCACGCAGTCTGAAGAATGACCTAATTAATCTGTACTTAGACAGAAGTTATCCTCAACGTCAAGTTTCTTAAGGTATGAGAGGAAGAAGTTTGTCGTACATTTTTGAATAGCATATTGATGTAGATCTGACACAATATCTGGAAGGTGTTTTAAAAGTCACAGAACAGAAAGCTGCTAAAGATATGCAGGCTTTAAAAGTGTTGATTTGTACACAGTGTACTGCTTCGAAAGAGACAAGAAAATTAATATAGTTTTAGTAAAAGTAGTGCTTTTCAGCACCACTCACATACTTGGAAAAGTTTCTCTCATTTCACGCTTGGCTATGAATCATTTGTTCATGTTATAACTATTAATATTAAAAAGGCAGGCTGGAAACTCAGTCTGTTCTGTTAAGCTTTATTCGATGTCTTGACTACCATGAAGACGGTCACTTCAGAATTTGGTTTCCAGCCCTCTTTGTTTTATTAGACTTATTTTTACTGAGCTGGTTTTTTGCCTTGTCAACTTCAATTGGAGAGGAAGTGATGGGCTTTTATTTTAGAAGGTAAGATGCTGAAAGTTGTTTGAAGGAAGGAAAAGTCGGGGAACAGTTTATTAATTTTATTTGACTTAATATACTATGTTCCAACTGTAGATGCCAATTCTGCACTGTGGTGCTCCAACATGAGGTAAAATGATTTAATTACCCTCTATAAAAATAGATTGCCTTTAATGCATCACTATTCTCAGAATTACTAGTCTGCCAACCCTATGGTGAGGGATGCCTACCTCATCAGAAACTTGAGGGAGAAGCAGTATCTGCTTATCCAATTCTGATTGAAGTTTGTGTTCCTGTGTTCTTGTCTAATGGTTCAGCCTTTCTTCAAACCAGCAACTTTTTATAGACAGCAAGTATTTGAGTCCCTAAACACTTTCTCCTAAACCAAAATATGTGCTGCTTTAGGCTCACATCAGTTATACGTTAATTACTGGATGTCCTGGTCTTCCATGGAGAGACTTCAATAGATCACATTCATTTTCAGTCAGGCTTGCAAAATGAATCACTATATCCACAGCAGCCAGCTACCCATGGCTATGACCCTATTTTATTATGCATAAAGAATATTAATTTAGCTAGACATTTCTTTTGCTTGGCATTCCTCACAGAGTGATCTGTCAGATTTAGATGGTTTCCTTCTGAGCTAATGGACAGCACAGGTCCTTGAGATGCAGAGGTGAATTAGACTTCCATATGTAGTAGAGCTTACTGAAAAATCCATGGCTTGAAGAAAATCCTGGCAGAACACTACATATTGCTTAATATTAATTTTGAGTGTCAGCTACTGTATTTGGTTGCTGTCACAGGCTTTCTGTTCTGTCAGTCTCCTTAATCTTTCATTCTTCAGGTAATTGATATTATGCTGTTTCCAACCAGCAATTTAAAGTCTATTTAGCAAGTTCTGGTTTTCTATAGTTTTCTTAAACTGTTGAATTTGCCTTTGGGAGATCAGATATTCTTACTTGCTCTCACAACACTTCTGCTCCTGCTTTTCTTCAGCTATCCACTGTAGTGTCCTGCCGCAAGTAAACCTGTAAGCACAAGACTTGATAAACAAATGTTTTATACAGTTTGCTTTTTGTATTTGTTAATTGTATCACATCACACTATAAGATAGAGATCAGTGCTAAATCCATGTGTTCCTTAAAGTACTGGATTTCCACTGGATTTTAGTTCTGGTACTTTAAAAGAATGATTCACGTTTTAAAGCAAATGCTTTAAAATTCTGAATATTTGTTAACTGTATATGCTGCAGCTGATAAATGAAGCTAAATGCCCAAATGAAAGTCAGTTTCAAATATTCCAGCCTGCACAGGAAAGCAAATATGACTTATTTTCCATATTAAAAACAATTGTGAGAACAGACCTATATGTTTCTTTAGAACTGAGGCGTTAGTCGCTTTTTGTTAATATTTCTAGGAGAAGAACTCAGCTTCTTATGTGGCTTGCCCAAGTACGCTAACACAAGCAAAAAAGTAATTTTGTGATCTTTGCTTGGGTGTGTTACTTCTCCACTCCCTACAAAGGCAAATAGTTCTCTGATTGCACTTCAGTCTGTGCCCAAGAAAAGTTTGAGCACAAAGGTCCCTGCTTTCTGCAAACTCATAATACACGCTTTAGCAGAGGAGCAGTTTTTACAAAGAGCTCAGATGTATCTTGCAGCAGACCTGTGTAAAGCTTCTTTTGCCTCTGCTTCAGCTTTATTCCTGGATATAGGGCCTCAAATGGAACAGTTGGGAAACGTTTCTGGCTCAGACTATGGAAAGTGGGTTTCCAAGCCAAGTGGTTAATGATTGCACCAAAGTTATTCAACGTAAGCCTTCATTTGCAGAGCTATTAGCTAAAGCGGTGACTGAAATGGCATATAGGAATATCCTGCTGTTTGCAGTAAAACAGAAGGTTGTCTGACTTGGGAATTGCCCAACTTTCTGGAGGCTTTCAAATACATTAGTTTCTCAGAAGACAGCTGTAAAATGGTTCTCAGCAATAGATCGGTTAGAGTGAGAAACCGCATCTTCAACAGCTTTTTTTTTTTTTTTTTTTACAGGACTGAAATTCCCCAGCTCTAGCTTAGTTGTTTCAAGAGTGAGAAAAGGGAACACACACCCGCACACCCCCCCCGCCTCCCCAGCAAATTACTCCATGAGGGTAATTTGATCTAATGGGCCTTAGACACTGTTGGAGCCTAGGCAGCAAAGGTGTTTTAATCTGTTCCAACTTGATCAAAGGGAATATAGTCTGGAAAAAAAAGAATCAGAAGTACAACTGTGAGGAAGCTGTCTACTGTTTTTTGAAGATGGGGGCAGAAGCTGTGAAGTCAGTGTGTTGGCTGCCTATTGCATAAGTATAATTCCTGGAAGAAGACAAATAAGATTAGAGTTTGAAATTACTAAAGTAACCCAGTAGTCTCCCATGTAAGGGAGCTTTTCTCCTCTTTTAAGATTGAAAACCCCAAATGAATCCTGAAACTCATTTTTAGGAATTAATTTTTCACAATCTGTTCTGCTTGTGTTTTGCTTGCTGTATAGTAATTCCCTTTCTTATTTCATGAATAGTCCCTCCTACTTATCTAGATAATTAAAAAAGACACTAACCAAACAAAAGCTTCTGAGGACAAGGGTTGCATGCCCCGGCTCTCACAAGCTGTATTGTTCAGTCAAATTATGACTAACCTGCTTTTTCTGTGTTAGAAAGATCCCAGGAAGACTTCAGGTCTTACAAAACAGCAAAAAAATCTTGAATGGATGAATACACATCAGACTTGTTCCTGTCATACAACCTAATACCTGATTGCGACTGTACATATGGCTTCTACAGAGATACATTGGTTGTTTTGTATTTATTCCATCATTCCTAGATTTAAAACAGTATGTTTACACCAGAGACTGTGTATGTTATATAGTCCCAAGTCTACTCATCTTGAAACATGAAATCACTGGTGATTACACATGTAAATTTACAATTTGTAGAATTGATGCTGCACAAAAAGAATGTCTGCCTAAATTACATACAAGAATAGCCCATCATTCCGATTCTGTTGCTGACTTCTAAATTCAGAGTGTTTTTGTCAAAGGTGGTGTCAATTTTCATGAGTCATCTGTGTAGTTTTGCTGTTACGCTAGTCTCAGACACTTTAAAAGCTGTTTCACTCGATAATTAACATGCAATGTCTTAAACTTTTAAAGTAGTGTCTTTTCTGCTTGGTGCTTCATTGGAAATATGTGCATGCACACAGGCTTAGTTCCAGCAGCACATCTAGGCCAGAGAGCCTATCAGCGCTCTTAAAACAGTGTTCCTATCTCTCTGTAACTCAACAGTAAGAAGAGCTTTCCTGCTGTGCTGATGTGTCTGCAAGGCCAAATTCACTTAAATCTGTTGAAGTATATTGAACAAAACTTTGCTTCAGCAATCAGAGGAGGAGTTCTGCTTCATTGAAAATCTTGTTTCTTTGGAACTCCCCACGTGAATGAGACATGAAGGTGCTTCTCTATTGCTTGCTAGTGTTTCCTGATTTTTGCTCAGATTGCCTTGAATGTTCTCATTTGTGTAGGGAAATAATACTTGAAGTTACTCAATATCAAAGTATATTCCAGTGTGGAATAATTGGTAGGAGTGTAAGCAAATGTTTGCTTTGTATATGCACGAGTATTTTAAACTTTCCTACCCTTGCTTTGGCTTTGGGAGTAATATAGCTTGCATAGATTCAGGAAGGTAAGGCAGGCATAACCCGAGTCAGTCAAAGACTGGATTAGTTGTTTTCTATTTTACTGCTGTATTTATTTATTTATTTAGGAAGATCAGGAAAAAAAATGGGTTACCACTCCCTGACAGTTCTTCAGAAATGGTGGCCAAGTGATAGATAAAACTGGTGTTAGACCTTTTTTGTGTAATTTTGTGTTAGGATGACTGTCACTACGTATTTTTTTGCATGAATTGATTACCTTCAGTTTCGGGAAGGAAATCAGGAAGATGATGGCGCGTGGCTGTTGAGAACTGACTGTGCATGTAATACCTTATTTCCTGACTGCTTCTGCATCCTTCCCAAAAGAATTAGGAGGATGGTAAAACCACCAGTTTCAGATCATATTGGGATTTTATGGATATTCAGGAAGGTGATGAGTTACCACAATAACTTGGACCAATCTAAAATGTAGTAATTTCATAGTGCCTGTAATACTACTGTGAAAATGTTGCACCTGGAACTGACCTTGTCTATATAAAAGATAATACTTGTTTCAGAGTAAATGGAAATTGTTTAGAAGAGGTTGTCAGGGTACAGGAGCTCTTGTAGTAACATCCTTTTGATAGTCCTTCATCCTGCCTTTTGTTCTACTTCCAGTGGAAATACCAAAATACACTTTCTGAGCAGTACATGAAGGTGTATTTAAGTTTTTAAACTTTTTTTGAAGGAGAAATTTGTTCAGAGATTTTTCCATGTTTTAGTGGAACTTTGAGAACTATTTAGCTACTGCTGCTCATGTAGATTGTGAACCATAAGCTTGTGCTCAGGTGATTTTAATTTGTATGATGCATTCATAAGTAGATCAAAAATAAACCAAAGTTTCATTTTAACAGGGGAACATGAATGTGGCAGCTCTATTCAGAGAAATCTTACCGTCCAGGAGGCAGCTGCTTATTTAAAAGTAAGCAAATGAGGTACTTTTAATTTATTGTATGTAAGATTTGTGTTAAGTTACAATTTGTAGGGCTTGGTTTCATATCTAGTCTATTGACTGAAGTGTGACTTAGTATTGAATACCATTTGGAAATTATTGGAATTGATGTCTTTAATGCATGTTACTTCGGATCTTTAGTTGAGGATGTAGCAAGGTTTTGGGGGGAAGGGTAGGTGAAAAACTACGTAATTGCGATGAAAGTGTAGCTAGTAGTGCTTCAACAGTGTGCGGGTTTTGTTCTCTTTAGATAAAACACCAGAGCATAATTTGAATTGATGGAGGTACTTGACCAACACAAAAATCATAAATTCATGAAATTTTCATCTCTAGAAGCTTCTCCAGAAATCAGTATACTGTGTTTGGAGACTTAGGAGAAAAGGATACTGTCTTCCCTGGGGGAGAGGTTGTTGCATGGATCTGTGCAGCGGACCTGATAGACAGCAGCTGTGTGGAGACACCATTCATTGATGCTTTAAATAGAAATGGTCAGAAAAAGGCCTTTTTGTTAATTTGATAGGTATGCGCTATTGTGAAATCTCACTCTGCTCTCATTCCCCTGTCTCACTCCCCAAATAAAAGATGACTCTTTCCTTGTCTTGACAGCTGTAGGGTTTATTTTAGCCCCCGTCGGTGTACCCTTCAGTGGAAAACTACCTGAAGCTTTTAAAAGGCTGACAGTACAAGATTTCTCTGATTTGTTGGGGGGCAGTTAAACTGATGTGAATTATAATATACAAATGTATAGAAATTTTACATTTTGCTAAATGCTTACATAGTACAAAAACCTGCTCACACTAGTTTATGGTTTGGCAATGGTATTCTGTATCTGTTAAAACCAGCGCATAGTAGGGAATGCTTTGGAAAAAATGAACTTGAGGCTGGATAACTGATAACCTTATCTATCTATTGTGCTTAAAGAATGACAGTTGATATCATAACTGTTTTAGCTCTGATAAGAAGCTCAAATTTCATATGAAAACTTGTCACTTCATTTGCAGTCTCCTTTAACCCTGCAGTTCCTCATTTTGGAAGTATAAATAAAACTTCTTTGCAGAATTCCAGTGTTCAGAGATAAAACTTTATCTCCACTTAGAGTAAAATATTAAAACAGCTACTGCTTTTTCCTCAAGTGTTTATCCCTAATTCTAGGCCAGTTATATTAAGTGAGGGTCAGAGGAAAGATGGAGATAAGTCTTTTTGGAGAATATAATTTCAAATACAATAGTAACTTCCATTTTTTGTGATTCTTTTCCTGCAAAAGAACATGCAGTGTGAACTACGGAGACAGCCTTAGCTCAGATAGCAGTGAATTCTCCTATGACAGTTGATGCCATTTAATTAAAAAGAAGTCAATTTCTGTGTAGTTTGAGAACTGATATTGCTACAAACACTGGATTACTTGCACAATATCAGTTAAAATTTGTTTTCCTCAAGCGCTGCTTCAAAACGAAAAAGCCTGAACTGCTTTTATAGACTCATTTTTCAGCTGGGTTTATATGTAGTTTTTTACTCTTGAAATTGATCGGCAATGAGCACCGCCTAGTGGCTGAATAGTTTTTTTCCTTGCTGTAGGTTAGAATTGTGCCTTGGCTTTTCAAACAATCCTTAATTTGAGGAATGCTAGTAGTGTGATAGCTGCTTGTAACATATATAGATTCACTTTATGTAGTGAACATCTAAGCAAAATTTGAAGAATCAAGAACAAACCACGTAGCTTTGGCTTACTAATCTGTGCAGTATCTGAATTTTATTGTGGCATGGTAACTTTCTGGTTATTTATGAAATTACTCAATATTTGTCTTTTGACAGAATTTAAACCCAGAATATGGAAGTGTACTTAACACAGCGTTACAATGGATCTTGGATAATGGGGAAGATGCTGGCATAAAGTAAGTCTCTATTTCTGAACTTAATTTCTTTTAACAGAATGTATCCTTTTTCATAAATACTGTGCATTTTTCAATAGGTGTCTCAGCAGTGACCCTAATGAGATGGATGTCACTAATGTGACAGATGTGAAGTATCTGGAATCCACTAGTCCAAAGATGTCTTTCAGGTGTCGTTTTCGCCGTGCATTTGTTAATGTAACTCACAGATTGTCAATAGTGCTTTTGGGTAAGTTAATAACAAAAAAGTTTGATTTTTTTTTTTTTTTTTTTTCATAACTTCTATTTATGTGAGTGCATGGGGAAGAGTAAACAACTTGTTTAGAGAAAGTTTTTATTCACCCAAAAAACCTGGTAGGTCTTATCTTAAGAATCTTGATTACAATGTAGTTTGCTTTTCACTTCTGTTGCAGCACTCTGTTTTCACCTTGGTTGCTGTCATCTGCTACTGTAGTCAACTGAACTTATCCTTCCTTAGAGAGGTCTTACTTTTTTCCCTGACAAAGGAATACTTTGTTGTTCTCAAAAATTCCAGGTAGAATTTATTCAAAAAAACCCAAAATGCTCAATAAAAACATGATAGCCTTAATTTTTAGACTATTTCACTGTTGTCTCGGGAAATTTGAAAAAATAACTACAAAGAAGATAATTTTCCTAGTTTTAGGAAAGGTTGGATACTCAACATGGTTGTCACCGAAGTCTTACCTCTAAGACTGTTATAAAAATGTATCTAATCCTTCAGTGAGACTCCTTCATTTAGTCTTTGATAGTTCTCTAGCTAAGTTTCAAATTCCTTCAAGTTTCTTTAATTCTTAACCATACCAAAAACTATGCAGCATGAAAGTATGGTACAGCTGAGTGCAGATACTTGACTCCTTTCCACGTGGCTGGTTAGAAATACTGAAGATGCAGAGTTCATCTCATGTACCTACTGAATATTTAATAAATTGTTTATCCCAAAATCTTTACAATATTGTGCTTATGAGCAGAAGGCTTGAGACCTCTTTCGCTAACCTGTGGATGAACCAGAAGAATCATATGATTTTTCTATCAATTAGTGAATATTGTGCATTTGAAAACTTAACCTGTTCTGAATTGTCCGTTTATGTGACTTTTGATATGACTTTGAATGTTTTCAATATAGCTGCGTTACATATATGGGTATGTTACACACCTATGGATAAAATTTCAAACCACAGTCATAAGATACCAGGCTATTCCTAAAACTATGAAATGTTTTTCTAAAGGTAACTGTTCTTCAAGGTCTTAAGAGTTCGTGTTGCTGTGTTTAGTAAAATATAAAATATTGACAGCAAGTACAGTATATTTCACTAGCTTTGAAATTTAAAGTACTTCAAAATATTAGCTATTTCAACCAACTTCTGAAGTATGTGATGTAAACCTTGTTAAATAACCAATGTTCTAATACTGTTTAAAGAGTATTATATACTTTAATGCAGGTATAGCAATGGTTTGGGGAGTCTTGCACTACATGAAATACCGTTGGGCAAAAGAGGAAGAAGAAACGAAGCAGATGTATGATATGGTGGTAAAAATCATAGGTATGGCTTTGTGAGTCACATCAGATGTATCTGCACCAGCTCTATATACGCTTTCAAAATACTGGCATTACTTCAGTTATGTTTTCTGCCTGTTCAGTTGTCAGTCATCGTGCTGTTCGAGTTCTTGGCCTATGTATGGTTCATGTGTTTAATTTCTCTTTTTTTTCTTTTTTAAAAAAATAATCATTTAAACCTATTCAAAAGCTTTTGTTATAAAGATTGTAATTTGTGAATTATATCAACATGGCTAGAATTTCTCATTGACTTGGTGGTGTGTTATCTTATTATTGAAAACATACAAGTGCAAAGCTTGGCTACAAATATGGTGACATGTTGCTTGCTTTGTCTGGAATTTCAGCTATCTTTAGCTAAAATATCCACTCCTAAAATGTGTCTAAGCTCTCAATTCCATCCTTATTGGCTTTTCTTAGAAAAAGAGTCTTATTAACTTGGTAATTTGAACAGTGATCGTGTTACTGAAATAGAACATGTAATTGAGTTCTGAAATTCTACCTTTCTACTTGAAGCCGCAATGTTTTCAGTAGTTTGTGATTGTCATTTTTAAGCTCTCTTTTGGGTTGTATTTTTACTTTCTGCAATTGCCATAGGTGAAAGTAAATACAGAGATGGTAGACAAATCAAAGCTGTTTTCCCATTTATAACATTTTCCTACCTTTTTTGTTTGCAAATCAAGTTTGGAGATGGGGAAGCTCTTTATTTTCAAAGGTCAAACTGTCATCATTGCTGACAGTTAAGAATACCAATCAAGAGTAATTGCCAAGAACCCCTTTCCTTTATCCCAAAGTTATTCAGGGTACTTGGAGGCACTGTCTGTGGTTAGTTTTCTTAATTTGTCTTCAGAACAGTTAGTAGGAAAAATGTTTCAAAATACCCAAACCACCCTAACATTAACTGAAATTTTGAGGCGTCTTCAGAGTAGCTTTCATTGCCAGAATTGATATTTTTTTCTTCATGTTTGCATGAACTCCGTAGTTACCATTTTTTTTTTCTTACGGTGTCCTCAGATGTTCTAAGAAGTCACAGCGAGGCATGTTCTGAAAACAAAGACTTGCAGCCTTACATGCCTATTTTACATGTGCGCGATTCTCTAATACCACCTCAGGACAGGTATGTTCTCACTAGAAGTGCTGAACTTCCTTATGTGTAAGTAAGGAAAAGTAGTAAAAATGGTCAATTAACTAATTTTAGTAGGTTGTATAACGTAATATTTTGGAGTTTTAGTGATGTAGGTGGGGGGGAAGTATTGTATTTCTCTTACATGCTGGATGTCAGCTGTGCAAGTTGTTATAATGCTAACTTGTTCTTGCTTCAATTTTTAAGGAAGAAAATGAGGAAAGTCTGGAACAGAGCAGTTGATTTTCTTGCAGCAAATGAATCTAGAGTTCGCACAGAGACACGAAGAATAGGTGGTGCTGAGTTCTTGGTTTGGAAATGGATGCAACCTTCTGCAGCATGTGACAAAATTTTAGTAATACCATCGAAAGTGTGGCAAGGGCAAGGTATTGGAAACTTTGTTGTATTTTGCAAATATAATTATTTTAATTTCTGCATCTGACTTCTAAATGCTATTTTATTGCTTGAACAGGAAAGACTTGTATTGCCTCACACTTTTAAGTATTGTTATGAACTGTCAGTGCTATTTATTATCTTGGTTTTTGATAGATGTATTTTTTCTATGCATTGTGTCTGCTTGTTTTCAAGCCAAATGAGCTTTTCTGTTATAGCTACTTCAGAAATACAGCAGAGAGCAAGCAGCCAGAATGAGCTGCTTGTTCCTTTTCATGACTTAAAAAAACCCACCCCAATGAACTGTTCAGCTGGGCAAATTCTGACATGCCTTCTACTTATTGAAAGTAATGTAATTGGCTGTATCTGACAATAGGTAAATCAGAGCTTGCAGACTTGAGTTCCCTTGCTGTTAAGTTTTCGGTTAGGTACCTAAAGGCAGAGTTTGGAGGAAGAGATGATTTTTTTATTTTGAACGGGAAACAGCTGGGTCAAAAGACTCCTCAATCAGCAGAACATGGATTTTAAGCATCTCCTAAAAGTGCTTCCTTTTTATCAGAAATCTTTTCTACACTGTGAATTTGTATTTCAAGCTCTGTGGTGCAGCAAAGATTTGCTTTACTAGACGAGGCTGTTGTCATGCATGGATTTTGCAGTGGTCTGTCACTTTTTGACTTTTCTTGCCACTCGGCTTCAAGATATCCAGTGGGTTTGAAGTTGTCTGTCTACAGTGGTCATATTTTCCTAGTTCTTGTTCTTTCTGCTGTGCTTCAGGTTTTTGGTGGGGTTGGTTTTTGGTCAATGAAAAATTGAAGTAAGACTTGAATTCTGTGTTGTAATAAAAAAAAAAAAGGTAATTTCCATCAATGAGTGTGAAGGTAAATGTTTAAAGTCTTAACTGCCAGTTGCTTAAATGTTGTCTCTCTTTAAAAGAGTCTTGCCTTATGTTGCTCTGTAATGCTGTAATATTTCTCCAGTGGAACTGAAATACTGTGCAGAATCCTAGTTTATAAACTCGTTGGCATATTTGGATGGTGAGGGAGGAAGGAGTGATTGCTTCTCCAGTGTTTACTTCAGCTTTTTAAATCGGATATTATCAAGATATTGTGCATTAGTTCTATGGCATTGAACTAGATACTGAAAAAAAGCCTAGTTAAAAAAGCCCAGACTTCCTGCCCTTCCTAATCCCACTTATACAAAAATTTCCACTGACAAGCAGCTGCACTCTTCTGGAATGTGCTAATTTTGATCTTAGTTTAACTAATGCAAGTAGTAATAGGCTTCCTTCTTTTACTTTTTACTGTATTAATGTTATAATTTTACGATTTTTACGAATACGTTTTTATTTGTAAGAACCAATGTTTTTGTTTCCTATAAAAGAGGGTACAGTTTAAAGTAGCTCCTTCCAATGTGATTACTTCCTTTCCAGAGACATATAGAAAGAACTTCTTTGTGGCCTGGAACACTTTATGCTGTAGCAGGCTTGATCACCCCAATAAAAGTACTGCTAACATTCTGGTTTTGTCCCAGACTGCTTGCATGCTTTCATAAGTTCTGTGTATGCTTTCAACCCTGGGGTTTTAACTTCTGCTTTTCTGCAAGTTCAAAGCAAAAGCGAACAGTTCTGTCTGTCAACTTGAAGAGCTAAATGTTTTGAGACATTTGCAGATACTTGGCATGCCATCTTGCTTGTCTGTGCTAAATGTTGTGTTGGGATGACATTATGTCCTTCTCACCGTTACGCTACTGGCTCTAGCATTACATTTCTCATTGGAATTGGGGGCTACTTTTTTGAAAAATACCTTGCAAATACAACTGCAGTCTTGAGGTTCTGCAGTCATCATCTAGCAGTAGCAGTAACGTGGCATTCTGCTGTGACAGCTGCGTGATTTCGGTTTCTTAGAATTTTAGTTAGTAAATTGTGTGTAGTAACTATCACAAGAGTTGCATAGCCTTTTCTTTCTAGGCCGTTATTCATTAGGGTTGTGCAAGTGCTTCAGATGTAGTGCAGAAATGGTGCTTCATCAACAATTGTGTCTGTTCCAACTCTAATGCTGACATGATAGATTTTTCAGATGCCTAGATTGAACATAGGTTCTGCAAGCCAGGTACGTGGTGAAGCTGAATCTTCTCCGTAGTTTATTGTTCGGTGCAGGCTGTGAAATATGACACTCCAGTGCTGGAATTTCTCATTTACTATTCATTTGCTCTCAGTATTTCTTGTCTTGATTGCAATATAAATCACTCCCTAACATTCTGTCCTGTCCTTTATCCGCAAGACTTCTCAGTGTGTGATATCTCAGGTGCTGCTTTGTGACATGGAACCAGGACATTCAAGATTCTCACAACAGAACAGGAGTTTCCAAAACTTACTAAACCACAACTACTGTAGTAGCTATTGCGAAGCATCATCTGCATTTAAGCATCTGATACCTACTTTAGGATATTATCTCTCAGCTGTAGCTTTTAGCTATATGCTTCCTAGAGGATGTACTTAAGATTTGCTTTTTATTTAATGGGACACATTAAGATCTATCCTCTTTTCAGTTCCTTTTAATGGCACTTTTCCTTGTTTTCTCTTTGTTTGTAGTTTGGCAAAGATCTTTGAAGACTTGAAATTATATGCTTTGGCTGTAACAGAAGGGCATGGAAATAGTGGCCGAAATGACGGTGGTCAGCAGGCAAAGGCCGTTTTCACATGCAAAGACTCTTTCTATCTTGTGTTGCTTGTTTTCATATGATTGTTGGAAATAGTTACATTACTTAAATCACACTTCTTGCACAGCTGTTTCTTTCCTGATGTCAGGAATACTATATGTATGCATTGCGTTCTTCACTATTGGAGGTATAAATCAACTGGATTTAAGTTTATCCTCCAGTTTTGAAGTTTGAGTATAGAAATTCAGAAATCTAAACTCTTTTCAAGGCTGCAGAACAAACTCAATACATATAAAATCAGAATGAGTTTTTTTTTTTTTTTTTTCCCTTGTGAATAAATTTCAAGGTTGCAATTTTTTTTAACCTGAGATCTGGCAATGCTCTGAAGACTAAGGCATGCACAATTGAAGAAAGCCTCTTGACCTGTCAATGTGTACTAGGATATCGGTAGCTGATAGCACACGTTTTAAATATGGGATCTGTAGCATGCTTGAAGATCTGGGCTGCAATGTCTGTTAGCATCAGGAGTTAAAGCATTGCTGTGCCATTTTGTCCGGTCCTTCAGGGTGCAGCCTGTGTTTTGACAGACGTAGGATTTTGTTTTCACTGGGTCGGAATAAAGACTGGTGTACTTCCTTTGAAATATTATTTACGGGGTACAGTAGGTATATCTGTCAAAAAAAAAGGTAGTCAGACTCACTGTAGGATGATGGACAAATCTTGTGAAAACAGTTGACAAAAGATTGTCAATTGAAAAACAATCTTCATCGTGCCAAAGTGTAATTTAATTAAATCGATAGGGGAAAAAAAACCATCTAGTATGTTCAATTTTCTTATCAAAGAACAGATACTGTTGTGTCCTATCATGCCTTTGATAACTGGCGTTCTAAAGAAAAACAGGTAGGCAGAGCCCTGACATAGCTAAGCTAACAGCAATAGCTGAAGTTCCTTGGCAGCTCTGAAGATGAGATAAAGAGGTTCCTGAAGTACCACATCTAGGGTGATATTTCATCCTGCAGCATGGAAGATAACCTATTAACATGTGTGAATGTGACACCCCTCCTCCTCAGCTTGTGAGAATATAATCCTTTCTCCATGTTTAGAAAAAGAGAAGCCACCTCTATTCTGAACTGTTGCAAGAAAACTGTGGATTTTATGCTCGTAAAATGCTGCATTCATCCCATGCTGGTCTTCTCTAGCTGAGCTGTATTGAACCCCAAATCAACCACACTTCTGCTCTCTTAATAACATTTAGTAGTATTTCGATGTCAGTATCTTCCCTGTTTACTAAAGAACTTCATGTTGTGTGAAAGGGCACAAGAACGTCAACATTTTCAACTGAATGAATGTTTTCTCTTTTTGTTCTTGCCTTTGGTAAGAAGGGTTAGTGCTTAAGATGGATATATCTGTTCTTCAGAAACACGGTTGCCTATATTTGATGCAAATCTTCAACTGTATCAGGTGCATCAAATCCACATCTCAAGATCTGTTGGGCTATCTGGTGGTGATAGTGGGGAATCCCTTTAGCAATAATACAGTACTAATTCCAGAGCTATGAAAGCTATACTGCCACTTCTTCCATGATAGACATATTCCAGTCCCGGTGAGAAAGTTGTTGAAAGCACACGCTTTGAGGTTCTGCTGTTCTTTGGATCTGGAATAAAACAAAGTATATTATGATTGAAATACAAAGTGGCTTCCTCTTCCTGAATGTGTTCACTAGCCTTCAAGGGGAATTTTTCAAAGTCCTAAAAATTCTCTTGTCAGTAATGTATTGCACAAAGTTGTGCTTCTGCTTGGCTATTTACTCTTCACTTTTTTTACCTTCATCTTGTAAGTTTTACTGTTGGGACCTGTTTAGGGAAAGAAATGGCAGGTGAGGTGCTCAGTTAATTGTGGTGTAGCTTAGATTGATGTCCTGCAGGAATGCCTGCATATGCCTTTATTGGGAGGAAAATATTTTTTTTTGCTCCATACCAGTGTAAATTTTTAAATAAGCAATACCACAATTTGAACAGGTTTGTCTCTTAAGCTTGTTCTTTTGGAGGGAGAGGAAGAATTAATTTACAGACGTGTAATGAAGTTCAAAAGTTAACTACGCTATTCTGAATTTTGCTGTGTAGGTGCAGCATTATTTTTAAATTGCTTGTGTCTTCCCTTCTTCCCTCACCTCCCCTTTTTGGTCCTGTCTGATATACATTTTAATACTTATTACTGCATTAGCATTAAATCACTAGTTTCTGTGGCCGTTTTTTTCCTTATACATAAAAAGCTTCATCCAAACTGCAAAACTTTCTTTTCTTTTATTATGACTTTGAAACATTTTTGACAAAAAGCATAATTCGTGTTTATTTTCATGTGCCGCAGTGCCCTGTGCGCACTTACTCTGTCAGTATGATGTTACATTAAGTTCATAGCAGATTAATTTTGTGCTGGTAGTGTGCCCTGTAGACACTTAAGATCTTCCAAGCAAAATGACATTAAGATTATTAGAAATTGGAGTGGGCAAAGCTTAGATTTTTGTAATTTCTAGTCTGAGGCATGAATTCCCCATTTAGTTGCTTTGGCATAGCTCAGTGGTGTAGCTGGAGCCTTAACAACAATACGGGTTGTTTTGAGTTCATAAACAGCTTGCAGAAATGTTGATCCTCTGGGCCTAGGGTCTCTGCAAATAACCTCACCATTCTTTATCCTTGAGTTAAAACCATGTGCTGAATAAACCTAGCTATTAACAATCAGCACATAATTTCCTCAACCCCACACCTTTTCAGGTCCAGGTCCATGACTAGGCCACCCCAGATCACCTTCTCCAGTATGGTGTTGTGCCCCCATACAATATGCTGGTGACATTTCACACACACCCCCTTCATGTGCTGGAGCCAACCTACATAAGTAAGGTAAGTCCATTTATTTTTCAATGTTGCTTAGTTCTGTAAAGTTTTTATTTTCTACCCTGTGCATAATTTTCAATCGAGGGCAAAAAACTTTACAAAACCACGTGCTATTGAAAAAGGACTTGTCCTTAAATTATAGGCAGCTCAGAGACAGATGCAGTGTCACCAGCATATTTAGAAATCTATTCTCAAGAAAAAAACCCCAGTTATTACAGGTGTTGGTGACTTGGGCTCTGTGTGTGCATATTATAAGAACATTTTTAGTTATCTGGGGAATTTACGGTAGGTTCCATATGAGATTTGGAGGCCACCTTTTATAATTTCTAGTTGGTGGTTGTATGTTGTTAGCGATAGCCTTCTACATGCAGTGTCTTCCACATGACTGAGTTTCTTCTTTGTGATGGCTTTTGTTTTGGTGCCGTGCTGAAGAGAAGCAGTTTTGTGCATTTTGGATATTCTTGCCAGATTTTATTTTAGAAGGTCAGCAGTTAGAAGCACACATCTGTAGTGTCACGTGCCCGAAACTGAGACTTCTAACACTTAAAACGTAACATCTTGAATCTGTCAAACTTTTCCAAATTAGGGATTGCAAAGAAGTATTAGCATTAGTTTGGAGCATCTTTTTGTCTTGTTGAGATTTTTAATTTTACATTTAAACTCTTGAGTCTATTCATTTCACGTCTTCAAAGAAAAACTTCTTTCAAGCCTTGGAAATTGTTTTACCAGGTCATCTCCTTCCATTTTTGTTGCTGCTTTGTTGGCCTTTTTCAAGGGATAGAACTACCTCATGTGAATCTGAAGGGCTTCTTTATTCGTTTTCTTGTGGTGACTCCCACAAACATGACTTGTGAACTTTAGAGAAGTTAATATTTATTTTAAAACTTCATAATGTATTTATGGGATTCATCAGCTTTGAAAGAGTTACTTTCTTCTTTTAATTTCCTTTTTTGTTGTTGCATCTGTTTTATCCTCCGATGTGTTTCATTTCAGATTTTTCAAGCTTCTGATTATGTGTGTAAAGCATCTAGGAAGGGTTACAAAAGCTCCATCCTTGTAGAGTGCTCTTCGACAGATGTTACTGCAATATAGATGCAACAAAACACAACATCTGTCTAAACATCTCCCTGTTTCTTAGATGGGCACTGAATTGCACCAAAGTAGAAGAAATGAAAATTCATCAGGCAGTAGGAATTGTTAACCTGCAACTTCAAAAAAACTTGCTCCGGATGTTAGGAATATCTGTCTTTTTGCGTTACATCTCCATGAATACTTTCTCTTCAAATAATTTAAAAATATCCTGAATTCCTTTTATGTACTGAGGCCTGGGTGTAAGAGAGGGCATTGTCTTTTTAATCGTAGATATTATAAATCTGGAAAATTCAGGCAAGTATGGTACATCTTCTTCCGTGCAGTAGAAGACTGTGGGGAGTTTAATTTGCCTGAAGGCTTTTATATATGAAAGAAAGTATTTTTTTTTTAGTAAAACCAGAAGGATATTAACATGTAAAGTTTACACTTGTTAACTAGATAGTATTGTACCTGTCAATAAAGACTATCAAATCTATTTTTCTTTGTAGCATTTCATCTAGATAGAAGAAATTCACCACCAAACAGTTTGACGCCATGTCTAAAGATTCGCAATATGTTTGACCCAGTTATGTAAGTAAAACCAGTTACGTATCTGTATTTCTGTAGTCTTTTTGAAGGACTCTTTTGGTTGGTGTTTTTTTTTTTTTTTTCTTTCTTCTGAGAGGGGTTTGGAAGAAGTGAGTAAACATGAATACCTTAAAAGAAACAAATAAGTTGTACAAAAATCTTCCCCTTAACGTCTGAGAAGACATAAGTAATCTTATTGTTTGCTTTCTGTCCTTCATTGTCTTGCTTTGTGTCTTTGGGTCACTTCTTGAAGTGTGGCACATCAGCCATTGCTCCAAGTAGCTTGACTAAATCTCTCTCCGTGAATTTTGTAAGTGTTCAATTATATCAGCTGACAGGGGAGACTCATGTGGCCTGACAACAGACTAAGCTTCTGAAGTATTGTTAAGTATTACTTTATGGCAATGTAGCTGCCTAGTTTTGAAGCAAATGGATTTTTGTAGTGGGAAGGTGTTAAATCGGTGCAGAGTACCAGCTTCCAACGCTCAGATACATAGTACATACTTGAGAATTATGAGGCTTGTTTCATGTGCCGACAATTAAGGAAGAATAGTGTATTTTTTGTAGTCTTTTAAAGCTTCATCCACTATCCTGTTCATATCCCCACTGGCTGTGGACTAGCTCACATTAGGAGATGGGGTCTAAGACGTAGGTTATGCTAGCTAATCCTTTTATAATCTTTGAAACCTGGTTTGTCCAGTGCAAAGAGAGATGGGGACTCCAGTAACTCCTCTGAAGTGATGTATTCCTTGATGTGATTACTTAAGGTAAAACTGAAGATGCCATGCTGTCTTACAAAATAAAAGTGAGATACTAATTGGGACTGAAGAATATGAGCTAAGTGGAAAATAAAAGCTATTGATTAGAACAGGGGATAACAGGCAATAGGAGGGGAAGGCAGAGTGTGGGCACTAATAATTGCAAATTTTGGATATATTTCTTGAGCTCTGTTTCTAGCCACACTTAAATACTTTAGTATGTTGTCTTATTAATTGGAAAGCTGTTAGCTAATTAACTGAGGGCAATGTTATCCCTAGCATAGGATAGTACTCTAAAAACTGTTTTTCTCAATGGCTTTAAGACTTAATGATCAGTGAGGGCCAAGGCCCCATCTGTGTTGTCTTTCATTACTCTCAAGTTGCAGTAGGGTGGGCAAGACTGAAACTTTAGGCATTGTTCCTGAGGCAAACTGATCTTCCTGTAGGAAGATGAAATAAAAGATGAGATTTGCTGAGAATTTTGTGATAAGATCAACGTCTTTATTGACCTTGCTACGATGGAGACTTCATGAGCTATATTGGGTAGTCTGAGTAGTATTGAAGTAAATCCATTCCTGAAACTTCACTATAATATTTATTGGTATGCTGTATTGGGTTACTTTCTTGCTTCAAAGTGTCAGCTGTTCAAAATGTTTGCTCTTAATGGAACTACTAACTGAGAGGATGTTTTTGTCAGAACAATCCCCCTTTGATAGGCTATAGTTTTGCTATAAACATCAGTGCTTTTCAGTACTGACCCCATCTATGCCCAGCAAATGCATTCAAAAGAAAAACATCTATATACTAGTTGGTCTCTTTTGAGACTCCTCCCTCTTTAGTGTCTGCATCCAGTCAGCTATTTGAACAGTGCAACTTCTAATACATTCACTTTTTTTAGACCTTTCATTACTGGACTGCTGGATTATAGTCCCAGTGGGGATCCTCCGTCCAATTCTATATTGCACGCCCCAGCCTGTTCCTCTTCTATGAGCTGTATTGCAGAGGACTGGTGCTTAAGGAAGTACTTTCATCACACTTAGAGTAATTTTAAACACCCCAACAACCTAAACCCTCAGTGCAAGATAAACTACTTTATTCAACTGCTTGTGTCAAAAGAGGATGGATGTTTATGTTCTTGTCGCAGATCTGAAAGACATGAATGCTTTCACTGACCACCTGAAACACAGAAGGTACCAGTGTAGGTCATTAGTTTGGCAAATACTGGTTTGACACTTGCTGTGAGTGCAAGCTTTGTTTAACAAAATCAGGTTTTAGCTGATGTTTAAGTCAAAATATTGTAACAATAAAAAGTAAGTGCTTTTTAACAGTATTTCAATAGCTCATAAAAGCAGCCATCTATAATAGAGGTCTTTTCTTTTGACCTGAGGATCATCTGGGCAATACACCAGTTAATTTGCATTTATCAATGCTAACACAGTAAATCATCTTTCTCCTGCCAAAAGTCAGAAAACTTGCCTAGACGTTGTGAACCCTCAGACCACAGCAGCAAACTTAAACTTGTGTGTAAGGTCTAGGCATTTGTCAGACACAAACATCAGTCCAGACATCATTTGGATAAGCCCATTTTGGCATTTTTGCATCTACCAATTCTGTAAAAAGACTGATTCATAAAGCATGAGTAGTGTTCCTGCAAGACTCATTGACAGCTAATGCAACATCTGTGTGCAGGATCAGGGAAGGGCAAGTCACTCCTGGTGGAAGCCTTTTTCACTATAGGAAACCCAAATTAGCTGATAACTCATGATGTTTCACATCCCAAGCTGCAGACACAAAAAGCAGACTAGATGGAGAATGTACTTCTGGTGGATTCGCAAACCGGAGATGAGTGCTTGGGAGCAATGCAGTGACTTCAGCATTTGGTAAAGAAAACAACAAACTAGTAGAAAAGATGCCTGCCTAATCTTAACAATACAATCTCTTCTTATGGTAGCTGGCTTTCTGCTGATGGCAGCATGCTTCTCATGAAAATCTGGACATGATTCCTGGGCTGGGAGAGCCAAGATTTCACGGAATCATAGAACAGTTAGTGTTGGAGGAGAACTTCAAAGGTCCTGGCTCTTGCAACTTGAAATTACTTATTTCCGTAATATCCTGAGCACAACATGTTATTTGGGAAGTAGTGTTGTTTATGCTGTTAGACTTTTATATTCCCTTCATTCTGAGCTGTCTAGTAAAAAGAAAACACATTTTTTCTTCCGGTCTGAGTAGGATGCACTTTCTCCTGCCTTTCACAGGATTTTAAATTGTAGGTGTTTTCTGCTGTAGGACCTTAATTCAGATCTTCTTTGCACTTTTGTGTCCCTCTCCCAGTTTTGTTTGCTTGTTTATATACGATCTGCCTGTCTAACGGGCATCAGCTGGAAAGCCTGATCCTCAAACCAGTCAAGGTCAAATGACAGAAACAAGTCTGGCATTCCATGTTGCCAGAGTCCCTCAGGTGTTGTGTTAGTGTCCTGCTTGACAGATTTGTGTAACATCCCTTACCAATTAACTTCTCTATGTACATTCTATCACCTGCCACAGTTTTTTTTATGAATAAGGAAGAAAGTAGATCAAATATTTCAAGAATTTTGGTTTTATATAGCAAACTCACTACCCAAAGCTCTTGATAGTATTATTGAATGAGTAGGTTCATTGTTTTTAGTGTAAAGACTATTGAAGAAGGCTTAAAGGGTGTATTAAGGCTGCTGAAATTGTTTTCCCTCTGTTTAACATTTTTATTAGGGCCTGATGAGTCCTGCAGTACCTTCACAAAAATACAGAGACTAATGTCTTCTCTAATGATGTACCTGAAGATGGATTAGTCTTGACAATAAAATATTTTTTGTGAAACCCAAATTGGAACCTGATTTTAATATTTCTGGATTCTAGATTGGCATGTTCGACCAGTACCCTATGGGACGAATGCTATTTTATGCTTTGTTTGGGACAGTGGATAGCTATTTCAGTGCTGAACAGTGTCTGGATAGCTAAAAAACTCCTTCAGCCTGATGAAGCCTTGACGTGTAACGTTGCTTCTGTGACCGCTGGTAGAGGTGATACAGTAAGGAAGGCAGAGGGCTTCACGCTACTGTCTTCACCTGTTCTTTTTTTCCCACTGCAGCAGGAACAGCCTAGGAGTGGCCTGCTCCTTAGGAACAACATCCAGCCTGTCCAAGCAGGTGGGGGGAGATGACTTTGACTGCAGTTTCAGACAGGAAGGGGGTGGCAGGCTGCTGGAAGGAGAGGACAAACTCCATTAAATACAGATTATTCCTTTCAATGTTTAGTGTTGAATTTTCTGCAGTGGATTGTAGGACCTAATTTACTGAATATTCAATAGCTAAATACTAAATGCATCCCAAAGGCATTTAACAGAAAATTATGTCAAGTTACAGAGAAACCAGACTCGGTGAGGAAGGATGAGATTGTTGTCAATACTTTAAAAATTATGTCCTTAATTAAATCTTTCATTGTTTGCATAGGGAAATAGGTGATCACTGGCATCTAGCCATTCAAGAAGCAATCTTGGAGAAATGCAGTGATAATGATGGAATTGTTCACATTGCTGTTGACAAAAATTCACGTGAGGTGAGTGTCTTTCTAGTAACATCTTAATTGTTTATTTTTGACGGTTCCACTTCAAACTAACCAACCAACCCTCTCTCTCTTATTGCAGGGTTGTGTTTATGTCAAGTGTCTCTCTCCAGAGTATGCTGGAAAGGCTTTCAAGGCCTTACATGGCTCTTGGTTTGATGGTAAGGAATGGGGGTTTATAACAAAACATGGGTAGAAAGGACAGTAGATGGGTACAGTAGCAGTTCTTTTAAATAGCGAAGGGGTTTGTATCTAAAGTATTGAGCTAAAACAAAAACCGGGATCTTTTATAGTAGTAGTTACCTGGTAAACTAATTTCAGTGTAATGATGTGTTTGTGTGTGTTATGTCCTGAAGCAAAATGTAATAATACTGAACTGGAAGGCTTATCTTTTCCTTTTTCTTTGCCTCATAGGAAAGCTGGTAACAGTAAAATACCTGCGGCTAGATCGGTATCATCATCGGTTTCCCCAGGCTCTAACCTGTAACACTCCACTGAAGCCATCAAACACACACATGAACTCTATGTCACATCTGCGTCTTCGGACAGGCACAACTAACTCTCAAGGAAGTTCCTGAGAAGACTTTCTACAACTGCTAGGACTGTTACTTGCAACAGGAATTTTCCTGTTTGGCTGCCGTCTTCCTTTTTTAGTGCTTTTTGTATGTAATACTTTAGTGAATTAAATAAAAGTTTGAACGTTCCAGAAATCTTGTTTCCAAAGGGACTTAGCAATGAGGCAGTAATACTGAGCTGACAAAAAGGAGAAAAAAAGTGCTTCAGGAAGTTTTCCGGGGCTATAGTAAACCAATGCATTTAAGTTTTGCATGACAAATACCGAATTCATTCTACATTTTCAGATGTGGTGACTGTATTTTTGCACCAGGAAGTGTTTTTGATAATACAAAAGCATGGAGAAAAGAAGACTTCCTGTATTTCCATAGTTTCCTGTGAAATAATCTTGTGGGTATTTTGTAACAACCAACCTACAGTTCCTGGTGGTGCATAGGTTAAAAAACCCCTTCTTTTTCCGTCAATATTAGTTTTTTGTTGCTGTGTAAGACATCTTTTTCTGCAGCTAGGGTATGGGGAAAGTTAATCTGGCATTAGTGGTTACATGTAAGTGTGAGGGGAAAATGGAACAGAATGTGGATGTACTAGGCTTGTATATAAATGTAAGTGCTGGTGGTGGCAAAAATGTTTGTGTTCTATGAGGATATCTGCATTGAAGCAGTGAATAAGCTTCCTATTTTATTCAAAACCTAATGTTTTATATGGGTTTGGCTGTACCATGGCAAGAGGCCAAATATCCTAAAGTGTTAGATACAGGTTAAATATCTTTTATAGGTTTTATATTAAAATACCTGAGTACGGTTTTGTGTGAAAGGTCTGATACCAATTGTAATGAATTCAAATTTGTGAGCAATAAAGAAGAAATTGGCAGATACTGGAAAAATATTTTGTGAAAAGCTGTATTTATTATTACAGTTGCCAGAGCTGTGACAAAATACCATTGGAACTCAGTGACTTTCCCAATACATTATAACTTGTTTTAATGAACCAGTTGAGTTTTTAAAAGGTACACTTCCTTGCAACAATTTTGGCTGATGCGAATGAGAAGTACAGCTGACAGCAAATCTAATGATTCCAAGCTTGTAAATTTACTAACATTCACCTAGAAGTTCAAAATTGTTGCTGAGAAGCTTAGTTGCAAATCTTTAAGATTATTGGCTTTACTAATCCCCACTCCTACAACAACTTTATCTAATTATCCAGCTGAATATCCTGTAGGGGGTGAGACTGGAAGCACACCAGTCCCACAGATTTTACTGAAATTCACTTTACTTTGTAGATACGATGGGTTTGCAGCATGAACTTGCACAAATAATGCACGTTTTTCTTATGGTTAAGTAAACATGATGCACACTATTCTGCAACAGAAAATCCTATTGTGCCTTACCTTTGTGCTTTTGTGGGCACCATGTTTATTATTGGAGAGTTTGTTAACCGGAAAATTTTAAATCCTCAGTTTTATGTCTCAGATGCTAATGAATGAGTATATATAATATATAATCAGCCATGCAGAATTCTACTTACCAAGGACAAGTACATATTTTTGATGGGTAAGTAGGTTGTGCCAGGTCTGGTAGATTTTGATGAGTTTTGCTACATACATATATGTATAATATACATGTATATGTATTATATATATGTATATAAACTAATTTTGCTGTATTTGATGTGCATCATAGTGATTTGTTAACCTGACCTTAGTGGCCCCATCTTGTGACCTGTTGCAAGAGTGAATGTAAAAATAGTTGTGGCATTTTAAAAGGTCGCCTTGATGCAACTGCATCTATCTTGCTTCTAAAATATATTTCTTGTAAACACTGTACATTTTATTATTGTAATATGTACTATTATGCAGCTTATTTTACCTTAAACTGTTAAGTTGACCAATATCCCTTCCTGCAAGACAGATGGGAATGTGTATAATACCTTGAACATTTGAGAAAAATCAGATGTTTGTTGTAATTTGTCAACCTGTCCTGTAAAAACAAACAAAATACCAAACCAAACTCAAATTAAAGGTTTACTAGGGGTTTTTATATGTGTCTCACCTTTGAGGTATTTGGATGTTTCTTTGACTTGAATACTTTCTTCATGTGGGGGTGAGCGGGAATATAATTCATCATAGCCACCTTTCATGTGTGTTGGGGTTTGAAGCTGAGCAGTTGCTACTGTGAGCTCAGATACACAACTGAGCTTCACTTAAACGTCTGCCACCTTGAAATCTGTCTGCACTTTGTACGCAGGGAATGCAGAGGTTTGACACCTCTTGAACACCTCCAGGAAGGGGGCACCCACAGCTTCCCTGGGCACCTGTGCCAGTGCCTCACTCCCCTCGGCGTGAAGGATTTCTTCCTAATGTCTGATCTAAATCTTCCCCCTTCCACTTCAAAGCCATTAAAGAAGTCTTCCTTGAAGGGATGTTGAGAGGCCAGAAGCCATGGCCTTCTCTCCTGTCCTTACATTCATCCTGTGCTGCTTTGAAAGGGTTCTGTTGGCAGTTTGTGTGTGGGATGCGAGAGAAGCCAGCCTGGTGTTTGCGTGCGTTTGCCCAGCTCCACTTTTGCCCTCCCCGTGGAAGGGGAGAGTGAGGAGGAGGGGGAACTTCGCTGTAATTCTGTTCCCCTCCTTTTTTTCTGAAGCTGTGCAAGGTGGGCATTAAGAGCTGTTAACCGAGCCGGATCGCTCAGCCGGCTCCTGGCCGCGAGTGGCAGCCGGAGCCACCGCTCTCCATTGCCCCGCTCCCGGCGGGGGAAAGGCCGAGGAGGTGCCGGCTCGTGCTTCAGGAACGCCCCCTGTAACTGCCAGCACGGGGACCGCGGGGCCGGGCCGGGCTGCGGGGTCCCTGACGGCTCTATGCTCATATTTGGTGTTTGCTGTCGGTGCCCAGGAATTTCCCGTCATGCTCGCGGGGCGCCGGGCCCGTCACCGCCATCCCGGGGGGAGCCGGGGCCGCCCGCTCGCTCCCTGGGGCCGCTCCCCATGCGCGCTGCGCTGCTGCTGCCGCTGCTGCTGCCGCTGCTGCCGCCGGCGGGAGCCCCAGGTAGGAGCCAGGGCGGGGGCCACTCCGGGCCGGCGCCGTTCCCGTGTCCCCGTTCGCCCTCCGCATCTCCGCCGCAGCGCCCGGGGGTTCCTCCCGCTGCGGGCGCCGCTTCCCACCGGCGAAGGAGGAGGAGGAGGTAAATGGTTGCCGGGCTGCGCGGCGGAGCAGCCGGCTCGGCAGGACGCGGGGCGGGCGCCCGCAGGCACCGGCGCTGCGGCAGCGCCTGCTCGGGAAGCGGGGGGCAAAAAAGGGGCTTCAGGCGCGCACAGGGCTCCAGAACTCGGTCGCGTTGTTGTGAGGGAGCTCAGCGTCCTCGCTCGCTGAGTTTGTTCCATGTTGCACCGCCGCCAAATATATAAACAAACGATAAAGCATAATTTATTTATTTTATTATCTCGCTGTCCCCTTTTCAAGTTGCTGTAGCTGCACTTGGTGCATCTAAATACTCCTGGAAATCGAAATGCGTCTCAGTTAAGTGCTCTCTAATATTTCACAAATTTGCTATCGAGACTGGCTTTTCTGGAATTGCAGTCGTCGTTCCCTCACCATAAAGGCTGCCTGAAGGCGCAGTGATCATAAACAAGGGGAACCGTGTATTAAAAACTGACTCTAACAATGGGTGTCCACAGGTAAGGCCAGATGCCTGCTGTTATCTAGCACTAAACATCGCATCTCTGCAAGAGTTCTGACCCTAAACACAGCTTTTAGGAAATGCAGAGCCATACGTTACATATGTCGGGATTTTAGTCCTCTCTCTTTTAATCTTCATGTTACTATTACAGTGGTTCTGGGACTGTGCGGTCTTCAAAGATGTCAGCATGAGACATCTGCAATAGGCAAGTTCTTCACCTACTGATCCGGCTTGTTTATAGCAAGCGGTCAGTAAATGGAAGAGCCGGCTCCACTCCTGCTGTGGCACAGTGCCATTCAGCTGAGCCCAGCGTTTAGGGCTTAGAATTTGCCTTGCTTATGTTCTTGCCCTCGTGGGATTGACACAAGTGCTTGGTGTCTTATTTGCTGACGATTCCCAACTTTTTATTGCGCTGCTGCATGCCTATCCGGTTCGTCATGACTCCTTTTCTGCCAAATTTGGTTGGTAACAGTGCCCTTTTAAGTCTGATTCTGGAAGTAGTTTCCATGTGGCTTGTCATCTTAATCAGACGTTTGCTCATAGTTTCTAAAAGAGTTGCCTGCTATGCTCTAGACACGGCTTAATTTAGAACAGTATTTCTTAATTGTCTTTTAAAATTTATGTGGGGAATTAAATATGGTGGATAGCTTAACCAGACTTACTAAATAATCCTAGAATTATGGATTTTTTTATAAAAGGTTCTGCATTGATTTCCCAAAACCACTGAAGTTGGTGGAGTTAAGCCATACATAGTTCAGTCGTGAATGTGGTTGGTTGATCCTTTCCCTGTCTGATTTTTCTTGGATCTTTATAACACACATTTGAAAAGATCGCTTAGTAGGAAAACAGACATATTTTTCCTCTAAAAGCACAATCTTTAAAAATAGTGCCTTTGTATATGGGGTGATGTTTCTATATTCAGTAGCAAAGCCATACAAAGCAGTTGATCCTAGACAAAAATAAAGTCTTTTGACTGAATGACCTTGCTTATTTTTCCAAGTGGTGGTGTTTATATGCTCTCACAGGGCTTTGGTTAATACGTATTTTTATGTTTGTACGTACTGTAAGAATTCCTTACAGCTGTTCAATAAGGGGAGCTTGCACATGAGGACGTTATTTGGTCCTTTGCCCTGACATTTATTAAGGTATGAGAGGATCTTGTTTACCTACTCATGTTTTGTGTCAGCTTTGTAAGATGATACTTGTTTCTGTATCATTGAAGGTTCAGTCTGTTTATTGCATTAGAAATGCTGGAAAATGCAGTTTGTTGAAAGCAGTTTGTTAAAGGTTCCTTTGTTATTTATTTTAAAAGATGGGGGAACAGGAGAGAGAGAAGGGGGAGAGAAGAGATCGCTCTGTTAAGGATTTAATCTTCTCAGCCAGAAGGTTAAGAAGTCTGCCTGTCTGCATCGAACTGGCATCACTGCAAGCCAGCGATGCAGTAAAGCCATCCAATTTTGAGACAGCTCTGATGAGCTGCATAATTCAAGTGAGTGTGTCCTCATTACAGAGCAATACTTCAGCTACACGTGACATTATATTAGTCATAGGTAGGAAATATGACCCTCTTTTCTCCTTTCTGTTCTTTTTCTGTGTTCGTTAAAAGCTGTGGTTTCAGCAGCACCCAGGCCATGAACTTAAGCTTTGGAGGCTTTAGCTGATGAGAAAGTGGGATAAACTGTCAGCCTAATTATAGCTTGGTCTAGCCCTTACTTGTTTAAGGGGTCCTTTAGCCAAAAGACCCCAGATTCCTGGTGTATTTGTGACTGTGTGTTTAGGAATTGCTGTAGAAAAAAAGTCAGTTACAGTTTTTAGCTTTCCCTGAGTAACTGTGAAGTTGATGTGCTTGTTTTGGAACAGATGCCAAGGCTAGACGGAAACAGTGTTTCTTGCCTTGGAATAATTGTGTCCATACATGGAGTTATTTGGAGGCTACTTTGTCTACACAGCACAGAGGTCTTCACATCCTAACAACAACAGCAACAGCAACACCCTCTGCCAGCTCTGGGGGCATTCTTTTTGCAGTGTCTTACAGAGTAAGAAGTGGCTCCACGTTACCTTTCCCTTCCCTCACTCTTGTCAGTTCTGTGGGATTGTATTATTATTGTCTCCGATACTTCATTCGCTTCAGAAAGATCTCGGGTTTCTCAGTAAGCTATTAATAGGTACTAGCTAAAAAAAAAAAAAAAAAAGCACAAAACTAAAGATTTAAGTCCTCCTCCGTGGAAATTTGTGAATGTATAACCCACTAGCAATGTTTTAAAAGTAATTTCCAACAAACCACATAAGAAAAAAAAAGGAAACCTGTATTGCACCATTAACTTATACCAGAAGGTGAAGAATGTCATTCTGGGCTTGAAGGGGATTTTTGTGTCTCTAATCTCTGAAGGCTGTCATCCTTATATTTTGCCTGAAAATAGGGTACCAGAATTCTTTGGGGACATCATTTATTATGAGACAATATGAAATTATAATTTATCTACTTAGCTCCAGCCTTCTGGTTCTCATTTAGCAACCTCAATTTCAGTAGCATTATCTGAAAACTGCACAGTCTAGCAACCGGAACTGGGAATAAAGGGACTTTTCTCAGTAAGGCCTTTAAGACCTGAGGAATAGAAATGAGAGTAGCCTGAAACAGGCAAGAACAATGCTTAGATTTATAAGGTACTAACACAGTTTTGCTGTCTTCACAGGCTTAAGTTATAGTTTAGTATTGTTTAGTAATGTGATTAATAGCATAAGTACTTCCTTATTTACGGTGAGCCACGCAAATGGTCTTTTCAGTAAGTTTTACATTTAAACATGATTCAGCTTTTGAGTATTGCACAAAGTTGAAGGACGGGACTTCTGCAGAGCTCCCCAGTTTGTTCTTTCCTTTCACTAGCATCTGAACATCGAGATTAATGATTTGTTTGAAATGTGGGCAGCAGTTCAGCAAAATGTACATAGTGTGCTAACGCATTGTTTTGTTGGAAAGCGTTACCGCATCCAAGAAATGTGAAGAGTAATGTCATGCGTGGCATTTGGAAGTCTTTCCCCAGAGGTCTCTTTAATGCTGTGCTCTTCCAAACAGGGCCAACGCCTTTGCGTTTCACCTGATCGAAAACAAATCCCTGCTGCTGGGGAATAACAAAAGGGCTGATGGAAAGTAGCTGCCAAATGCCACCGCTTTCACCCCGACCACACAATGAAAATGGGAAAAATAATACGTATAAAAATATATGTATATATAAACACAAAGAGCCCTAGCAGCTTCCTGGGGAAGTGATCTGTGCCAGTTGTCGCCAAAAGAAAACAGCCCAGAAAGTGTTTTGTCTGGCTGAGGGATTGCCCTGTTCTTGTTCCTCTCTGTTCCCAAGTGTGTGGTTCTCGGGGAAATCCGCAGGCGAGGCTGTGCCTCTGGCTGCACGCATGGAGAGCGTAGGTGACTTTAACCACTTTGAGGGCCTGTGTGGAGGGTTGACTGGGGTGAGAGCTGCATGCATGGGGAAAGGGCCAACTTGCTGCATCTGGCTCTTTGTGAGGACACCTCTAGGTAGGGATGCCTGAGCACTGTGGGTTTTTTGGTTTTGGATTTTTTTTGGGGTGGTGTGTGTGGTGGTGTTTTTTAAATCGAGGGGCTTAAGGGCACAGTATACTGCCACCCCAGCATCCTCCTCAGCTCCAAGCACCTGAGAATACAGAGAATCAGCAGTTCCCACTGCTGTGTAGAATTGTCCTCATGGAGAGTCGACCACGTAGAGCTGTCCCACAGAAAGTTGGCTGTGGAGAGTTGTCCTAAACCGGCATGGATGGCCCTTTTAGTTCGCACAGCAGGTGTTTGACAGTATGGTGAGTCTGGCCTTTGGTTTCCTGCAGCCGGGTGAAGAGCAGGCATTGAGCCAGTACGGTGACTTTACATCAAGCCAAATCAGCTAAGAAAAACGGTTAACTTTGTATAGGCAGGCTCTACCACCTGGGTCAGATTGTTACCATCTTGCTGCTGGGAGGAAGCTTGATATTAAACATAAAACCAAGGCAGATCCCTCCTTATGTGTCCTGATGATTAGCAGTCATGGCTTTCACCCAGTTTGAGTTGAATTTGTACTGCTGAGTGATCCAGCAGTGCACTGATCCAGTCTTAAAGATGCTGCAATCAAGGCTTGCTGATCAGATTGTTTCGGCTTATGCTCTTTCACACCAACGGCCCCGTTGGTAGCCGTAGCACGAGTCTGTGGGAGAGAACGGAGTAAAGGCAGCAACGGATGCATAGGCTGCCAGCTCTGGGGCAGGCAGAAAAGTTGAGGTGGATCAGCCAATGGTGTGAAGATAAAGCAAATGCAGAAATGCCACGAATAAAGTGATTTGGGTTTTCTGTAACTTCATCATCTCTGCTTTCTAAAGGCTGCAGGAAAATCAGCAGTGTTGGTGAGTATTTAATGGCTTGCAGAGGGAACTGTACTGTTAGACTGTATACTCAGTTTTTCTTAGGTTTTTTTTCCAGATTAAATGCAGTGTTTCATTAAATCTTATATATATACAGTGGAAAGATACTCTGCTGACAGCACACCTTTTAACATCTGTTTTTGTAAGAGAAACCAAATTGCCTGTGTGCTCTTGCTTTTACTGAAAGCACACCTAAGGGGTGCAATCTCCGCTGACTTGTGTAGCAAATTAGTGGCTCACTTGGGAAGGGACCCACTGGACACTGCTGGTCTCAAGTCTTCTACAGAACCTAGCATCCCGCATTCAAAAACTCAAAGCGGCTTTGTTGCTTGCCTTGGAACTCGAGAGAAGTGCTGAACTGTACCAAACTGCTCAAGCAGTTGTTGATCCGTGCTGGGAAGGGTTACAGCAGATACTTTGAAAAACTATAAGACTCTGCCTGTGAAGTCCTTTAAAATGTGAAGTACAGTAGCTGTATGGGGGACAACAGCCTTTTTTTTGCTCTGTTACACACAAATTACAGAGTAAGACATTTTTAGCTAAAATGCAACAATCAAGTCATAACTATGACAGTCATATAGACAGTGTACCAGCGGGGTGATGTAATGCTATCTAAGACAAGATGCAGGTTCTCAGAGCGTTATCCCATCTCCCCAGTCTCTCTTGAAGACTAAACAAACCAAGTTCTTAAATTCTTTTGGGGGGCATTTTGTTTTCTGAATCACTCTTTTTGTTTGTTTGTTTCTCCTCTGGACTCTCCCCAGTTGTCTCTGTCCTACACCCCAAACCAGCAGGGTGTTCCAGCTGATACCTTGCTGCTGCTGAGTATGGATTTCCTCCCCAGCCCCTGCTATTATGTATTATGCTCCTCTTTAATAAACTCCAGATTGGTATTTGCCTTTTTTTTTTAAATAGTCTTACACTGTTGGCTCAATTTATTGTCACTATATCCCTGGCATCCTTTTCTGCAGTGCTGCTCCTAGTCTGATATTCTTCCTTTTCGATTTTGTACATTTGAGGATTTCTTTTAAAGTCCAGTTGTTGTTCTTTGTACTTGGCTGTATTCAATTTCACCTTGCAGATTTTTGACCATTTCTCCAATTTATTAAGACCATCTTGAGCTCTGCTCAGCTCTTTAGAGTGCTTTGCACTCCATGTGGGTTGATGTCTCTGCAGTTCTAGTAAGACTACTTGCTGGGTTTTGACCCGAGTCAGTAGAAGCGCTGAAAGAGCTTTTTTTCCTTCCATGCAGCTCTGCACCCATGTTATAGGACCTTGATCCAGAAAGGAGACGCTTTTCCAGTTTGCTCTGTCAAAAAGTATTTTATAATTGACGTCCATTGGATTTACTAGTTTCTTCTGCCTTTAGAATAGAAAGGAAGAAGGAAAGTACATTGGGTGACAGGGTTAGAATTTGGCAAGTACACCTTATTGTCTTATTGCTTTCTTCTCTTTGAGTTGCATACTTAGGATGCTATAGTAATTTGTTTCAAAAGCCTTCTGGGTGTTAAAGGTAAGTTTGTGGCCATGTATTTCACCAATCACTCTTTTCTCTGATTGTTAAAATGGGTGCCATCAGCTTACTTCTGAGCTTTTGGAAAGGCAAAAGCCCCTCAGACTTCCTCAAAGGTGCTTGCTCTTTTCTGAACAGTTGCTCCAGCTTGTTTCCCAGATATCGTAGGATGAATCTCCTAACCTGTCACAGGAGGAGGAAGAGCAACCTCAGACAGAGGTTGCAGGCACAGAAGATAGCTTCATCACCTGGGAATATTCTGATTCAACATCAGTGTGCCTAATTTCTGATAGTCTCATATTTATCCAGCTAAAGCACCTGAAGGGAATTCCTTTGAGTAAGAAGGAAAACTTGATAGATTTTGATAAAGCTCTCTCTTTCTCACAAAAAAAGTGCAGCTTCAGCAGCTTCATTGACAAGATAGTTCATGGAAGATCCAAGTGACTGTCGTGAGACACCGACCCTTTGTGCGGAGGAAGGTCCGTGCAGCAGAGGTAGAACGGTTTGAAATTGGTCACTGCAGCTACTTCAGATGATTCCCTCTGTTGTGTCTTAAAAACAAATCCGTCAAATATACTGCCACAGAGGGTCTCTTGAGCAGTCGACCTATTGCCAAACTGGTGATCTCTTGTGTGTGTTGCTTTCTTTGTACTTGGTTAGAAGTAGTAAAATTGGCAGATGGGCTTAACTGATCATAGCTTATGGTTTATTTATTTTCTTATTTGTTTTCCTTAGCAACTGTGTAAAACTTCCAAACATCTGGGTATGTTCTATCTGTGAATACCTATTTAAGTACGCATAGAAATGAATGAGATTGAAGATCCTTCTGTACGTATCTACCAATGCTATAGAAAGTAACATACTGAACAAATGTACTGGAATTCTAACCAGTAGGTATTGTTTCAGAAAAGCATGTGGTGGACATACAGCTGGGATGCCCTTTGTGTTTTCTTCCGGTGAGGGGTGCTGAAGGCTCGCACGCTCAGCACAGAGATGCACAGAAGTGAACAGTGGGAGAGGAATGGTTCTGTGCTGAGGTCCGAGGATGCCGTGGAGGCATGGCTGAGTTGCTGGGGAATTTCTACTGTGTCAGTGAGAGCAGTGTGAAATGCCAGGACCAAGACGGTAAAGACTGATGTTTTAAGGGTAGGAGTTCCTTTTTTGGTGTGTGAGCCGAAGTAGGACAGGAACAAACTGCATTTGGGGCAAGGCTTAATGAAGTTCCTGACAGCAGCCTGGAGCAGGAGGCTGCCGCCTGCGGGTGCCGGGCTGCTGCCTCTGCTGAAGGAAGCGGAACAGATGTCACTGTTAAGAACAGATTATGCAAAGAAAACATCCAAATTTATCTTAGAATATTGATCCAGATGGGAAGCTGAACTACAAAGCCTTGCAACTCGCAAAAGGCTGAGGGAAGAGGAGAATGAACTTGGCAGCTGCATTGTTCCCCTGTGACCTTCCAGACTGCAGGAGCTGAACTGAGTGGTGTCCCCACGCCATGAGCTGGCACCTTCCTCGCTTTCCCAGCTGCCCGGGCACGGGCACGTGTGCCATGGAGGTGCTTCTGGGTAGCAGGGTCCATGCGGGATGGTGGGGCTGCTGCGTGTCCTGGCATCAGAGGGAAGGCGGTATTGCCCCTGCCCACTGGTGGCTCTGCGGCCAGGGTGTGGGAGCCGACCCTGGAGATAACTCGAGTATTGGCCCCTTTGTATACTCACTCTCACAGAAGCAGGAGAAAGTAGTTATGTTTTTTCCTAAAGCAAAGTAGTTACTGTGCAGAAAAGTTTTGCATGATTTCTGTTGGCTACAAGTCCAGCGGGTGGGTACAGGATGGGTATTTTCATCTTTGGAATGCATTCAGGGTTGGGAAATGTGAACTGAAAAAGCTGCAAGGTTTAGTATTTTCAGTCAATTAAAAGAGGTGGAAGAGACGCCTTCACATTCTGTACATCTGAGAGAGAATCAAAGAGGAATGAAATAATTAAATCAGGTTTTAAAGTAACATATTAGCTAGAATTAAAACTTCTTTTGTTCATTTACTGAAGAATAGTTTCATGATGCCTTGAGGTGCAGATGCTTGGGCTACATATCCAGTGTAAATACATTTAGCTAAGTAAAAAAAATAAAGTGCTATGTTGTGCATTTCTAAACTGCAGTGGAATGAAAATCAGAATTCAGCCCACACGGATTCCAAATAACATTTTTCATTGGAGAAAAGTTTGTCTTTAGACATTTTGTCTTGTAACAAGAAAAAAAAGAAGGCCTGAATAAATATTTTTATTCCTTTAATTACCTAAATACAGGCAGATGTACATATAATCCTGGTTATTAAGTAGTGGCAGAACGTTTTCTGTAAAGTTATATATTTTTGGTTAACCAACATACTTAATGATAGTCCAACCAAGTGAAGATTTACTTTAAGAAAATGATGTTACAGAAATTTAAATCAAAGTATTTGTTAAATTAATCCACCTTGGGCAGTGGTTTAAAATCAAATAATCTTTATACTTGAATCAAATCTCTTGCTGTTAGGACAGAAATAGTTTTCTTTACTCTCTCACTTTTCAGTCATTGATTGACGTTCAGTATTCACTCATCTGATTGTACTGTAAGTTCAAAGAAGGTTTAAAGTATCAAGATAAATACTCTTTCCTCATTTGCTGTAGTGTCTTCTTACTGCTGTTCACAGAAATATAAGTACATCTCTGACTGGGAAGACTTAAGAGTTTTTGTTTTACTTGATGGAATTTTATTTTGGTATGGATTAGATGTTGTATTACTTTTTTTTTGACTGCTAAAGGTTCTTCACTTTTAGTATGGTTGATGTTACTATTACAGTGCGAGCTATTAATTTATGGGGTTTGTGCAGCATCAGAATTTCTTCATGGTATAACTTTTAAAACTATTTTTTGACAAAAGGCTGAGGTTTTCTTGTCTATTCATAAGGCTGCTTTGCGTACCATCATGGCACAATCTGTGATCAAAGGTACATTTTTAATGAGTGCTTTTATTCTGTTGATACACGGCATAGACTTCTGTGCGCTGAGGACGTTGTTTGAAGGGTGTTGTGTGAAGGGTAACCCATGAGAGGCTGTAATACCTATTTTTATGCAAGGGAGACGGCTCCTCTCTGTGGTGATGAGCAGTATTGGTTTCTAGAGAAAGCCACATAGAAAATTTCCGTGTAAGAGAGACTGCTGGGGAGAGATTGGCAGCTCTGATGTCTGACCTGAATAGGTCTGAAATGCAGTTATGATAGCTAGCAGAGAGATCACAAATAAATTTTTCAGAAATCCTATGCTTTACTTACAAGCTTTTTTCAAAATACAAGATGATATTCGGGTCTGATTCATGGTCTGATTTAAAATTGTATTTTCTTATGTAGTAAATTATAAAATTACATGGAAATAATTCAGCTTTCAAATGGTTTGTGCTGAAGAATTGGATTAAATGAATGAAATTACACAGGCTGGTGTCTGGTTAGGATGGGAGTCTGTGTGTGGTTTTTGCACTGCAAGTTTCTTTGTCTAGTAGGGTGTATGGCACTTACAGACACGTGGTGTACATATATATGTAGATAGAAATTAGCACCAACCACTTTTTTGATTAGAAGAGTTTTAAATAGCTTAAAAATCTGCTGGCCACAGACTTACTGATTATTTGTTGGTAATCTCCTGTGTACAGTGTAATGATCCCATTGGACCTGATCCTGCTTTAGTTTGCTGCTGTGGCAGTGATGGTTGTTTCCTTAGGTTTTGTTATTCCCAATACAGATTTTACTCTGTGAGAGCATTAAATCAGAGGCCAAAACCACACCTGAAATCACAAACGGTTTTAGCTCTGATGCATTCAGTGACCTCGTCTCCTTCAGTGGACTAGTAAGCATCACTTCTTCATTTCCTTACAGTGCCTCATAAAAGTCATCAAATTAACTCATTTGTGATGTTTTAAAACTTAGCTTCTCAGTGCAGCAGAAGTGGCAGCTTCCTTCACACCTCCCACACTACAACCCATCTGTGCTGTGCTGGACAAGAAGCACACGCTCAGCAAACTGCTGCAGAGCTGGTTTTTACACGTCTCAATTTAGGAACGAGTGAGACAATGCTCTTTCCAAATGAATGTACTTTTTTGATGATTAAGGTTGGAAAACCTGTTAAGTCATACCAGTTTTTAGCTGGACGCTTTCTCTTTGCTTCATTTTGTAAGATGTTCTACCTCAGGGAAAAAACTCGTATCACATATCTGTTGTGTATTGTTACCCAGGCAAATAACCTTTGTAAACTGAGAAAGAAGTCTGCTGAGTTATGGAGCACTGTGTAACACAATTTAAAAGGACTCCAATTCCAAATGATGTATTTATTTTATCTTCAAAATTGGTCTCTTTTTTTTTTTCTTTGAGAAGTAAAAACTAGTACAAAGTTGTTTTAGAAAAGCAGAATAGAAATTCCTATTGAAGGGTTTCTGTTCACTGCTAAAACAGAAAGTTGTATTTCACCTTCTGGCAGATGATGCATGGGATTTATCCTGAATTAAAAATAGAGAGAATAGAAAGCTTATTAGCTCTGCTGTGTTGGTAAGCTTGACAAGGCAAATGTTGGTGGAGAGGGAGAACATACCTACTCAAATTGATCTGATAATAAAAATAGATACCATGTCTTCAGTGTTAGGGTACCTCTTGGATAGCTCTATCCACAGCAGTAACACAGACGTTTTTAAGTGTTTTTTCTTTTAGTACCAAAAATGAATTCTTTATTGGTGAGCAATGCAAAAGACTTTTGGGCTTGCCAGTAGGAATTATTAAATTAAAAGGTTATTTCCACAACACTTGTATCTCATCCTCTGAGTACCAGAAGCAATTAAATCTTTACCACTGTGCTGGAGAGAACTGCTTGGAATGGAAAAGATTAAATATTTTTCAAGATCTTATAAAAGGATTGTGATTCTCAGAAAAGACCCATTTAAGAATAGTTTATGACTGTTGTAGCTACAAATTCACTGCCGTAAAAGGAATGTGCTCTATGTTGGCAGGCTACCAAGCCAGGAAAAATGAAAAGTGCAGCTCAGTGCTATTTTGGTGCATCAGATCTGGGAGTAGCAAGAATGGACGGGGGAAATTGCCAATTGACATATATTTACCCTCCTTTGGGATCTATCACCAGTCATAACTATCGGAAAGCAATGTGCAAATGACAGAAGTGTGTGCGCTGGCAAGGCTCGGAGATGCGCCGGTTTCTGCCCTTAGCCAAGGATCTTCTTTCGTCCCAGGCTGCGGGACTCCTTACTTGTCTGGTCTGTTCCTCTCCTGGGGGTCTCTCTGCTTTTTCTCATCTCTTTGCAATTCCACTTTTCCTGTTTCATCTGTTGCCCACAGGGGCTTGCAGTGTCTTGTCTGTGCACTAATGAAAACTTCCATTTCACACCCCTCCCTAAAGACCAAGCCAGTCCTTGAGCAGCGACCCTCTTAACTCTTTTATTACCTAATTAGAATTCATTCATTCTCCTGTAATTCCCTCCTTCCCTTGTACTCAGTGTAGCACGGATGTCCTCTTCATCCCCACTGTGTGAGACCGTGTCCTTTGGCTGCTCAGAGGGGATCAGTACCGCTGCCCTGCTGTTTGCGAATGTTAAGTAGTAAAATAAGGAGAATTCAGCTTTGCAGTTCTCTCCTCTGTGGGAGCAGTTACAGAACAGGGAGGCATTAATGCACTTCCCCCTTCTGGCTTTTTGAGAGGGTGCAACCTTCAAAACCCCCTTTGTTTTACTTATCCTCTCACGCCTCAGGTGTTTTGAGTTTGTCCCCTGGACACACCTCTGGGGCTTTGGTTACACTGGCACACCAGCGTTTTTGTTGCCAAACTGGTTTTTCACTAGCTGGAGAATTCAGTGAAATTACCCTGAATTTTGTGCAGAGGTTTCAGAATCTGGTTTATTTTCTAAGATTTTAATGGTTATTTTTTTGGAAAGATAATTGTTTCAGCCTGCACAAGAATCTAAAATCTACTGTGGGAATCTCATCTCTCTTAGGTAGAGGAGCAAAGTCTGGGTAATATAACTCAAGCTAAAGGCTGCACTCCTAAAAAGATCTTTGATTCCCCTCAGTGGGGAACTTACAGGTAGCCTAAGGATGGAATATGGAGGGTGGTTAGTCCCTAAGGCTATGCTTATCACAGAGAGGGACTCGGGGTGAGCAGCTGAAGACGTGTTCCTGCTATAGGGAGAGCAGTGCTTCCATGCAGTTTGATCCTTCCTATCTTCCTACTTTCTTCTGTTTCTTTGTCTGATCTCAACCATTACACTCTTCTTCTTCCTCCCCTACTTCAGCTGTTAAGATGATGAATATAGAAGGTATTGCTACTGAAGCTTCCCAGCTAGAACATGAAAACAATCTGTCAGTAACATGAATAGACTGGGCCATGTTACCCCATTTCAGAGGAGAAAGAGGGCTGGCCTGTGGGTTCTGTGAGGAAGCTGTGGCACTGGGGAGGGCCTCCGGCACCCCTTGAGCTGGCGCAGCTGCAGCGTGTGCCATGCTGAGGGTGCGAGGGGTAGATGTGTACCCACCTCCAGCTCTGCTTCCTCTGCAGGTGCAGGGACAAGAACTATCATTTCCATTATGAAATGCTGAATGTAATCCTTAGTTGAGCACTTCTTTGTTTCCTCCGCAAACGATCATTCCCGTATGAAGGACCATTAAGACATCTGCAGCTGGATCTGGCAGTATCTGAAAGCATATGTTAGCCAAACTGATATTTGAAAATCCCTTATGTGTTAGACTGTGTGTTCTGTATTGCAGACAGGGGGTCAGAAAGTCCCCATCTCAGGAGATATTTAAAAGACATTTAGCTGTGGCACTTAGGGGCATGGTTTAGGGGTAGACTTGGCAGTGTTAGGTTTACGGTTGGGCTCAATTATGTTAGAGGTCTTTTCAAACCTGAACAACTCTGTGATTCTGCTTTGGGAAGGATTTAAGAACAAAACCCAGCATAAAAGAGTGTGTAAAATTCAAGAAAGCAAAACGGTTTTGAATTTGACTGTTCAGGCTCCTTTCCAATGGTAGTACTAACTTCAGGTTTAAAGCTGGATCCTTCCTGGTTTTCCACTCAAAAATTATGAGGTATGGCAGTAACTACCTCTTTTATCAGGGCACAATGTAAACTTCCTAAAAGTAGATCAAACTGCCATTTGGTTTGCACATTCCAGGACAAACTGCTATGGAGAACATGCTCTAATTGAGAGTGTTAAAAGTGAAGTGAGAATTAAGATCTAATAGTTCTGATTTCTGTGGGTGTAACTGAGAAGCTAGTATTGTGTGACAGGGGAAAAAGTCATGCAGACAAGCATGCAAGTTAAATGCTACAGCAATTTTGTAGGCCTGAAAGGCTAACACAATTAGTTTCCTTTAGAATGTTTTATGATTCCTCAAGCCTTTGAGAAGCTTATATTTGTGATTTGTGATTATCTCTATGATGTTCTGCTCAGTGTTGTTAGCTGTTAATGATTAAAGTGTTTTACTCTCAGACAGTGAGCTTCTGCAAGGTATTTTAATAGCAAATCAGGAACTTGTGAAGACACCTGGTTTGCATTATCAATGGATATGCAACATATGAAAATCCAGAACCTAAAATATCTTTTGAAAGTTGAATTTGCAAAGGTTTTGTCAATTACTTTTACAATATTGTGCCGAATTCCTCAAATACAGTACAATGCATGGAAGCATGCAGTTGTCTAGAAATATAATTATAAAGCACAAATGCTTTATATTCACTGGATGTGTGGGGTTTTGAGGGATGAAGGCTGCCTCCTTGTTGTTCTAGCAGGCTGTTAGGAGGCTAGGACAGAAGAATGGGTTATCCTAGGTGATGAAGTATGTGTGTGTGTGGAGAATACTTTGTGCGCTACAAAGGTTGTGAGTTTCAGGATCAGAGATCTTCTGGGATCAGAAGAGGGAACTGGAACTCTTCCCTTTTCCTTTCTTTGATAAATAACTGGCAGTCCTCATCCCCCAGCTGAAGAGTTTTCTTGTGCTCCAGTCATCTGTCACAGTTGCCGTCTCAGTGATGGGTATTGGATCAGACACCATTAAAAGTCTCCTTATAAGCTATTAAACATTGCCTTCCCCTCTTCCCCACCTTCACACACACCATGACAAACCTAAGACATTTACTGCAATCACTAAAGTCCCTAACTGCCAAGTGCAATGCAGGGAGCAGGAGAGACCAAACGCTTCGGTGTTACCAGAGAATGTGTTAAAGGAAAATGACTAAGGAGTAAATAACTATTTAGACACAGAAATCCATGATATAATGAAATACTTGCTCCCGTGGTTCTCTCTAGGTTGCGCGTCTTGTTCCTGCAGTGCCCAGTGATTGCTCTGTTCTGTCTGCTGGGTCTGACTGGTAGGAGCTTTAGGTGAGCAAAAGCTAAATAAAAAAAAAATCCAAATGCTAAGACTGGAATAAATGTATCTATTAAATATTTCACTAAGCTTTATCAGTGAAACATTTGGTTATACTTCGATTTATTTCAAAATAAGTAAATAAATAAAACTTTGCAAAACAACTCTTTGAACTTATTCCTGTACTAGAGAAGCTTAACAAAACAAATACTGATTAAAATTAAACTGTTAATGTTACACTCGAGTATAGTAGACTCAGAGGCCTTTACTGTCTTCTAACTTCTGATTGTTTGGGTTTCTCCAGTGTGGCAATATTTCTGCTCTTTGCTTTTTCCAGTGACGTAGAAAATCCTGACATAAGAGTCCACATAGTGTGGACTTATCTAATTGTTTCCTTCCCTCCAAAAGGGGCCAGAGACTTAGGCATGGGGGAGGGAAATTGGAAAAAAAACCCAAAACTAGAAGCCTCACATTATTAAGGTTTCATTGTTGGAGCAAGAAAAGAAATTATTACCCCCTTAAAAAACTGTGTTATTTTTAGATTTATTTGTAAAGGGCTAAAACTTCACATTTTTCTTGTGAGAGCTGGGATTCTCATCTAATGTGAGGAATTCTGGACCTGACTTATCAGGAAAAACACTAAATATGGAAAAATTTAAACCAGTAGTGTTATCAGCTCCTGAGACCCTTATGTTTCCCTTACAGCTCTTAAGAGCAAGATGTGATAATATCAGAATTAAATCTCTCAAGTTGTCCATTCCCCAAAGAAATTTCTCTAGTTGCAGACTGGGGTTGAAAAAACATAACCTGAGAATGTACGAAGTTCTTAATTTCCGAAGGACAAATTTGACAGACCCCCTACATTACTTTTTAACAAATCATGGGGTTTTAGCGGCCGCACTTGCAATTTCTGCACGTTTGCAACTAACAATACAGAAGCTCTTGAAAGCTGGCAGTACTTCAACATATGTCAGTATTAGGAGATCTGCATTCTAAAAGGAAGGCTTTCCTGGAATTACAATGTGTATCATCCTAGCAAAAGGCTCCTGAAGCCCCCTAATGACATAGTTACCACTATATTTGTATGATCTATATTTATAAGACTTACAAGCTATCTCTGAGCGTGATGTCCGTATTATGTGAGCCAGGCAGATGAAAGCTCGGCTCTGTGCCGGGGTAAAGGGTGGAGTGCAGTGAAGGGGCTCCAAGAGGTCTGGTTACAGTGGGGCACAAAGATAGGGGAGCCAGCACTGGGTCTTGGATGTCTGGAGTGTCCTGGGTGTTGCAGGCAGTGCAACAAGCAACATATGTTCAAAAAAACCCAACAAGCATCCCTCAAAAAATGTAAATCACAACAACAAAAAGCAGCATCTAAAGCCAGCATCCCTTTGCCTGGATTATGAGTTTTGCACTGAGCTCTTTGTGAAGCATCTGTCCCACTAAAGTGGCGTGTTGCAGTGCTGTCCTGCAGATGTGCACAGGGTGAAAGGTCTGCGCGGTGGGAGCACAGCTGTGCGTTACTCACTGTGGTGAGTAGGGTCCCATGGTACTCTTTCAGCCTGAGCTCTGTACCTGTGGAGTCAGGGTATGGAGCATCTCCAAACCAGATGTGTTCATTGTAATGAGATTGACTTTGTTCTTCTCTTTGATCATTCTTTGCAAGCAGCTTTTACCGTGGTCTGTCAGCTCCCTGTGGCGGGGGTTTCTTTTCATGGAATCATAGAATGGTTTGGGTTTGAAGGGACCTTAAAGATCATGCAGTTCCAACGCCCCTGCCATGGGCAGGGACACCTTCCACTGGATCAGGTTGCTCAAAGCCTTATCCAGCCTGGCCTTGAATATCTCCACAGACAGGGCATCCACAACATCTCTGGGCAACTTGTTCCAGTACCTCACCACCCTCACAGTAAAAAATTTCTTCCTAATATCTAATCTAAATCTCCCCTCTTTTCAGTTTAAAACCGTTCCCCCTTGTCCTGTCACTGCCCTCCCTGATAAAGAGTCTCTCCCTCAGCTGTCTTGTAGGTTTCCTCTAAGTACTGGAAGGACGTTTTCCTACGTACAATCCTGAGCACAAGGAGGTCCCCTCCTACTTGAAACTACTGGGCATTGCTGTAACATACAGAGTAAATAAAAGTAGTGATCAAAGCATCAGGAATAACAGAATAAAATGTTAACTGCAATAAAGTACTTTTGTGAATACTCAGTTATAATTTATTGGGCTTTCAGGACTTGTGTATCCTCTGAGTCTTTATGAATGCTTGAGAAGAAATAGCAACATTTTAGTGAACACTGAAATATTTGACATTTTCGAGAGGTCAAGATCTGTTTTATAATCATTGACGATTTCAGATAGTGCTCTTTGAACGGTTTACACCTGCGGGAGTGAGGAGAGCAAGGATGTGTTGTGGGTGTGGGAGGTCAGTCCAGGACCAACTGGAAGACTGTGGAGGGGCAAGGGGACATGGAACCTCCCTTCTCCTCTTGGCTGTGCTGGTGAGGTGTGTTGCTCTGGGAGGCTCCATGAATACTTTAAGGCATCCTACTGATACAAGAAGTAGTTACTGGGGCAAAAAGTGGAATATTTTGATTTAAGCTAAAGTGAAGTTTAGTTTCATGAAAGTAACTGTATTTTTTCAAAGTTAGACAGAATGTCCCTCTGATAGTGTGTTTCTTAATGGTGTGGTTTTTTCAAACAGCGTTTTTCCAGACGCTGTTCAGACAGAAATGATAACGCCTGGTGTTAAGCATGGTCTGTGCTGAACAGATGTGTCTTCTTCTATAATCACCCCTGTTTGCAGCCTTTCCCTATCTGCACGGTCAGAGCTGGCTCCAAAGCCCCAATGAGCACCAGATTTGGCTGTTGTGAAGTTCATAATAACATTAAAATTAGTCCTTGGGAAGTAACAGAATGTGCATAAGATTTCTGGGACAATTTACACCGCTGCCTTGTGAGTGGGAATACATTCTTGTCCCCAGCTCGTCTCGTTACACATGATTGATGGGAAACCGTCCCTCACGCCCATCATTTGATGCTGCTTTCTAAAACTCCAAAACGGCTCTTAGAGAGCTTATTTGCCCATTTTCTGTGTCACTACAGGCAGGGTCAGCAAAGACCCCGCCACGCAGAAATCCGCGCTGCTCAGGGCTGTGGCAGAGCCAGGCGCTCACGGAGCCCGCGCCCCGCGGCAGCCATGCCCGCGCCGTGGCCCGGCTGTAATGGCGGCCGCCGGCCACGGCGGGGTCCGCGCGGGGCCGGGCCGGGTCCGCCAGGGGGCGCAGGGCGGGAGGCTGGGACAGTGCGGGGCGGCAGGGGGCGCGCGGGGCCGCTGCTCCCGGCGGGTGGCGCTCGGTCGCGGGGCGGTCCCGGCTGCTCGCAGGGAGGCCGGTGCGAGGAGTTGCTAGTGCCGAAAGTGGCATATTTTTGGTTCAAGCTGAAGTAAAGTTAAGTTTCATCTAACTAACTGTATTTTTTGAAAGTTAGACAGAATGTCCCTCTGATAGCGTGTTTTTTATAACAATTTTTTTTCAAAGAGTGTTTTTCCAGACACTTTTCAGAGAGAAATGATAACGTCTAGCGTTAAGCATGGTCTGTGCTGAACAGAATCAATCACCAAATCACAGAATGGTTCGGGTTGGAAGGGACCTTAAAGCCCATCCAGTTCCACCCTCCCCGCCACGGGCAGGGACACCTCCCAGCCCACGCTGCTCCAGGCCCCATCCAACCTGGCCTTGGACACCTCCAGGGAGGGGGCATCCACAGCTTCCCTGGGCAATCTGTGCCCATGTCTCATTGTGGAGAATTTCTTCCTAATGTCTGATGTAAATCTTCCCCCTTCCAATTTGAAGCCATTCAGATGTGTCTTCTCACCTATTTGCAGCCTTTCTCAGACAGAGAGTTGGCTCCAAAGCTCCAGTTAGCAGAGATTTTTTTGTTATGAAGTTCATAATAACATTAGAATTAGTCCTTGGAAAGTAATAGAATATGTGTAAGATTTCTGGAAAAATTTATACCTATGCCTGTAAGTGGGAAATACATTCTGTAACCATCTCTTGTCTCTGTATGCATGATTGATGGGAATCACTCCTTCATACACCCAGCACTGTTATAAAGGATGCTGCTTTCTAAAACTCCAATATGAGTCTTAGAGAGTTTGTTTGCCAGCATTTCAATAGCAATGTGTTTATTCTTTACTTTAAAGCACTCACCCATACAGTGAGGTGTTTGATGCTCTCGGGCTGTCCACTGTGTATTGCCCACCTCCCCCTGCTCCCATCTGTTGCCGTTCAGCATCACAGAGATGCTGGGGTTTCACAATGAGTGTGGTCTGGAGAAGTCAGAGTTCGGGCGCGTTAGTGCGAGTCGTTTTCAGTCAGGCAGATTGGCTTGGTGATATGTGTGGCTGGATGCTGAATGCCTGGTCCGCAGAGCACCTCTGCTCTGGGCCGCTGCTGGACCCTGCATCCCTCAGCCCCTCTGCAGTGACACTCAAAGAGGAGGCGAGGGGACTGGGAGCCCTCAAGAGTGACCTGGGACCTCATCCTGCTTCCACCAGAATCCATGGGAACTTCGCTATTGACTTTGGTGGGGACTGGCTCAGCTCCACTCCCCAATGCCACATAATCTCTTGAAGGGAGCTGCAACTATGGGTGGCTCGGCTGTGAGGCAGTGGTGTGTCCTGTTTCCCACTGCGGGTAACGGAAACCATTAGTATTCATAGAATCACAGAATGGTTTGGATTGGAACGAACCTTAAAGCCCAACCAGTTCCAACCCCCTGCCATGGGCAGGAACATCTCCCGCCAGCCCAGGCTGCTCAAGGCCCCATCCAACATGGCCTTGAACACTTCCAGGGAGGGGGCATCCATGGCTTCTCTGGGCAACCAGTTCCAGTGTTTCTCCACAATTATTGTGAGGAAGGCACATGCATGCATTAAATCCTTCTAAAATAAAATCTCACGACTGCCATCTCCCTGTTTGCTATATTTAAACTGGCGGAAGATCGTTTAAGTGTGTTTCATGGACAGTTTACAATGTGAATTGTTTCCTGACTTTAAAAAAAAAAGTTGTGGTTTTAAGATAACTGGCAAGTTTATTAGAATGAAATGTCACATTCCTCAAACAAGTCATCAAAAGAATTTTTAGCCATGATTGGTTTCCAGTATTCACCGTTTGGAAATGTTGTGGATGTGATTTTGTTTTGAATAAAATAAATAGAAAAGCCTGCACACTGATTTTTGCCCAGCATTCCTGGGTGTTCAAAGCTGGGTTCCTGCTACCCGGCTGAAGTTCTGACGTTTATTCCTTACCTCCACACTTGTGACCATGTAAGTTGCTATCCTGGGTTGCTCCAAGTTAGGTGGCTAAAACAGCTGTTGCAAATGCCTCCTATAAAAATGCCCCTTCCCTCTCACTTGGCAGCACAGAAAGTCACTTCACCGAATGCTATGTAATGTATATCAAAATATCAGGGGTGTGTATGTCAGAAATGGGCTAAACGTACTAAGAAATGTGCATTTAGACTTTTAATCCCATATGGTGGTCTCATAAAATTGTAAGCATTGTTTTTTCTGTGAATGTATCTTAAGATTTTTGATGTTTTAATTTTTTCTCATTTTTTCCTTTTTTTTTTTTCTTTTTCTTCCCTACTCAGCTCTTGCCCCTGTTCTTTGCCTCTGGTTTTGTTGGTGAGGATATCACAGTGATGTCTGCATTCAACCTGCTGCATTTGGTGACAAAGAGCCAGCCAGTGGCCCTGCGAGCCTGTGGGCTTCCCTCAGGTTGAATGGGTGCTGCTTGTTGTGTCATGCATAATTAAGGCCCTATTAGGAATGGGTGTCTCTGCTGCAGGAAACCATGTACTATGGGTTGCTCTGGTTTGTTTCATTTTTCCTTTGAACCTAAGGTTTGTTTGCCTTTTTTTTTTTTTGTAAAAGTCACTTGAGTTAGGGCTTTCATACACGAGATTTTAGGAGTTGCTTGGAAATGCTGCCTGATTTCTTTGTCCAGCATATTTTCTCTTACATTTTTTATTATTTTCCTCATTCTTAGCAAAAACAATGGAATGAAACTGAAAATAATTTATCAAATGTCATTTATAATTTTTTAAAAGTTATATAAAAGAATTTAGCATATTGATTGCTATTGAATGAGATTTAAAAATATTTTCTACAACCTCTAGCAGCATGCTGTACTCCATGTGCCCCTTTTACACTTTTATTATAAATCAAATATGTTGCGCTGAAAATTACGTGAAAAAGTGTTCAGAATTTAAAACTTAATTCATTCTTTCCTCTGACAGCGGGTCTTTAGTTGTGACATTTCTCTAAATAAATAAACGGAAACATGCAATTCAATGCCCAGATGCAGCTGCACTTTTCATCTAAGGTCCAGGTTCTGCAATTAGTTCTGTGAAGGGCACTGTGAGACCTCGTCTCCATGTTATATCACAACAACCTTGAACTGAATTATTTTGTGTTCCACTTAAAGAGCAACAGTATCCGTAATGTCTGCATAGTCTTGTCAATGTACGTGATTATTTGGGAGAAAATAAAAGCTTCACTGAGCTGATTTTGAATGTTACTAGGAATTTTCTTGACACCCAAATGAAAAAAGATACAATCCTGGCTGATCAGTATTTGAAGCATCAGAAAAGAACCCCCTGGGGTGTTTGTAGTACACTCACAAGTGGTTCATAAGGGTGCAAAATGTTAGAAGCACTTTTCCCCAGAACTGGACTTAACAAGCATATGGAGATGATGTTTTAAAGATTTTTTTCAGTGATAAGACATCAGTTTTCCAGCAGATAGATTTTTCTAAAGCTGATTACACTTTATTTGAACTAAATCTGAGTCCAGTTTTTGCAGCATTTGTGTTCTGTTTCCCCTCGTGTGCACAAAACTCTCATTAACCTAGGCAGGAGCTGCAAACACATATTGAGGAAGAGAGAGAAAATAGCCCACATTGTGTCCGTCTGACCTTAGTTTCCTGTTATATTTACTGCTGAGCCAAATATAAAATCCTGAAAATAAATGGTAAGCAAATTTCCTTAGCCCTCAATATGCATCTTTTGATGCACACTCGTATTACTGGTGCCTACCTTAAAATGGGGCACTCAGTCTTCTGGCCGTTTTGTTCCAGCTCCGAATAGGGGATCTCAAGGCTGGTCAGCTCGAAACACAGCACATGGGAGGTTTTGCTGTTGCGTACCTTTTTGCAACACATTACATTTAGCTGTTTTGTCAAATTGTTTTTCTGGCATAATTCAGTAATCATATTTTGGAATAAAAAGCTCGTAACACTACTGTTAGCTCTTATCCCTTTGGTCCATAACTGCGCGAACATTCACAGAATGAGTTCCACTGACTAGGGTCTTTATAGATATATATATATATATTTATGTATAACAAACCCAAATTCATCTGATAACAGTGGAATAACATGCAATCACATCTCACATATTTTAAGAGAATTCCCCAGATGCTTATAAATTAACTTTGCTTTGCCTTTGGTTTGGTTTTTGTGTGTGGTGTATTGAGGGGGTTGCAAGTAAATGGTATAGCATGTATCAAATTAAACATGGGAACGAAATCTAGAGCCAACATCTGCTTAAATGCGACAGTGCCCTGTGACTTTAACTTTTGAATATACAGAAAACACCCCAAGTTCTCATGACTTTTTAATAACATAATACTTGGAGTTAGTACTTTTCCCACCAGCCAGTGCTGTGCAAGTTGCAGCCCTGCAACCGTTCTACCATGCTATGTGCCCACCAAGTTTGAAACGGTGTAGAGTTCAGTCTTCTTCTGATTGAGTTGCAAATTCCATGTGGAAGGAGATTTTCTAACCTTCTGGAACTCCTGCTCACTCAGCATAAGGAAGCAAAGTGCCAGCATAGCTGTAAATAGGGCTTTCAAACACAGTTTTAAACTCCATGCAGTGAAATATTTGCAGGACAAGGACTTGAATGAAAGGATCATTTCAATTTCCATGCTTGAAATGGTACCTCTGTCCTTCCTGTAAGGAACAAAGTAATACAATGCAATATTTCTTTTAAGTATATTTATTTATTTATATATATATATATTATATATATATATATTAAAATTATAGTTGTAGATCAGAAATAAGTTTTTTTTTTCCCCAAAAGTTAATGAATGAAATAACTTTAGGAAGTATCTTAGAACAGGCATGACCTCCTGTCTCTTCTTTGAAACACTATTTTTTAAGCATGTGTGAGTTGCGCTGGAGCAGTTGTTTTACTTGCTCTTTTTCTTCTTTGTATATTAGCACCCAGAGTGTGGATTTCTTCTTCTAAATTGTATTTTAAAAATACTTTTTTGTCTGAAGTTAGGACTAAACAATTGAGTGTGTCCAAACTTAGTGCACGGATTGCCCATAACGTTTTCTGTAGCTGACATGATAAAGTCAGAGTACAAGCTGGCAGTCCCAGTAGATGGCACTAAGCATATGCTGTTTTGCACGCCTAGCACTGTATGAAAAGCTTCCCACTGAAGGGTCATTCATACATAAAGTGCACCCTGAGACCTTAAGAACGTTTACAAGTATTTTAAGAAAGCATGAGCATTGGGAAAAATCACATCAATCTGTGCTCGTACTCAAACTACCTTCACATTGGTTCAAGGTTTCTTCATTTCCAGTAATGATTACAGCTCCATTGTGTCTGTCATGTGATGTAAAACTGTCATTCTTCGAGCCCGCTTTATTAGAGTTGAATGCTCTATGTTTCTTTGGAAATGTAGGATGCGCTCAGCACCTGTGAGGATTTAGTTCACAGAAATTAAATCTTAAAAAAAACCCCAAACCCAAACCACAACAAAAACCCCCAAAACTTTTAATGTAAAAACTACTTCAGCTGCTTTACTGCATACCAGCAAGTAACTGATACAAGTAATGATTATGCAGATTCCATGTACATATGTTTTCTGTAGCAGACCACCAAGCTATAAAGTAAAAAGATAGCTTATTTTGCTTTGCTGTGTCTTTTAATTATTATGGGCTCTCATTTCTTAAAAAAAATTTTCATTTCTTTAACACTTTGAATGTTGTGCTGCTTACATCACATTTTTTGCATGAGATAGTTTGTCTTTTTCTCTCCTGTAGATCAAAGAAAATTATGGTGCTTGTAAAATTAAGTAATGATGAAGAAATTTAAGGGGTAGACTTAGTATATTTTTCTGTATGAAATAATAAAGTCCTAGATAATATTAAATTGTTGTGAAGTGTTTAATTACTAAAATAACTCCTAGTAGGAAACCATACTTTTCTAGGATTAGATTAAACTACAATACATCTGTATGAAGATGGTGCTGGGCATATGGTGTAAGTCTTTATTAAGTAAATGTCTAAAGTATAGTTTCTCCTAACTTGTTTTATTAAACCTTTGTCAATTCCAAGTTTCAGTATAATGACTTTTCATAAAGTGGAAATGGGAAGTTAATGAATAAAAATTTACTGAGTCTCAAAATTGAATTTTTAATAATAATTTGTTAACATAAAGGGTTACTTTTAGGCACAGATCTTGCAAACAGTTATATGTATGAGTTACTTGTATGCATTTGTCCTTCTGAACTCTCAAAATGCTCATGTCTAAAATTATCTGTGTGCATAGTATTTCCCAGATCTGGCTTTAACAAGGAAAAGTCCAGAAAAACCTCATGCGTTTAAGGTACGGTAGTTGCTATCAAACTTTGTGTAACTTAAGGATGTCTAAATGTTTCATATTGTATGTTTGTATGTTCAAAGGTATTATTTCCATAATCTATGTTATAACTTTCCCATAGCTTTCCATAATGTGTGTCACCAAAGATGTATTACTACAGATGTCTCTTCACGTGATCTGAAAGAAAATAAAATTAAGACTGATATGTTGTTTAGCAAAAACTGCCAGTATGGCTATGCTTAAATGCTTTTCAATGTTTTCATTACAAATCCCTATTTTCTGGGGTTTATACCTTGAATGTGAAAATTTGCTCAGGGTTTAAAAATGTTGAATGTCTCAGCTGGATGTAAATGTTCTTCAGAACTGCTTGGAGGGGCAAAAATTAAAACACTTTTCTATGAAGCTTAGTGAAAAAATCCCAGCAAGTATCAATTTGGAACAAAAGTAGATTTTAAAACTTAAACTACAGTGTTACAAATCACCTTGTTCACTGTCTCCCAGCAGTTATGAGGAATTTGATAAATGCTTGAAAACAAGCACTAGGTGAGCACAATAATTAATAGCATGTGAAGCTGTTCAAGTGCCATTATTACATAAATTTGCGTATGTGAGTCTGCCTCCTAGTCATATGATAGTAGAATGCTGGATTATCATAGTAGAGCATAACATTATCTTATTTTTGGAATGGCTTGAAAATGGGTTTTAAAAATTACCTTTGTCTGTAACTGTTTCAATGGGAGTATATTCAGTATTATTCTGTATTTACAAATATTTATTTTGTACAATAGTATTCAGTCTAGAATGTCGCACTCAGTAAAGCTTAAAATGAAATTTATTTTTAGATATCTCATTGAGAGTAATAATCTTATTGTGCCTGATGCTTGCAAAACTTGAGATCATTAAGGAGACCAGAAACCCTTTGTTAATGTGCCCTTTTTGTTTGTACTCTGAGGTTTGTATGCTACTTTGTCCCCCTTTTAAACTCCTCGTTCTAGTGGAGTTTTGCACTCTCCTGCATCTGCTTGATAGAAGGTGCTCATCACTGCCTCGCCTGAGTGGAGACTCCTCAGTGACAGTCTGGGACTAAGCACAGGGATGATGAGATGTTTCTTGTTCTCCAGCACCGTACACAGAGCCAGTTCCTAAATGTGTTGCCTGACAGATCTCCTAAGGTCATTTGCTTTCCCTTCCTACTCACATAAAGGACCCACCACAAGCCATTTCTGCCTTTCTTGCAGGAATGTTTTAATTCTGGGAGCTCATAAATTTCCTGCGTTCCATTCCTGTGCCCTCTGCAGCTCAAGCTTACTGTGTTTTCCGCTGAAGTTGAGTTTGGAAAAGGTGACATTTTGGCACTGAAGTTCAGTGTTTCTGTGTTTTAAAGGCTCCCATGAAAAGCTGCTCTCTTAGTTATTAGACTCTCTGTGTATAACAGGAGGTTTGAGAAAGTCCTGTAAGGACTGCCTTTGCTTTTTTCCCTTCAATGAAAAGCAACCTCTGGCTTTGTCCTTTCTCTGAGGAGTACATGGTGGAGGCTGCAAGGAAGAATATGATGTAAAGGAGAGATGGCAGTACACCAAAAGGAAGGAAGGAGGTTGTGGAAGGATATTGCTAAGCTGATGGAAGGCAAGCAAGAAAAGGTGCAAGATGGAAATGCGAACCCTAAAGTCAGTAAGGGTATGTTTGGAGATGATCTAGGAGATCAGTTAGAGGATGAGCTTGAAATTTGATGGTATATGGAATGGGTCAAGACAACAGGGATTGGAAGTGAAGCACCAGAGATATGGATGTTACTGTAATTTAGCTGTTAGGTTAACCACAGGTTACTGCAGCATAGATCGTGATTTGGGAGTAGAAAGAAATTGTGTCCGGAGATGGCTAAGAAGCAGAAAATGCTTGTTTTTAGTTACAGGCTAAATGTGTCTCATCTCATGATTTCTTTCAAAAGAAGCTGTGTTGGGAAGGGACGTGTGGCTGGGGTACAAAGATGCTAGCTGGAGGAGAGATACCCATGGGATGGTAGCTGCTGGCAGCTGTGGTCTGATGCTGGCAGCTTTGTGTACCGCAGGTAAGAACTTCCTGCTCAACTCCCTGGCCCAGGTCAAGGAGTCCCAAGGAGAGCAGAGCAGGGAAGGGCTTTGACTGAGTCCTCTTAAAGCCCTTTTATAGGTCTTGACCCCGTCTTCCTGACCCATAAAGCACGGCTGAATTTTGCAGAAACATAGAAAAGTCCTGGGAAACACACTGGCAGTTACTAACCTTTTTGGCTGTTTCTCTACCTTTAGACCTAGAGCAGGTTGAGAGGCGAGGGGGCTCTAGTGTTTTCTGTGGTGGCCATAGCAGAGCAACCTGCCCTCATGCTGGGTACGTCCCTCGGAGCTTGTAGAAGTGGGATGAAAGGCTGTGCTTGCTTGCATCTTTGCTAAAGCAGGAGTTAGATCTGGGCTGTTACAGGCAACTAGAGGAGAAGGAAGACCTCCCCTCACCCCGCTCCTTTCCTCTACCCCGGTGCCACGTATTGATTGCAGTACCTTGATTCTTGAAACGCGGTGCTCATTTCACAGGCCACACGTCACTATTGTGGAGGAAGCAGCAGGAGGATTTAGCAACAGCCTGAATGCCACAATAAGCTACACACCGCTGTGGTAACTGCTGGCAAATGCTGACTTTTTAATTGTTTCCGCTGCAGGGTTAAACCTTTATTAAAGCCTTATGAATAAACTTATTTTGATGGCTTACTGAAATATTTTAAATGCAAAAGGTAGCATAATGCACTCTTATTAAATTCAGCTTAATTCTGCTGTTAATAAAATGCATTTCCATATGTTGTGCACCTTTTATTGATTCTGACAGAAATCTACTGACCAGATACAGAATGCTCAGTGTATCTGCCTTTCTTGTTTTTAATTTAAACAAATGTAGTGTTTCTGAAAGGTGCTAGGATTGCATCAGAAAAACAAAAGTCTCTTTATCTGTTAGGGGAGAGAGGAAGAGAAATCCATCATTATAAATGTTCCCTCCTCCACTGCTGTACCAATAGATCTTGATCTTGTCTTGCCTGGTTTGCATCCAAGAGTAAGGCAAATAGGTCAGCTGCCCCGTGCACTCTGTCTTTGGCCATCTTAGCAGAAAGGCTAACAAAAGTGGCAGTTTATAACGTAATGAGCTTTTGCTCCACTTAATTGAAGGTGCTGCTATTCACCAGCCTCTTCTGAGCAGCCTCATGCTCCCATCACTGCAGCGCCAGTGAAGATGAGAGCTTGAAAAGCCCCTGCCAGCGCAGGATGGAGTTGGACTCCTCAGTGCTTATAATTTGGAAGGGTTGTGAGACCAAGATTCCAGCTGGTAGTGAAATTTATTTCGTTAATGTGAGATAAGGAAGTAAAGTAGACATCCCCAGAGAGGACAAAGGGAGCTGTTTTTCTGTCCCTCTTCCCCATTATGCAAAACACTTCAATCTTTTGTTACGTGTTTTTCACATTGGCGGGGAAAGGAGGCAACTTCAGATTTCTTTTCCAGGGAATGTCTCTTTGCCTTACGTGGCTATGTCGATGACGCAACCTGCCGCAAAGATGCTTGCAGACTTGAGAAAACAACAAGGCATTCCCATAGGTGCTGCCTGTACTGGGACCACTGTGGCTCCAGTACCGCTTGCATCAGGAGAAAAATGAGTGCACAGAGGAGATGCATTAGTTGGGAGTTGGGTGATTTTCTTTTTAATGCTTCAGAAATTTGTTGTTTTACATGGGAGAGCTCTGAAGATGCCTCAAAATCAGTATCTTTACATAAAACATGTGCCAGGTGAAACAAAGAAATGTGGCAGCTCTGTTATTTGATTGCAGGGGATACTTGCACATTGGCAAAGAAGAGGCTCACCCTTCCCTTGTGGCCAGGTGACCTTCCTGCGTGTTAAGTAAATAACTTTTTTTTTAAGATAGTTAATTTATGGGTGGTGTTCTTTTAAGATACAACCTGGCATTTGACCCAAAATTGTAATTGTTGTCCTGGTACCTGAATTTTGGATTTTCAACGCACAATATAGTGGAAATGATCTTCGCCCCATTACTCCTAATGTTTCCATGAAACTGCAAATGGTGTTTCAACAGCAGGTGGAAGTTAGCTACCAACAGCAAGAAAGGAAAGGAGCCATCCCTGAGAGAAGAAACACAGATCTGTTTTTCAACGTTTAAAGCGCTTACAGGGTTTTTTAAATGATGAAGTCTGTATTTTACTTAAACTTGACCTCTGAACATTTCAGAGTTCCTTAGCAGCATCTATCTCAGTCAGTAGCAAGCTTAGATAATCTAAAATGGCTTTGATGTGATTATAAAACAATGTGTCATGTAAAATACAGACTCTGTAAAACAGTGGTTTCTGTCTTAAAAGGCAATGGAATTGTTTGCATCGATTTGCATTTTCAGGAGTTGGGTTTTTTTTTTAACCAGGTGAGCGGTTCCTGGATTGTTTGCAGTGAGAAGAAGCAGCATCCCGCCAAGGCTACAGAGAACAGACAAAAAAAAAAGTGAGAGTTCTGTATTTGCACGAAGTGTGTAAATGAAATTTGAAATAATAAAAATGTAAGATTCCACTTTTAATAATACTCAGTGATAGCATATGTAAGGGTATTTATTCAAATAAATATGTGCAAATATTTTTTAACCTTGCAGGATTCCTCTTAACATCAGTTTGAGATAATTTACTGTCAATGACAGTATGACCGACTTCTGAGGGGACAGGCTTTGAGAAAGAGAGATGTATACTTAGAGCCAGACCCTGTAACATGATTTGCATTCATAGACCCTTATGCAGTTGCTGGAGCTATGCATATTCTCAAGGGTCTGCCCACACAGGTCACATTGCAGGATTGGGGCTGGGGTGGTGTATAAATAATAAAATGTGGTGGAAGGTCCCTAAAAAACCTTCTTGGGTATATTAAAAGAACTGGTACTGAAAACTAGAAGCCCGATTTATTATATGGCTGTGCTCTGCTGGAACGTTTGATCTTGCTGTATTTAATTGAGGAAGTCATAATGGTATGTGCTCAGTGCATGACTGTAATGTCCATTAATGCTAGTGGAACACGAGCGTAAGTACAAGGGGGAAAATGTATGCTGTGTCTTCCATGCAGTTGAAATGTTGAGTTAATTTCAGTGATAGGAAGCAACAAAACCTAAGAGAAAATCATTAGTATGGTTCAAAAGACTGGTAAAAGAAGGAAAGCCATCAGGCAGAATGCCACCACATTTCAGGGCAAGTCAGATGCTAATCGCCACCCTCTAGCACACGTTTAAGGCTGAGTGGCGAGGATTAATGGTCTGCTAACTTGTGTCCATCTGTCTGGGCATAACTCCTTGCTAGTTTTCTTGTGATTGCTTATATGGAAGGAAACGGCACACGCCTGCATTATAAACCACAGATTTGAAAAGGTCAGTTGAGATTGGAATTTATATTAGAGATGAGATGCTTAATGTCTTCAATGTCAGGTCAACACCCAGAAAATACTTTTTGTTGGCTTCATTTGTACAGAGGAGGACTCCACAGCTGGACTGAAATGCCCATAGTCTGTGGGTAAACAGTAAATGGCAGCGTGCATCGTGTTGCTGTTCAGAGAAGCCATTCCTAAGCACAAGAACACCATGCAGGCTCCAAAAGGGCTTCTGTGGGTGTTTGTTTCACCTTCCTCAGCTTTTTTTTTTTTAATGTTTATGCCTTACAATTTGTGAGCCTGACCTTTTCTTCACGAAGCCTTCCATCCTCCTTCCAGATCTTAATAACTTTTAGGACTGCCATAACTGTTGGCGAAAGGCTGAAGGCAGATGGCCTCAAATGATGCCTGTTTGTGGAACAGCTGGGAGCACACTGCCCTTCTAATGAGCACTGACCCCAGCGAAGGCACTGAGGTGTACTGATTAGAGAGGTTTAATTTGGCCTCCGATCCTGCAGTGGAATGTAAAGGGAATTTTTTCTGCCATTGTAGGCTGGCATTCACCACTTATAACAGCAGGATCTGACTGGAGTTAGAAGCAGAGCTGTCCCAGGCTCTTCTAAAAGTCATTGCTGAAAGCATCACCTGCAAAGAACAAGTGAGATTCAGTCCAAAGTCCCAATAGAGATCTAATTAATACAGACTCTGTTTTTCTCATGGTGTATTTAATTTAGTGTCATCTCTAATCACACTTATGTCATGCTATTTGCAAAACTGATGACCTTTTTTTCTCTTCTGCCTTGAACTGAATAATTTGCAAATGAACTGTGAGCCTACATTTATACCTGAGTTGCTGGAGTAGTTTGTTGCCTCTTTGATACTCCTTTCCATACTTAGTCTTTTCTTTATGGAACCACAATAAGGAAGGTGGTCAGCCTGCACCTTTATACTCTACTTTAATAATGAGTTTGATAACAACTGCATTCATAGAGTAGAATCATAGAATCATAAGGTTGGAAGAGACCTCTGAGATCACCGAGTCCAACCGTGCCTGTCTCCCTACTAAACCCTCTCCCTAAGAAACTCATCCACCCGTTTTTTAAGCACCTCCCTCCAGAGATGGTGACTCCACTCCCTCCCTGGGCAGCTGTGCCAACCCCTGACCATTCTTTCAGTAAAGAAATTCTTCCTAATGTCCAATCTAAACCTCCCCTGACACAACTTGTGGCCGTTTCCTCTTGTCCTAATAGAATCATAGAAAATTCCTAGTGACAGTCTCTCTCATACTTGGCATACATTTTTGTAGCTTTGTGTTGTCCCCTCCCAAGATACAGACAGTTGGCTTGAATGTAGCAGACATCTCATGTATGCCGTAAAGGAACAGCTGAAAAGATGGAAGCAGCCACTCTTGTACTCCTGTCTCTCTTGCTTGTAGTTTTTCTCCTAACCAAAGGACTGTATTCCTAGAGTCTCGTCCAGTAATTTCTAGGATTCATTGCGTTTTATTGAGGCTTGTTGGCTAGCCCTGTTTCAGATAACATATCCAGAGATCCTCTGCAGTCAGGGAGGAGTCTTGCTTTACGTCCTTGGCTCTTTGGTGATATGGAAATAGCACGATCAATTTGCTGAGATATTTTTTTGTTGCCAGCAGTTAAATAATAAGTGCAATTAATTGAATAGGGCTGTTCCTGACTGCCGAGGGCTGGACCAAGGGATTTCCTTTATGATTTGTAGTGCAACTATAGCTTTTTGCTGATGTGTACTCCATTAAATTACAAACCTGGAGAGTCCTTTGTCGGGGTAGGTTGCAGTTTATCCCAGTGCAGTCTGGCAGAATTCCCCTGTAGACATAAATACTTGTCTGTATTGTAAAACACGCAGTTAAGTCTAAAAAACAATGGGGAAAAAAATCTTCTATAACATGCTTCCTACTTCTGATCTAGGTCGTTGATCAAGTGACATATAGAAATTTTCCTTTGCACATAGTGAGCCCATTGATTGAAGAAGACTAAATTTCTAAAATAGATGAAAAAATATTCAAGGAGAGTAAAGAGGCAATGCTGGCCAGTATTTTCTGACTTTTTTCCAAAGTGGTTAGGCTTAATTTGCCTTTTTGCAACTTCTAGAGAGCAAATAGGTTTAAAAACTAATAAATTGGAAGATATTTTAAAAAGTGATATTGGTTCGTAAGAGTCTTTGCTGCTCTTTAGACTACTTTTTATACTGAAATTTTAGATGAAAGACTGTCTCTCAAACAGTTGCTTTCTGAGCTGCGTAATGCAACGTAACAATAGCTATTTATATAATACATATGCTTCCTTTCCCTGTTAGCTATACTTTGAAAGACTTATTAGTCCTAGAGCCCTGCACATTCGGAGAATAAAACCTCCAGAGTTTGACATCTTTAAATAAGCAACCAAATGTTATAAAGAACAAACCTCACTTACAGTTAGGAAACAATATTTACATTTAAGGTTGAAAAGCCAGGATGTAGGAAAATTTTGCTAATTTGGAAGGTGACCTTTAAGTGCACCAAAACCAAATAATTTGTAAGCTATGGCACAGGGCACATTCCTGCAAAATTTGTGTGAATACTGCTTTAGTGGTTCTTGAAAGACAAACAAAGAGACCTGGAATGAAATCTTTATCCCTCTCCCAAATAAGATTGAAGCTAACAAAGGCATACAGCAGTGCCCTTTCAAAGCTTGCCATTAAAACGAAGGCTCTGCAGCACAGCTAATGAGATGGCTCAGAGTGGAAAACAATCTGTTTTTAAGACTGTTTGGATCAAAAGTAATTTCTAATCTATGAAATAAAGTCGCTTTTCAATACCGTTCTTTCACTAGTAAAGCTTTTTATGTTTGCACTATTTACTTCAATCAGATGTTTTCAATTTTGCTTTTTTCTTCCTGAAAATACTTCCTAGGGTTAGTCAGTAGTGACCAACAGCATTATTCTTTTTCTTTCTCCCCTATTCACAAACCCCCACACATTAAAAAATGAGAAAAGAAGAGGGGGAGGAAGAAAGAAACATCTTTTCTTAAATGATTTGCAAGCATCTGTGCTTTAAGCTACTTTTTATGAACACTCCTTAGTAATGACTCAAGGTAAAAAAGCAGAAAAGCATCCAATGTTAGGAAATTGCAATCCAATACCATGTAATTTAAACCTGCCATTGCCTCTCCTGTACTAAATGACATACAGATGGGTAGCTCTGTTCCCTCTACTTTGGGAACACAATTGGTCTTTTTATGAGTCTATATACATTGCTAGAAAAAAAAAAAATTGTTGAGACTGTTTATTTCTAATTGTACCATATCTTAATTACTGCCATTACAGTGCTTTTTCCATGCTACGTTTTGTCAGCTAATTTTTGCAAGTAATTATCGAAGTTATTTGAATATTTGACAATTTCTGTTACTACTTTTGGAGTTTACATTCTCAAAAGCAACGTTATTGTTATTTTTTCTTTCCTGATGTGACGTGAATTTCTGCACCATACAAATGTTTTTTTACAGTAATCCTTATGTACTCCTTGGATTCTCTGTGTGAACTAAGCAAAACATAAGATGAGATTTTCAAAGGAGGGTAATTTCAACAGCAACTGTTTTTTACGACAAGTTTATTGTTGAACTTTGTACAGCTTTGTGCATAAAGAAATAACTTGCTTCATGAGGCTCCTATTCTAGAGTGTCAAGAGTGAAAAAATACAATGATTAATGTTATAGAGTAAAAGGATAAGGATGCGATTAGAAGTTAAATCTACCTTATTGGAATTCTAAAGATTTAGAATTAGTTTTCAGCTACTTTAAAAAGTAATGAAATTGTTGGATGTTGTGGCTGAACATCATATGCCCATTACCATAGGTCTCCAATATAGATGTCTTGTAAAGAATGTTTCGGCTGTAGTTGTTTGGGGTTTTTGTTTTGCAGTATTTTTTTTATTTAATGGTTGGAAAAAACGTTACTTTCTTGTGAATGATTGCGTGCGCAACAGTTTAGTGTATAACACACTGAAGGGCTTTGGCTGTAGCACATTGTCACTGCTCCAGTGGAATCACCTGGCTCTCAAGCAAAATTCTTTTTTAAATTTGGATTTGAAGAAATAATCAGCTGCAGTTCAGCTGAGCCATTCTTCGTGCATTAGGGACTGGTCTGGTCATTGACAAGTGAATGCAGAAGCTATGCTGTGGCCGTCTGCCAAAGCAATTATTCAGGATTTAAGCTAAAAAGGCTCCTTCTCCCGTATCCTCTCCCTTTGCAGGGTCATGTAGGGATAAAAAGGACTGTAAGGTGGTCTTTTCCCAGGAGGAGCTGAGGAAGCGGCTGACACCTTTGCAGTACCATGTCACTCAGGAGAAGGGGACTGAAAGGTAAGGCAGGACGAAAGAAACACAGTCCTCGAAACACAGGCCTATCTTTCTTTTCTCCCTTCCTCTTACTTGTGCTTCCGCACCTTCCCTACCAAGGGTTCCCCCCCCCAGGATTTCTGCACTTGTTTACTAACCCCTACAAATTAACACCACTGCAAAGACAAGCATCTGCAGCGCGGGGGCCGAGGCCAGGGGTCTTGTGTGAGTTTTTCTTTTAATGAACACTGCATGTCTTATAAAGTTACCGGGCTCATGTTTAGAGCCTGTTTTCAGTTTACTACAAAATGTGTGGAAGTAATAGCGGTTTAGGTACACTTTTTTTGGAAGACATCACAGTAAGCAGAACCACGAGGGAAATGGCCCCGTGCCAGGAGGCTGGAGTTTTGAAGGTGGCCATTGTAAGTATAGACGTTTTGGCTGTAGAAAGAAGGTAGCATAATTTAGTTCTTTTCCACCCCACTCCAATTTCTTTTTGAAGCACATGTGGAGAAGGTATTTATTGGCTCATTTGTGGTTGGAATGTCAAAAATTTTCAATAACTGCCCTCACATGGCTTTAGTCGCTGGAAGCCAGCCCCGAATCCTGGAGGGAAAAAAAACCTCCTCACTTCCAAGACTGTTTTTAGTGAATAAAGTCTCTCTCTCAGCTGATTCCAGCATGAAAGTAACTTGCCAAGACCTAGCCATTTTTTGTTGTCTAATTTATACCATTGAGCTTGGCATAAGGCCCTGGCTTTACCTCTGCTCCACACGTACTAATGATGTAACTGCTTGTTTTCATTCATGACCCGAAAGGGCTCTCCACTGCACGTGGGGTCCCAGTTAATCGGCAGCGCTCTTCCTGACAGCGCGTACCGGTGGCTGGCTTTGCTGCGGGGCGATGGTCCCCTTCTCTGCCCCAGCCCCCTTCATCCTCCCGCAGCCCTTGGCTTCCCCCCAGCCCTCCTTGCTCATGTGTACGGGACCAACAACGTGATTTAATGCACACAAACAATCGGAGATTAGGTCATTCTTAAAAATCCTGTTTATAAAAAAAATTGGACCTCATAAAAAGGTTGAAAGGATAATAAAAACAAGCTGCTGAGCACATAGGCTTTTTGTTGGGCTCGCGCAGCTGATTTGTATTAGATGAATGACCTCCTAGCCTTTCAGATTGTTAACTTAGAAAAATATTCCCTTAAAGCTGTAATATTGCTTTTTAACTAAAAATATAAGGCGCACACAGCTTGAAATCGTGGACCAATTATTTCATTTTCAGCTACAATGCCTCTGCCGCCCGGCAGCCCACCACAGCCTGACCCAGCACCGCTGCTTCCCAGCTCCCGGGCGGCCGGTGCCCACGCGCCTCACACCTCTGCCTTAGCAGCTCAGCCCACCACCAACACGGTTCCTGGAGACAGACCAAGGGAACTGTTGTCAGGTTGAGCTCCGTGTCAAACAATCTGTGTTTACAAAAACTTACACTTCACTTGCCAAATAGGGGAAGATTCCAGTTTTTCCCTTTCTGTTGTTGTGTCCTTTGAACTGGGGAAGAATGCGCTTCCTCTTGCATGATACGTGGCACCTGAGGCGCACTAATGAGGACATTCCCCATTTCCTGTGACTGCTTTATTTGCTGCCTTTAATAAAAAGCAACTGCCAACTTTTAAATCGTGTGGTTTTTTTCTGTGACATTTTTTCTAAATTCTTAGCTACTGTAATAATTTTAAAGAAATACAAATTCCTTTATTTATTTTTAAAATGTAGTGTTGTTGTTTTCCCAGTGCCTTTGAGGGGGAGTACACACATCATAAAGCTCAAGGAATATACAAATGTGTTGTTTGTGGGACTCCTTTATTCAAGTGAGTATGCTAAATAGAGTTTTGAGATTTCTGTCTCTTAGTTTATGTGCTGTGTTCCTGTGTAATCTTGTGTGTATTCCAGTGCTTAAATAGTTGTATAAGATTATTTAAGTTATTCAAATTGACAAGGGACACATAAGAAGCAATGTAAATAATAATACTGCTATACTAAAATTAGTCTTATAGTAAAGATAAAAATTCTAGTTAATAAATAAGATGAGGGTAAGGTAACATTCCAGGTAATCGTAACACAGCATTTCACTGCAGTGGTAGATATGAGTTTTGGCTGTTAGTATTCCTCACAGGTAGTTTTAAGATCAGGATCCCGGGCAGTGATGCTGCATCCATGCTACAGCACTGTATCTGATACTAGAGAAAAAAACAGATGTTTTTTAGAATTCAAGCAGTTAAGAAAATGAAACCTAGGAACATTGCATTACTCACTGAATTTTCACGCATCCCAATTAGCACACATGGAGAGATGGGTTGGGAACTGAGCAAGGATTAAGGAAGAAAGAATAACTTTAGTGTATTGCATGAAAAACGCTCTTTAGAAGTGCTGTGGGAATTATGGCCCTAAATTTGGTGCTAGAAGCAATGCTGATGGAATTTTCTCAATCACTGCATTGTTCTGCATGGATTCAGTTTTTTATGTGGGCTTTTTTCTTATTTCTGGCTGTTTGTGTTCATTTTGATGAAGACTTTCTGGGTTTTGGTTGTTTTTTCCCTCAGTTCACACTGACTCAGTCCTTGTGACTTGAGGAGGTACCTTTACAGCAGCATGAAGCAGGATACTCAGGGTATAATTCTCTAATAATAGAGAAAATTGGGTCAGTAATAGGTTACAAAGGAAATTAAAAATGAGGTAGCTCCAGAATCACCAGATGTGCAGTGATAGTTGTTCTCAAGAGGCTATCTGTAAAGATGAAAGAAACACTTCACCTCTGTTATGTTTGGTTCTTCCTTCCTTACGTTAGGAGGATTACCTGCAGAAACTTCAGCAATAACGTGAATCTTTTGAGTTGGAAAACTGGTCGTTACAAACTCAGCCAAGGCAATATTCTCATGTCATGTGTTACCGTAGCTTGGGAGTGCGAAGTGGAGATCTAAAGCCTCCCATTACTGAGTTTTCTACTCAACATTTAGACTTTCCTCTGTTTACTGTAGCTAAATCTTTATGGGGTAATTCTGGTTCTGTTGAAGATTTGGCAAATGAATACAATAGAGCCAAGACCTGACCTTCTGTCTTCAAGACTGGCCTCTTTTCTGTTGTCTGCTGGAGAAAGAGTATGGTTTTTTGTGGGGTGAGATTTGAACAGCAGTAGTTCACATATGTGAATGTGAGATAATTTCCAGTTTCTTTCACAATCCATTTAATGTGGGAAAAAACTGCAATATGAGCCTTACCTGTGATTATCTCAAGTGCACGGTACGCTTTGGCATAGTCTTGACTTTTTTGAGGTAATGATTTCGCTATATGAAGTGAGCAATATGGAAATGTCCCTGTTTTCAGACTTTCTTTGAGACTCCCCATGGATTTTATGGGAGGAAAGAGAGGGAAACAGAAAAGTTGGGTTTTATTTCTAATAGATCCCAGGCCAGTGGGCACCTGAAAAAAACACTTTGCTGGTTGTATCCCAAGGCTGGACTGGCCTTAGCCCAATCTTCCCAAAGTCTTTGTGTTGTTTTGTGAGCTCTTGCCACTTCTGGTCTACATCAGATTTATCCAGTTCTGAAGTGGCTCACAAAGGTGGAAACAAATGGAGAGGCTGATAGGAGTCCATCTTGTTTTATTTACAAACCCCGAAAAATCAGTATATTATGTCTCCCTCAACTAGGGAAGATAATATGGTCCTGTATCTTTGTGACTGCTAAAAACCAGACAACTAAAAAAGGAAGAAGGAAACAGAGAAGAGAATGCAAAAATGTATGCTATTTACTAAATTTTCCCCACAGAGTGTAAATCACCAAAGTTTTTTCTTAGGAGTAATGTGGTAGTACAATACAAAGAAAATCCATTGCCTCATTTAAAATGCAGGTTGGTTGTTTTGTGGAGTTTTTACATGTTTTCTTTTTTTTTTTTTTTTTGGAATTTCCAGATAGCCATCTGAAACTTGCATTTCCATTTGTTTCTCATTGCGTGTCCATTAATTTCTTTTTCTTTGTGTCACTGTAATCTTTAAATATATATATTTGGACTATGGACCTGTCAGTTTAACCAGGAAAGAGACTGGAGCTTCAGCAGTAATATTAACAAACTTCAACTTTTAACATTTCTGATTTACGTTGTTTCATTACCACGTGACACACGAGGTCAGGGAACACATGAATTTTACACTCCAGATGAAAGACCCGGGTTTTGGTACCTCTTTAAAACAGAGCTGTGTCTCTATCACAGGAAAGATAAAAGAAACAATTAGGAATTTAACATCTCTTCATCTACCTACTTGTACCAGTGTTATGAGAAACCTCCCAAGCTTTATGGAGAACATGCTTTAACTTTGGCCACAGTCAAAGGTGCCTCACACATAAAATCCATAATCATGCCACTGAATCTAATTTTTCCATCTCTGAACTTTCACACTAGACAGTCTCCTATATCCCAGTAAAGCTGCCTAAAGAAAGCAATAAATGAGAGAGACAATAAACTAATCTCAAGGACCTCCTTTTTTTGCAAGCCAGCCCTTATGTGGTTTTGTGTTACGCTTATTCCAATCTAGCTGCAGGCTTATGCTAAAAGAAGCAACCCTATTCCCCTCACCTTTCTTTATGGTATTTTTTCATAGCTTCCCCTTCACTGGACCTCACCTCGTGTGGCTGGAGTACGCCTCGGTGCTGCATATTTGTCTGACAGAAAACTAATCAGCCAAAACCAAACCCCTCATGATTATCACCTGTATCTGCTTGTGTTATTTTTTGTGAGCCACGTTTGTCATGGCTTGACAGCCTCTGTGGCAAGATTGTGTGTTTCTATATCAGTTCACAGAATGCCACCTACACCACTTGAATCCTTGGAGTTTTCTAAGGGCCAAGCGTACTTGCAAGATTGCACCTACTTTAATTTTTCGAGGCAATTTCTTATGCACTACAAAAATACCATTCCAGCTGCAGCCATGACAAGAGGATGTTAGAACGGACCCGAGTGAAATCCACGACTCAAGCTATTGCCATAGGAGAGGAGCTATTCCATATTTAATAAACCATGGCCATGTCCTTTACCATATGCAGAACTGTGTGAGGAAGGTATAGATGGTAACTGGGATGCCTGGGCGAATGATTTCCTTCTTTAAAAAAAAAATATTATTGTTGTGTCAGTTTACAGTTTTTAGGGCCAAGGAATGGATTGCCAAGCCTTCATAAATCACCCACTGCTGCCTTTATTGCTTCCTGGAAGGAATTCTTGGTAATTGTGTTGGCTCTTCTGAATAAGCACTAGGAGAAATAGCAACACCCTTATTCATGTCATGTTTTCATTTGGTTTTCGATGAACTGTGTCGGATCTTCTCAATGTCTCTCAGACATCGAGAAGTAAATGATGAGAAAAGCAAAGGGTGTCTGGGCAATATTGCAGCGTCATTAGCACTGTACTACTCTTGCCTTCACAACGCAAGGGAGGATTTCAGTCACCCAGGCTAGATCTATACAAGGACTTCCCTTGCCCCAGTGCTGAGTGCTTAATTAATGTTTTTTAAGCTTCCTTAATAGCCTTTATATCATTTGAGCAGGCCAAATGACAATTCAGCACTGTCTGTTTGTCTAGGGGAGCCCATATGAAATAGCTGCTATAGTGTCTCTAATAAATTCTAGTAGAACTACTTGAGCAACTTCATCCACCCTGGCTGACTCTCAGTTTTCTGCCAAAACTTGTAGTTTTGTCACTCAAACCCAACAGTTCTGTTTAGTAAAATTTGGTTGGATTAAGTTAGCTCTTGCCAATGTAGGAACTGGTCATCAGGCAGTATCACCAAACAGTTCTCATCCAAACTCAAATTTTTAATAGGTCTTGTCTACCTCCAAGAAGCTTGAGGGTCTTAAATTTTGCAAGAACTTCTGCAGTTTTTTGTCCCCTGGAAAAGGCTGATGGAGGTAAAAACCAGTGAAGCTGTTATCATTAAGTATTGATTTCTTTCAGCTTAATCAGTTTTTTGTTGAAACCAGCCTCTCTTTCGAGTCTGCTATGTCACTGCCGGATGACAAATTGTTATGCATGCCTGATCACCTCAGCAAAAATGAAGATAGAGGAGTGCTTATCCATCTTCCTTGGAGCCATCTAGAACGGAGGTTTAATACACCTCTAAGGGTGACTATCAATATGTGTGCCATATTTACTGCTGTTCCTGCAGTAAAGTTTCTTTTTGAATACAACCCATGGCATCTTCCCCATCTAAACTTACCTGAATGATGAATGCACATCTGATCCTACCTGAATGCTGAAAATGTGCTAAGCTGTGTACAGCTTTGCACGGCTGTAGCATGGGGCTGTTGCTGGAGCTTGATCTGACGACTACTAATTCCTATTGTGGTTTGGAACAGGACTTAGTCCTCCTGGTCCTCAGGAGCCCCTTGGAGGAAGAATGGTACAATTCTGCCCTTGGGTGGAGTTCCTTTCACTGGATGCTTGGCAAGTGTGGCGTAGAGGAGCTGCAGTCATTATAGTAAATGATTCTGCACTCCTAATCAGCTCAAGTGTAGTTTTTAATATTTAACTGGCAACTTCTTGGCCAGCGCTGAGTGTTGATTTCACTGCCCTCATATAAGCAATGAAGTCTGGAAAGATTTTTGTGTTAAGGATTAGGAAAGCAAGAGCAATTTTGGGAATAAAAACCCACTTAATCTTATTTTTTTCGTTGATTCACAAGCCACCTGGTCTTGGTTTTCCATAGATCAGCTCTGTTGTGCTGAGCTGGTTGCTGCCCACAAATGTAGTGAGGCACTGTCGGAATTACTGCAGGCCAAGGTCACTGGCTGCGCAAGAAGCAAGTTGGATCAGACTGCCAGCTACAAGCTAATACAATGTCAAACCTGAGCTTTACTTTTGCCTGTGCTCTCTGCATAATACCATCTCCAGTAGTAAAAAATAAGTACAGGAATATGAGGCATCTCACAGTTTGCTAGGCAGAGAAGATTTCAACAAGTATCCTTTCCAAAAGACAAATATTGATGTGGATTTTCTAGGACAAATGCATTAGGATTCAAAAAAGGAAAAAAGGAGGACTTGAAATGTAACATTTTAATTATTTCAAGATCTCTTTGAGGCAAGTCTATGAATTTGTTTCAATTTACTTATTGCTGAGCATGGCTGAATTCCAAATCCTTGCTGAATGTACTTAAAAATAAGAGGAAATACAAGCAAAATTTCCATAATCCTAGAGATATGTATAAATAACTTCCACTGATTTCACTAAGAATTTAATTGATATTTTCACTGTAAAATTTCAGTTGACTCTTTGGAAACTTTGGAGTCTGATGGGTAGTTTGCCCTGTTTGAAAGTCACACTGCTTTGTGTTAACTGTTCAACAGTCAACTTGCTTGGAAGAACTAATTTTCAGCTAGTCTTAACCTACCTTCTGCTTTACTATGCGTATGTATGTACCTGAAGTAAAAGTTGAATAGGGAGGACTGCTGTGGATTATGACTGCAGAAGCTGTAGAATTCCACAGTTAACTGTATAAAACTCTTACATCAAAATGAACTCTGGACAGAACTCACACAGAGGCTACTCATCAACTAACATGATGTTAAAGTGCTGTTTCTGAGTTTGACTTTTCATCAATAGGCAGAACAGAAGTTGTCACAGCATCCATCAATAGTGAACCTGTCTTTTTTCTGGAGGTTAGGAAAACCAGATTAAAAATATATCTTTAACCAGACTTCCTAAGGGAATAAGGCTTATAGCATCGTGCTGTCTGTGTGTCAATCCTTTCCTAATAACAAAACTGTATCATTTAATCTACTTGCCAGTTCCAGCCAAATTTTGCAGGAGAGTAGGTATAAAACCTCAAAGATATTACGTTCTTAAAACTTTCATGAAATTGGGAAAGAGATCACATTCAAGCCCTCCCTGAGGGGAGACCTGAACAAGCGTTCAACTATATTATTAGATTATACCAGATAATATTATTGTAAATAATATATATATTATTGTATTGTAACAATAGCCAAATGAGGATGGGAAAGAGAGAGGCATTATGAATGTCCAGCTCTGAGGATTACCTGTGAGTAGTTTTACCACCTTAGACACCACAGGATCTGTCCCCTGGCCACAACACAGTAGGAAGCCCAGCTTTGCTCCTTCTGCTGCCTGAGGAACTACTTTATTCTTAATGTATGTTCAGGGGCTTCTCAAATTCCCTAATGGTGTGAGTCTCACAAATTCCTGGATAGTTACATCCAGTATTATTTTTTACATTGGAATACTGCTCTATTTTTCTTTCTGTAAGCTTGCTTCGTTATTTGGAGCTTGGGCTAATGAGTAAGATCAATGACCACTTCCAAGTAATGGTTTGCATCTTCAGAAGGATCATGTCCATCGTTGTAAATCAAATGGACAAAAGGCAAGTGATAAGACATGGCTTGTGTTTGTTAGCCTAAACTCTTCATCCCCCTTGTGGGGAGTGGTCCCTGGCCAGAGCCTCCCCTGTAGCTTGCCTGGGTCCTGTCTAGGAGAGTGCTAGTCTGCATGAACATGGTAGAGGCCACTTTAGCTTGCTAGCAGTGTTGTAGCTAAGAGCACTGGTACTCCGACTTGATCTTTTCTGTACTATTGGGAGAATACTGGAAAGAGAGGAATGATTTTATTTTGCCCAGTCACCTGGGGCAGGACATTGGTTGGATTGGATTGGATTGCCTTGCATCAGCAGCCAACTAGATCCTTGTCTCTTGAGAAAACTCCCCATGCCAAAGTGGATTGAAGTTCTCTCTTGAAAATGGAAATGCACCACAGCTGCAGCTATCATCTTTACCACTGCAACAGCTCTTTATTCAAAGTCCTTTTCAGAGGGGAACAGTATTTTGAATGTCTGCCCCTACCAATGTTGTGTTCAGCATTCTTGAAGCAAAACCTTGCAAAGGATCGACCTGGTATAAACTGCTACTGCAAAAGTCTAAGAAACACAAGAGGAGTCAATGACTCCTCCAGTGTTAAAATGAAAGGATCAGAACTGCAGCGGTTTTATCGTGTGCTTTTTGAGATAGCTGTGGGGCTTTCAAAGGCTGTTACCAGCCTAGGAGTTCAACAAAACCTGAATAAACCTGATAAAGAATTCATCAAGAAAGATGAAATAAAAAGGCAGTTGTAATGCAACATTTGAGGTTCCGCAATAAGTTGTCTTTCCCCTCTCCATGCCAAAAGCCCACTTCACTAGCAAATAGCAGATCTGTCTTACCTTCAGCTGTGGCGTGTCTGACCATTCCATAGCTATGTAGCACTGAACAACTGCACTTCAGTCATACTTTGGAAGGCAGTAGTTGAAAATTCACGCTACAGGAACACGTGGTGATTATCGTTACTCTGTTTCTCAGTACCCGGCAGTCCAAACATCCACTTTAATGTGCTTTTTAAAAGGAACAGGTCAAAATTTTTTACCTCTTTGCAGTATAGATAAAGTTACCATCTTATATTTTATTGTTTGTGTTCAATTGAATTACTTCTGGGATCTTTAAAAGTATTGCAGTGCCTTGTCCTTAGCCAGACTTTTCCTGTAGCTTACTGTTTCCTTGCGCACTGTGCGTTGGTAGATGAGCTGCTTGACGTTTGTATTGCCATGTGTTGTGTGTATTTGAGTCATATCACAGTTGGAAATGGAAAGCACTTTATAAATACCCCCTTTCTCTCTTTATGAATACAGACTCCTTTCTAAAGATATTTATGAATGATTGCCTGACTTTCAGAATACTCCTGTGGGGAAAAAGTACAGAAAATATACACAAAGCTATTCTCTCTTTGTTGTTTTTTTCTTCCCCTCTTGGTGTGATAAATGATGAAAGTTTGTAAAGTCAGTGCCTGACTTTGTAAGGTGCATCTTATTTGGCAGAACACTTAGGTTGGATATCAGAGTATGGACAATGATGACGACAAACAACATCCAGAGGAGTTTTTCCTTCTAGTTAAAGTAGTTTTAAAAGTATAAAGGAGTCAGAGTGAGTAGTTTTGCGTGTAGCAGAACATCCCTTTGGAATGTACTTTCAGCATTTAGTTTTAAACTATTCATCGGTCGTTTTTATGTGAAACCAATTTTTGATTTGTCTGGCATGCTGTTGAGAAAAAGGTGTAAATACCGAAAGATCTATGGGAAAGGTGTGGGTTCCATCGAAATTGCTGGCAGCTTTGTCATTCCTTCAAGTAGTCAAGATGACTTTGTGCTCTTGCAGTGTGCTTCCCTCACGTGTCCTAGTTGTTACTGATTTGCGATGCCAGAGACACTTCATTATTTTCCTCTGTTTTTTTCTGTGCCCTTCTAAGATCTCTAACTGTTTTTGTGATACTGTGTCCTAAATTTTGCATTGTTTTCCCAAGGTGATGCGGTGACCATAATGTAGGTGACCCTTCTCTCGATGGCTCCTAACGCTACCTCCCATGTTGTGTTTTCTTTCATAGCTATTTGGCTGTTTCCAGACAAAGTTCTATTCATTTATTGCCCTGTATCAGTTTCCTGATTTGTTGTCCAGTAATTTATGACTGTTTGGAGCTTTGGTACTCATTACAGCGCCTCGTGACCCTTGTGACCCTCCTCCCCATGTACTCTTTGCTGTCTTGGCCCCTGGGCCAGTCTGTTGATGCTGCAAGTTGCAGTGCTTATGTCCATGCCAAGCCATGAAGGCTGAGAACCAGGGTCTTTGTTTGACCAGGTAATACCAAGTATCTAGAATTTAGGCAGCGAGAAGTTGACTGTGCAGATAAACAGATGCTGAGGGTAAGTTCTGAACGTTGTCTCTGACTATGTAGGTAGTGAGCTGTTGCTGATATGGTGATAAGCAAGAGAGAACAGTCTAGCCAGATATATCGCAGCTTGAGGAGAATATTGTAAATAAAATCCCAAGTAAGTGGCTTTAATGAGAAACTCAGTGGAATTCCCCCCAGTTACTGGCATGCACCTTTCGCAGGGTGGGAACTTCATCCTGCTGGGCTTTAATACCAAAGAGATAGACTAACAAACAGGAGCATGGGCTAGTGCCAGCGTGCCAGCAGTGTACCCTCTTCAGTGCTTTTGTTGGTACTTTGTAGGTACCGGTTAGAAAGATAAGTTATGGGGTTTTTCCCTCCCATCTTTTCACCCCCTGAGAGTTGTATTTAAGACATAAGTGACTCTGAGCACTGGGGGAAAGCAGAGAACGAGCAAAAGGGGAAAAGGGAATGATTTCCTTTCTGATGGCTTTAACTGAAACTAATAGTGTGAACAAGTACATTTTTTAATCGTGATGGATTCGGTATTTGTTTGCTGTAGCACAGACCTTTGCTATGGGATTACAGTGCAAGTTATATAGAGTATGTGTAAAATATGTCTACACATACTCCCATGTATGAGTTTATAGAAGAAAAGAAGAAAATACATCAACAATTAGTTCTTGAGCTTTGGCCATTTATTTTTTAAAAAAGAAGGACTGTAACTTCCCAAAATATATCTCCTCTCTGATGCAACGTAAAAGGATCCAACATTGTGCTTCCTCCTCAGAATTTCTGGGGAAATGCATTTTGCTGCCAACGTAATATCCTTTAACAGGTCTCCTGCTGGTCAGACCTTGTGTCCTGCTGTGACAGCCATGACCGTGTGCACCACTGATTGTTAGTGGGCAATATAAATCTGATTGGAACATGCTCGTTAATTGGTTTGAGAGCTCGATATAGACAATGCTGTCTTATAGCAGATTGTGTAGATAGGCCTAGTCATAGGGTTAATTCTGCTTGACAGCACATCAGCAGCATCTTGAGAGTAATTACCCAACTTAAGTTTTCCCACAGTTGAACTGAGATCTTCAAAGGCTTCTACATTTACAAGTATTATTAACCTATATCTGAAACATGGTGTTCCCACAAGGGCTAATTTTTTCTTCCTTTTATTAAATATACAGGTTATAGGGTTCATTTGCTAAGTGCTAAGCCCTTAGAAGAAAACACTACTTGTTAGAGAGAGAGGAATCTGAAGTGCACGACCAAAGCTAATGGTGCATAATGCACACATCATTGTCTTGTTGCAAAGACTTTAAAACAAGTTAAAATTTAGGTCTGGCCCCCTTCCTCTCTCCCTCTCTCCCACCCTCTGCTTTCCACTTTTAAGAAAATCAAACCACTTATTCCTATGTGCAGAGTGAGTAAATTGAAGACACACACAAACAAAACCCTTCTAGGATGTTGTACAATTAAGTACAGATCGTTGGATACAATACATGTGACATTAATGAAACGGTATCTGCTTCAAAAACAGATTGGAAACATTCATGCATAAATTAAATCCTCTTAATGACTTTTCAAAAATGAAAACGAATGAAAACAATATTTATTTCATAGGAACAACTGTGTTCTGGGATTCACAGCACATAATTCAATCCTGTTTTGAATTTATGTTGTATTTTCTGAGTTCATTTTGTGATTTGTCTTTTAAAATATCTTCTTTGTAACTCTACATTGTAAAAAACCCAAAATGTCAAAGATGATAGTTATTATTTGGATGCCCTTAAATGCACAAAGTATTAATGTACAGAGGTAGATAATCTTGTTAAAGACAATATTTGCTGGGGGATTTGTCTGACAAATGGTTTTTGTAGTATAAAGCAATTCTTGTAACTTACGATCTTTCTGTTTTCTTTTGCAGGTCAGAAACAAAGTTTGACTCCAATTCAGGTATGTTTAGATTTACAGTGTTTTGCTGAATGTACACTATTCAGGTTAATCTCAAAAGAGTAGTTTATCAGTTCAAGTTCAGTTTGGTTTTAAACAAACTGGGGTAGGTCAGTCTTAAAAAGGATCTTCATTTCTCACCCTCTGAAAACAGCATTATTACTGTGAAACATTTGCTTTCACTCCTTTCATTAGTTCCAGTCTCTTTACATTTTCCCAAAAGATGATCAGGAAGATGTATCTTGCGACAGACTTTAATTGATCCAGAAAAACTGTAGTACAAATAAATGATAATACAGACTGAAGCAAATGGAGGATTGAAGTGAAGTTTGAGAATGATCACTGCTTTAAGGGAGAATGTTTTTCTTCCTGGTGGACAAAGACATTTCATGGGAATTTGAAGTCAGTGCAGCCTATCTGTCAGGAAACAGATGATTTGTCATCAAATTTTCGTGACAGATGCATGTACACAAAGCATGCCAGACCAGCCTGAAGAGCTCGCTTTAGGAGGTTTACCAAAAGGCAGTCTCTCTCAAGTTGTCTTTTTAAAGAATTTTAATGTGTTGTAGGGATTGGGAGGGAAGTGAAGGTCAGTCTAACAGGTTAATGTGTATCTAGCAAGACAAAAAACACAGGACAGCAAATGGGAACAGTTGGGGAAAAAACAGAGATCCTAATACCAGACTGTTATTTATTCAGTTAACTATTCCTGGGTGTTCCTTAAACAATAGTAAATTAAGAATGGGCTGTTGCCCTGGAGCGAGCTGAAATGCCCATTGCCTGTAAAGGTCATTTGAAATACATTTTTTGTTAAGATGAAAACAACTGCTTTAAACAGATAACCTAATACTATTATGGCAATTTTGTATTTAAGCCAGCGTTATCTTCTATATGGTTTGCTTAATGCAGTGATTGTTCTTGCTTATAATGATACAATGTTTACAGTATATATTTATCAGAGTATTTCTGAAATAGCGTGTTTCCTTTTAACCCAGTTACAGCATGAGTTGGGTTTGAAATGTGAGGTATTACATTGCTTTTTCTTTCCACATTAGATTTTATCTTTGGAACTGTATAGGAGTGAAATCTACAGCAGGAATCATTTACATAGCCAGTTCCTACATCTTGTATACTTCAATCATCTTGCTTCTATTATGATTTTAGTCTGTGAGTTTGAGGTTACTTGCTTTCAATATTACTTGAATGAACTTTATGCTAAGATTGCTTCTTGGATCTTGACAAAACAGTTTTACAATGGAGGGATAGCTTCACACATTGTCTGCCATCACCCCCTTTCTTTTAATAAAGTCACAGAAACTGTCCTGTGGAGCACAACATCAAATGTCTCACGTTTCTGTGGAGGGGAAAATGCTCTCTGCAGAACTTTGATTTGCTCCGTGGGGTAAACTACAAGCAGTTTTCTGACTTTTTCTTTTGACACAGCTCTCCTTTTATGTGCACTATTTTCTCTGCCGCTGTCCTTGCCGTGATGGCAAGAGTATGGTCTTTTCCAAAGAGGACAGTTCATCAATAAAAAGTCTGGCACCGTCGCAACTATGGCGAATGCCTGCTCAGCAGAGGTCACTGGGCCTCGGCGATTCGACTGAAGGTTAAGCATGAACTCATGAATGTCTCCTTTTCATCCGTGCGGGCTCCATAGGCTTGATTTCCTCTAGCTTGGGTCTGCGTTCTGGGCACAGCTTGTCACTTATTTCTCACAGTTGCCCAACGACTGGAGGACAAGAGTTGTTCTCCCTGCCCTGCTCTTCTGAAGGCACTGCTTAGGCATTTATTCTTACAAGGTCAGATCTCTGGCCTGGTGCATGCCTGGTGCAGTTTCGTGTCCCCAAGAGCACAGAGCACATAGAGGTTGTCAAAAGATTTGGAAGTAAAGACCATTTTTAGGAGACCACACAAAAAATACATAAATATAAATAACCAGTAAAAGTCTTCACTTTTTTTGCTGCACCTGAGTATTCTCTGGACACGCAAGAGAATTCTCTGCAGCAGGTGATCAACATTATTTTGCTGAGTGTCAACATCAGCAGGTACCATGAATGTCAACAGGAATTTTTAGCTTTGTGCTGCACTGCTTCCCATTTCAAAGTGCTTTGTGCACTGTCAGGGGTACAGTATGAAAAGATCTGGGGCTGAGGAATTTCTTAGGTTTATTCCTCCTCTATCTGCAGTCTCACTTTCAACTTCTGCTTGTGATTACTTTCCCCTAGATCCGTGGGGATGTTTTTGGTTGGAATAGTTTCAGGCTTTCCTGTCATGGGACTGTGGTGACCCCACAAGGTGTGGAAGGCTCTTCACCTAGGAGTGGATTGCCAGTGCGTGTGGCTGGCTGTGCCAGGCTGGGCTGCTGCTCTCACTTTATGCTTTGCCCCACGTGTTATGTGTGGAACCGAGAATTACTGAGGTTTAACACCTCAGTCTTATCAGTGCTGCTTCTTTCAGTGTGTCATCCAAAGATAGATGTTAAAAGAGAACAAAAAAACCCCCAGATTGAGCACACAATAAAAATGGCATTTTTATTAAAAAAAGAAAGCACAGAAACTCCGTAAAGTCCAAGTGCATTTTGTGGTCAGAAACACTATAGGTGAAAAAATCTTTCTTTTTGTGAAATGCACAGCAGCCTTCCCTTTACAAGGATGGTGCTCAGTTCTTCCGCCCAGAAACTCTTCTTCATAGTCAGATAGTGAAAGCACTTTTTTTTGTTCCCAATAAGCAAGAGCAGAGAAGAAGTGGAGATACTGAGATCAAGTCAATATGTGTCACCCCAATAAAGCATTGCTGGTTTTGTTTTGTTATCCAAAACCAGACAATAAGCCCAGATCTTCTGCTGCCTCTGAATGAACAGGAGGGTGTAGGCAGGGAGTGGAAGGATGCATTGGTGATGACAGAGGCACTGTTGTAAACGAATATTTCTCTGGCGTGAGGGGGTGCGGTGCCCTCTGTAGCGCCATGTTCTGCGTAACACGGGCCTTTGAAGTGTGTAAGAGTAGCATCGGTTTTAAAAGGGCTGCTGTTATTTGAAACCAATGACTGTATTTATGCAACCTTGAGTTCCTTGGAGACACCTTAAGATATTTTCATATCCCTCATTTCATTTTGAATTCCCCAGACTGTGATTCCTGAGTATACCAATGATCTTGCACACTGGAACAAACATGCTTTGTTCTCATTTATCTCACGTTACTCAAAACAGTTCAAATGTTGATCATGAGAATGAGGTGATTTTATTCTAGAATGAATATTTACTTCCAGTGAGCTGTTCTACAACCTGTTGCTTGCTCAAATTAACATTTATGTTAGTGACAGTTAACTTGCAAGTCAAGATATGCCATTTTAAGTATTTATCAATGCTTATTGTACTTGTCTTTCTTAGAAGTATTTGTGAAGCATTGAAGAATTAAAAAAAGTCTTTCTGAAACAAGTACAAAGTCTGGAATACAGCTTTAAAAGTGCCCAGTAGGCTCACTGTAGACGTAACCTTGGAAATGTTGTTCAACACTGAAATATTAGGCAAACATTGTCAAAAGAAGATTAATTTGAACTTAAGCATTAACTTAAAAGAAGGCTGTAAAATTCCGATAGTGATGCTTGGGATTTATCATATAAATAGCTATAACATCTGTAGGAGACACGCATCCTTCATATCATGACTAACAGTTCCATCTGAGAAACTTCTTTTTCTCTGCTGATTCTTTATAAGTCAATAGCTGGCAGAATTTCTGTCTCAGAGACCATGGGGTTAGCTTCATACTGTTAGAAGATCTTAGGAAATGAAACAGTTTTGCTTTCCTGTCATAATATGATAAATTTCACTGGTACTGAAAATAGATTTTTTTTCTGAAAAATGTGCTTGAAAGCAGAAAAGGTTGTAGGATTTTTTTTTTTTTTCCTCAAAATCTGTTAGGGAACAACATAAACCACAAAAACAACAGCTGAAACAATTTTGTCCTAATTATTAGTGTTTTATTAGTGTCTAAATTGCTTGTGCTACATGCTTGATGAGCAAAATATAGCATTTAAGAATGTAAGTATTATATTGGAATAAATGGTTAATGAAAGATTTTTTAAATTTAGAAAAAAATAGGTCTTTGTGTTACTGTTCCATAACAGAAAGAATTTGCGGGTCTCAAAAGCTGTCGCTGAACACTGTAAATCCTACTTTAGTAATAGCAAAATAAGCATAGAAAATGCAAACAACTGTCTCAGCATGACCACTGGTCACCAGGGGATGATAATGGTGAGTTTCCTACTGCCTACTGGGAGGGCTGGAGTTTTCTTAGGGCATTTCCTGTGATATTTGATGTGTCCCACATGTCACTGTGGAGGTGAGCCATGTGATACTCAAGTGATAGTGTTGGCAGTGTAATCACGAAGGGAAAGAAATTTGAGTTTTGTTCTGTGTTAAAAAGAAATGACAAATCCCCAGACAATACTCTTGGCCTCCAGTGGAGTTTCTTTTATATATTTGTCACTCAGATGGTGGAATGGAGGAAGTCAGAGAATGCAGGGTGCAATAAAGTGACAGTTGTGGAAGCATCCTGCTGTAGAAATGCCTCTGTGTGCTGGCAGAAGAGTGAGAGGTGCCCAAGGACACACACTGCTTTCAGCTGCCTTCTTCATCCTTTGCTGTGCCATCTTCCTGCTTCTCACAGAAAGAAATACATCTCCAAAACCCGTTCTTCCTTTTCTCTGCTTCTATAAAGGTCAAATGAAATGTAGAGATTACCGACATGATTTTATATCACTGTTTGTGTCAATACTTTGGAAACATTCCAATCAGTATCAGGAATTAAGCTCTAATAGCTGCCCATGCAGCTCGAGGCGGTCCTGAGGGACGGTTACACACAAGCTTTTGTTGGATCCCTGCTGCCCCAGCAGTCAAATACAAAGCAAGTCAAGGAGCCCCCAACAGTTCCTGGAATTTCCTTCGCCTGCCTTGTCTGGACTCACAGTGTCAGCCAGTGACTCAGCAGGTCATTGCTCCTCTCTGCACATCGCTTTTTCCTCCAGAATGAGTGTATCCCCATGTCTTCAGCACTGCACAATGCTGCCATCCCTCTATCCCTATCAAAATTCCCATCCTGTCCTTTCTCACCTCTTGTGTTTACTGTTATCATTCCCTTAATGTGGCTGCTATGATGTACAAACTTGACAGGCTACGTGATTCAGCACAGGTGCTAGAGAACAATCACAGAAAATTATAAGGTTAGAGCTGGTCAGATGTTTTCCTCTCATAAATTTCTCTTGACTACACTTCCAGATGTTCAGCACCAGACTTCCCAAACTCTCACTATACAGCTCTGATTTCCCCTAGCCATTCATCAGTCCCATTGTATGAAAGTCATCAGTACAACTATTAAGAGTACAAGGAACTTTTTGCCCCAGTAAGAGAGAAATTAAAACCAAAAGGCATCTCGAAAGTGGGCATACTGCAGTGTGACTTGGGGTATAGATGGCTGGGCGATCTCACTGGTACATCCCAGTGAACTATGTGCTTGTAACTGTGCCGATCTGGGGTAACTGATCGTCACCTCGCTCCTATATCACTTGTAAAAGATAGCAAAAGTTGGTCAAATTATATATAGGACAGTGCTTTAATTTGTGAAGGGGTGATTAAAAATGTTGTAAGGATGCAGACAAGCGTGCTCGTCTAGAATTTTTAAATAAGACAGTCAGCGGCCAGAGGACTCCAAATGTATAACCTTCCAAACTCCGATACTGACAGTTGCAGATGGTTTTTCTTCCCACTTTCTCTGTTCATGCTATTCCTTGCTGTCGTTGGCCACGTTCTTCTCAATTGCTGAAGTATTTAAATAGGAGCCTGTTCACTTGCATAAGCCAGATCTGTGAATCTACCAATGGAGGCCAGCAGCCTCGATCAGACTGACAACAGCCTTAAATCTTCCTGTGCGAATAATGTGTGTAATTTCTGTTACGAGGGTTTTTTAATAAAAAATTCCTCCCTCCAAAATATCCTGTTTGTGTTCTCAGTAGTAGGGCGGCTACGTAAAGGTGCTCTGCCCTGGTGAGTTAGCACGCACGCTCACTCTGCCGCTCGTGCACGGGACACTGCCTGTTGGCATGTGGTAAGAACTGGGTGTTAGAGGGCCTTGTTCATGCAGCCAGGAATATAATATCAACAAATACAAATAAAGCTTTCTATTTTTGTCTTACATACACTTTAATAATCATTGCTGCTTCTTTCTTGCCTTGCTCTGAGGGCCTTGCTGAGAAGGATTTTGCAATGTGTTTAAATTGGTCCTGTAATGAAAATATTTAGATTTTAATTTTCTGTTTTATTACCATTAATGTAAATAAATTAATCAGATCCATTCAGGAGAAACCTTCTACCTTTCTAAGTACTAAAGAAAATCTCTTTTATTTCATTGGAAATAGCTAAAAAAAGACTGTCTTCAAGGAACAATTTGGCAAAAGTAGGCTGTGAAGATATGAATAATATATAAATTGTGATATTATTACATAGAATTGGAAACTGTGGTATTTAGCTAAATTATAAACTATAAAGTAGATTGGCTGAAGATGTTTTATTCATCACAATTATAGCTGCTTCAGATAGGTTTGGCCCATTAGGGAGTTAGTCTATTGTTAGTGAGCAAATGGCTTTTTCAAGTTAGCAACATTCAGCAGCATCACGTCTTTACTGTTCTGGAGGGCTGGATTTCTTAAACACAAAAATGTTGTGATTCTTGCCTAGACCTGTTCATCATTGTACAGTTTGTTCTAAGCAAGGCTACCTAATTAGATTTCAAGAGCTACTTGCATTGCAGTCTTGTTCAGTGTACAAAGTAGAAGATTTTTGGTGATACTCTTGAATTATCCAACACTTACAAATTTCATAGAGTTTTTCTTTTCCTTTTAAATGAAAATTCATTCAGTCAAGTCAACCCTTACAGACGAACTGTGATAATTAACTTTGCCACAGTCCCATTTAATTAGCCAAAAAACGGAGTACGTACAAGAGAAGCCACAAGAATGGACAAGCAGGGAGGTTTCTGGTCACATCTGTGGCTCATTGAGAGGGTTATATAGCTCAAATGCAACTTACCCGCACCAAGTACAGCTCAAGTCAGTTGTATTGTTTCAACTCATTTCATCCATGAAATGAGGGGAAAAAATTGCTTGTCTGCTTTGTAAGTTGGAAGCTGAGCTGTATTTCTAAGTGGGGTATTTCGGCATTGTGCATCGTGTACGCACTTCTGCAGAGGTTCTGAAGAACGGCAACACAGGGTACTCTTCAGCTAACTCCGTGGTGCCAGGAAACAAGTATTTTGTAGGATATGAGAATACTTCTTGTCTCTACTGTCTTCTGGTGCAGAAGATATCGTAATCCATCTGGGTATGTATAGGTAGCTGGGATGTGGAGGTTTGGACATAATTTGGGATAGCTACTTCATACTTTTAATGTCATATAGGCATCTGCTGACTCAGCACCCTGTTCCAGCATGTCTGACAGCTCTGTGACCTTGGGCAAAGTACTTTTTCCTTATGTCTTTTGCCTCCTGCCCTTTGCCAGACCAGTTTGTCTCAGGGAAAGAGCTGTCTCTTGCTATTGAGCATGTCCGAGATCTAGTGCAGTGAAAACGCTTTCTCAGTTGAAATCACCTCTTAGGTCTACCATAAATCAACTCATGAGTAGCCTTCACAGAGTGTCTCCTTTTAGACTGAGCAAATGAAGTTCTGTTAGAAAGAGTCTCTGGAAAGCAATATAAAAGCCAGCATGGTAAATGTATTCGACTGAATGAGTGTCTTTCACTCTGCCTCCACAAAACTTGTGTCAAGAAGATCTTCGTTCTGGGCAGAAGAAATATAATTCATGGAAGTGGTCTTCCCAGGTCCAGAATCTCTCACTGCACGATTTCTGCCACAGATTGCATGACTGTGGCTATAGATAATGGCCTGAATTTATTTGTTAAAGTCAAATATGCAATAATAGGGGAGTTCAAATGACATGTAAATGTGACCAGAGAGCTTAGAACAGAGAATGCTTATAGAATATAAAACTTCTGATAGTTCATGAAGACTAATATCCAAATTAGTGGTGTGGGTCTAAGAAGGCAGGTTTAAACCTGTTTATGACAGGATCATTCACCCATGCATTTATTTCTGAAAAAAGGGAAAAGAGGTGAAATCAGAAAGACAGTGCCCTGTGAATACTGAAGAGATCCAAGTGAGATGTGCGTTAATATATATTGTACTTGGTACAATCTGATGCACTCCCAGGACAAATTGTTTTTCCCTTTTTTCCCCCTTTATTTAAAGCTGTATCTCCCTCCCAATATGCCTGCACTTACTCTGAATCAGTAAATTCCTTTCTTATTCTAGAAGTTCATCTTGAGTCTCCCCTGCAGGTCTCCACTCCACCCTTCAGGAAAGTTCACAAAAAGATCTTAAGATCTAAGACTTCCATTCTCTTTTCATTCATTCCCACTCACCTGAAAATTTCTCTTGCTCTCTTTTCTGGTGACTAACAAAAATTTTCACCTTCTATTTGGCTGGAGGCCAAGCAGCTGAGGAGACTGGGTTGGGGCCCTTCCTTGATTTAGGCAGTGACTAAGGTGATGGAAAATCAAATGCTGACTCAGTAGTTTCTAGACCCTTCTTTGGGTGGACCATTGCATTGATTGTCCTATGGAAAGGGCATCCCTTGTTCCTCATAGAGCTTTTTATTCTACCTCTTTGAAAACGTACAAGGCCAAAGGAGGAGATAGCGAAGTGGGAGGTGGCAAGGTTAGAGGCTTCTGTGAGATGCTAAAATCCATTTCAAATCAGCTTTTTGTGGAGGAGGGAAGTTCTTCTGTTCATGTGATGCTCTCCTGAGTCAGAGAAAAATGATGGAGGGCTGTTCCCACTTTTTCATCCTCTGAGCCTGGCAGCGGCTTCATGTTGGCTTTCCATTTTTGCAGTAAAACCAATTCAAACCAAATCTAACCTAACCTAACCTAACCTAACCTAACCTAACCTAACCTAACCTAACCTAACCTAACCTAACACAACTCCCTGATTCTGCCTAGGAGAGGAGACTTTTTTAGGATGCTTTCCTGCAGTTACCCTGGCTCTTACTTCCCTCTCTGGAAGGAGTTCACAGCTTCAATAAGGACAGCAGGAACTTAAGACAACAATAACATCATTTCAGTTGTGACAATCTGGAGATGTTTGGCACTGCTGTGACTTGAATTGAGCCTAGAGGAAATCTAGAGCTGTGTAAAACCACTGGGCCAAACACCACTGTCAGCCTTGTCAGCCTCTGGAATAGAGGAGAAGACAAGACCATGGCATCATTCAGTGGGTGCCCCGCCTCAGCCCTCATACACTACATGTCACTTGGCGCCTGTGACTTGAATAACTTAACTATGGGACAGTCCACAGCCAAATGCCAGGCTGAGACGACTATTGAGGATTTTTTTTTGCCTATACACCTTGATACACTTAACAGGACAGGATGGTTTTGGTCAACATGTCCACTCTTTTTCTCATTGTTTTCTCACTACCATAAAGTCCCTTTCCCTGTTTTAGGTGATGTCTCATTAAGCACAGTATCTTTTGCGGCTGAGGACTTGTTATCCAAAATTCCAAAATCACACATCTTCTGTGTTGATTAGCATGGTTTGTGAAGTTACGAACTTGAATAAGAAAGACATGCAAGCTGTTTCTCTTTCTTCCCTCTGGATTTGCCAAAGAGAAAAAAAACCCCTTAATAATCTTTTCTGTATGAGATGATGAGAGTGATATCATACAGTATTAGGTGAAACTGGAGAAAATCTGTTACTTGAAAAAATAAGTCTGTTTCCTGTCATTGACCGTACAAATTAGCCAAGTGATAATTACTAATGACAGAAGATCCAATAAAGATTACAATATTTCATGGTTTTGTTTCATTGAAGTAGTGCTGTAAATTTATGTCTAATAAGAAACCATACGAAAGATCTGTCAGCTTTTACTATTTCACATTTTAGTTCCTTATCAAAACTTGTTTCAGGTTTTGTAATACTAAAAGTAAAGGGAAAAATGCAAGCTGCTTTTAATCAAACTGGAATGTTCAGTGATCACCATTAAAATCTCTACAGTGTTGATACGAATATGAAGCAAAGAACATTAATTTGTCTTTTGTTGACTTAATTTAGTGCCAAACACAGCCTTTAAGATGTAATGGTAGACAAGTTTGTGTCATTCCACTGCAACTGCCACTGTACATGTGAACACCCATCTGTTTAGGATTAAGTCCTAAGTCAAAACACCAATGAGGTCTGATGCTGCCAGTTGAAGTCAGACACAATTTGCACTGAGTTTTATGTGAATAAGGGCAGCACAATCAGGTCTTAAGCCAGATGACAATGAACTAAGTTACAAGGGCTGAAATTATTTCTGTAGGTAAAGAACTGCAGAGAAGGGCAACGAGGCTGGGGAGAGGCTGGAGAACAAGCCCTGTGAGGAGAGACTGAGGGCATTAGGGTTGTTTAGCTTGGAGAAGAGGAGGCTGAGAGAAGACCTCATCACTGCCTACAACTGCCTGAAAGGAGGCTGTGACGGGGTGGGGGCTGGGCTCTTCTCACAAGTGACAGCGATGGGACAAGAGGAAATGGCCGCAAGTTGTGCCAGGGGAGGTTTAGACTGGACATTGGGAAGAATTTCTGCACTGAAAGGGTGGTCAGGGATTGGCACAGCTGCCCAGGGAGGCAGGGGAGTCACCATCCCTGGAGGGGTTTAAAAGATGAGTAGATGAGTTCCTTAGGGACAGGGTTTAGTAGGGAGACAGGCACGGTTGGACTCAGTGATTGCAGAGGTCTCTTCCCGTCTTATGATTCTATGATTCTATGAACTGCATCCTTACATGATCTGATCAGGAGTCTTAGCAATCTTGTTTTCCAATGGGGGCTGAACTACCATTCTCTTTTGTTTGTTTCTTATACCATTGTCATGCCCACCTGCTGCTCTTTACAGAGTAAGTGGTCCTGGCCATTTAACCAGCCGTGGTCCAGGTGTCTGAACATTCTATATGCTCTACTCCAAACACCATGCGTATCAAGATCACAAAATCCATATTCTCAGTGTTTGGTTGTTCTGCATAAACCCTGGGGCATCTAAATTTAGCAGTGGTCCTAGTTCTTCTTTACTAGCTGTAGCAATGGTGGTGCTTTGATTACTTGCATAATATCGTTTTCAGGTGTTCTCTGTGTTTATCTTTCACAGCAGCATTTTATTTGGTGGGACATTTTATACAAGGTATTACTGTATGAAGGGGAGCGGGTCATCTTATCTGTGACCATCTACCTTAACATAGCCCACTGAGCGTAATCCAGACTCAGTTGGAAGAGATAAATATCCTCAGAAGGGTTCATCCCTTCTGCTGGAGAAGTCTGTCTGGGGGTGCATTGAATCACCCTTTTGAGAGCCCATCGACTTCAGAGTTAGGCAAGTAACTTTCATGGTTGAAGTTAGGAGCGATTATCTCCATCTGGAACGGATGTGCAGAGAGCCGGGGATGAGTGGGTGTGATCCCCAAGTCACTTCCCACAGCTACTGCTGTGGAAGCATAGTGGAAAAAATTCATAAATTTAAGAGGTCAGCTGCATGGTTACTCATGAGCTCTTCTGCTGGGTGTCAGTAAGACATCTGTACACAGAGCTTAGGTGTGGAGTATTTATAGAAAGGACTAGTTTAGCTGCAATCATTTTAGTTCTCTTTCTCCTTGTATACATTTTAATCTCCCTTTTCTTCTCTTACCTGTCCTCAAAAAACCCAAATCTATTTATGTGTTATCATTACTCCAGACAACTGCGGCAATTTTCATCTCTTCCTCTTGAATTAGGAGTAAGAATTGTCAGATGTGAAAAAGCTGACAAAAATGTTTTTTAAATAGATGGTTCTCCACTGTTCATCCATTCAGGGGCAGGAAGAGAAATATGTAACTGAAAGAGACATGGCCGTAGGGTGACGAGACTGAATAAGAAATGTTGTAAACGTGTTAAATTTAGCTTCAGTCAGGGCCCAAATATTAAGCTGCTCTTTGGCATATTTCCAAAAGCGTGTGAAATTTTCCGAAAGCTTAGTAGGCAGAGATTTTACTGACTTCATGTCACTATTCTTCAGCTTTTAGGGAGTCAAAGTCTTTTAGTTTGTGTTAACCATTCTAACCAATTTAAGAACACCTGACACAATAAATGCAGATGCCAAAATGGAAAGGTGTATTTTTAAAACGTTAAAATTTAGACACAGGCACATTCTGTTTCTGCCTTTTGCTTTTCAAGGAGATGGTCATGAGAATAGAATTCCCGTTTATAATCGTATTAAAAAAGGGTTTACATAAAAGACTGATGCTGTTTTAAAGTGCTCATGTACTCGCTTCCATACTATTATCTCCTCTTGAGTCAGTGTTTTTTTTTCCCTGCTACACACTATATATTTAAGGGATTTAAATGGAGTCCCAGGAATATGGATTTGCATAGGGGTGGGATTTGGCATGTCAATTGTCAGCACCAATAGAGTATCTGGAAACTGATTAAGACGTATTTAGTTTGAAGAGTAGTGGAAAAAATGTGCTTGCGAATTAAAACTCTGCTTCACAAAATGCTGTGTTGGGTGCATTAGGGCTCTGGCAACAAGTTTAAAAGGCGAGAGCGAGGATATATCATTTCACTGAAATTTCACCCCTCCCTGCATTCAAGGATAGTAAGAAGGTCAAGAGGAAATGGCCGCAATTTGCACCAGGGGAGGTTTAGACTGGACATTGGGAAGAATTTCTGCACTGAAAGGGTGGTCAGGGATTGGCTCAGCTGCCCGAGGAGGGGGTGGAGTCGCCATCCCTGGAGGGGTTTAAAAGACGGGTGGATGAGTTCCTTAGGACAGGGTTTAGTGGGGAGACAGGCACGGTTGGACTCGGTGATCTCAGAGGTCTCTTCCAACCTTATGATTCTATGATTCTATGATTTTATGAAGAAAACCCTGATCGAAAGAGTCCTGTCAGAGCTGGACCTCAGATCATGAATTAGTATTAGCGTTAGACTGGCAAACTGAAGTGATTTTGGCGATCACTTACCCAGTTAACTGACTTTGCCGGAGAAGAAAATTATAAGAGCTCTCTTTTTAAATCATTCTATCTTCTTTGCTCTCTGTGTGTCTGAGACTCTTCATTCAAAACCGTAACACCCTGCAATGATGGCATATCTCAGGTGCACCTGAATCTGAGTCCCTGTGACAGTATGATTAAACAGGGCTGCATTTTACTGTTGAAGAACAGCATGGTATTGAAACCTATGCCAGCAGCTGCTTTCACTCCTTTGGCTCCAGGCCTCACAGCATAGACCGTGTAAAAAGTAAGTCTCAGTCCTAAAACACAGAGAAATGTACCTAGCAGAACTGAAATCTTAACACCCTTGCTCTCTTGTCTCTGTAAAAGTAATTTCTTTAATGATACCGTAACGTAAGTTTTCATGTTTTCTCACACAAGGAAGGTCCGTGCCCAAAGGACCTGCTCCTGGCCAGGACATGTAACACACCAGTGAGACTTCTCTGGTGGTACAAGATCCACCCAGGAGGGCTTCTTTTTCTGTAGAGGAGAGAGTGAGTACCTGACCACCTCCCCAGCTCCTATAAAGACGACGCTCAGGTCCAGGTTTGAAACCCGTGTCGTCACTCGCTTAGTGTGCCTGCTAGAGTGGCACCCAGAATGGCAAGGCAACTTGACTCTGTGTGGGTGGCAGTGAGGACACAGACATTCATCCTAATGCCTAAGTCATCAAATGTATTACAGCCTGCGGTTCTGCTTCAGCGTTTGGATGGGAGTGCATTACTTCACATTTAAAAACCTAACGGTGTTCTTTTAAAGGAGTTGAAAAAATAAGGTAGTGTTTTTCAGATTCATAAAGATTAATAAATTAAAGATTTCATAAAGATTAATAATAAATGAAGGGCATTTAGTGCAATGTGAAGAATACGATTATCTATGTTATGCAGATATCTACCTTTAATTCAGGCTGTATTTACAGAAACTTCCCACCTGTATCTCATTAGTTTAATGTTATGGCTTATTTGTGCAAGTCTGGTTTAAAACTGATGAACGATGGGGAATTAGAGAGTTACAGCAGGGACAGCAGGTATTTAAAAAAACATTCAAAGCAAGAGCGAAGAATGCTACGCTCTCAGAAAACAAACTGATACTTCCTGAAACCCATGCAATTATCTAATTGATCAAATAATGATCACTGAAGAAAAAAATAAGAAGAATCATCTCTTGGGATGGGCATAGGGACGTAGATTGTTAAACAGGGATAGCAGGAAAATACACTAGTACAAAGCTGCAAAAAACCAGAAGTTGTTTGCCTTGATCTGTTGATCTGTTTGAATTTTGTCCAAATTCTCCCATTTTCCCAGTCAAAAGTTTTTACAAATTTTGAGAAGTTTTCAGGAAGTTTTCTAGACCCCTAGAGATTCTGTTTTATTATTTAGAAAGAAATGAAAACCAAATTCCCAAACCTGCCATCAGCTCACGACTCAGGCCCGATTTAATTGGATGCTTAGTTACTGGCACCCACAGGTTGTTTTCCTAGATTGCACAACCAGCCAGCGGTGACAGCCTTTCTTTTTGGTGCTGCCCTGGTACAAAGCAACTGAACCCTTCTGTGACCCCTGGGAATCCCAACAATAGAGATAATCAGTCACTGCACACACAGCTCTCCAAAGAGTGATCACTTTGTCTCAGGTCTTTCTAGAAAACCATTCAGAGTTTTGCAAGCATTTTAGACTTAATGTTTCTCAGGGTGTAGATTAAAAACTGTGTTACTTAGAGGAACAGTGTGAAACAAATACTACATCAAGTGACAGCAGAGTTGGATGTTGAAGTATAGAGGCTGAACATGAAAAGTTTTGCTACTGAGGTTGCTTTGAATACAACAGAGTAGGAATTCTTCCTCCTCCTCGCTCCACCTCCCCCCTCAAAAATACACTGAATCAATGGGATGGTGCCCTGTGCAAATGAAACACCATCATGTTTCATGTCAAAACGTACAACCGCTTTAATCTGGCTGAAGGTGAGGCTTTGAAGCTGATGTCAGATACAGCTGGTACAGAAAATCTGCAGGTCATTAAGCTTCCTGCAAGGGAGACAAGTACGTTTTCAAGGTCCATTTTGGAATGCGGCTCGGAGATCCTCAGGTCCTCTAGTTCCTGTTCTAAAGCCCGAAGCTGCAAGGCTTGTTTGGGTTTTCTGTGAGATGCTTTATGGACTGTTGCTTACGGCATGGGAACCCAGTTAGTTTCCAGAAACTGAATGTGCTGTTGGCTTCATTCTTTTCCTGTGGTGATTTGGACTGTATTTTACCTCTTCAGTTGTTAGAGTAGCTGGAGTGATGCAATTACAGCATGAGTATTTAAAACCATCAGTAATGTCTCAGCTTCCTGGGGAGCTGGGAAGAAATCAGGGAGTGCACAAAGGGGGTTTTTTTGCGCTGACTGCAAACCGTTCAGGCCACTAGATGTCCTTTAAATTTAGTTGGAGATTTGTGCTTAGAACAGTCCAATTTAGGCTACCAAGTGCAGACATTTTCTGTTAAGGCTAAGCGTGCTGCACAGCCAGAACGTGTGCTATTTTGGTTGCAATCTGATGAACACGTGAAGGGTAGAGAGGGAAAACCTGGCAACCTCTGGCATTCCAGTCCTTCCTTGTCCCTGCAGCTTCCATTGTTGTGATGCTGCCTAATCCGCTTTGCCCACTCAGAACTTAAGCAAACAGACATTGTACTCGTGGGGAGTTGTGCAGCATTTAAAAAAAGGTCTGAGTTTGTTGAATAAAGTTGGATAAGTACTGGGGTAGCCTGGTGTCAAAGGTTAGGTTTCGTTATAGCCAAGGTAGGGTGGGGAACTGACATACTGTAGCTTTTACTGAATGATCTGGTTTTTAAGTTCTCACAGCATGCTTAGAGAATTAAAAGTACTGTACGCTTCAGTCCCTTTCCTTGAAAGTGCCCCCGTTACCTGCTATCTGAGAAAAGATTTAGGCCAGGTAATAATGCAGGTAATTTATTTTAACTTCTAAATTCACATACTTTGTCTTTTGAAATGCTGAGATAAAGGAGATCTTTGGAACAGAGGGATTACAGGCTTATTTGAATTATAAAGGCACTGACCTCAAGCAGCCTTTTAGTCCGACCTGTTGTTCATGTGGTCAGTTTAGAATCATGTTTCTGTGATACTGAGTTCAGAGGTTTACCTAATTCTAACAGTAGAATTTCTACCAATCAGGGATGTCACTGTAAGTCATCCCTTGCCCTGTATTTTCACCTTCTGCCTTGTGTTGCCTCCGATGGTTGTTTAACCTCTCAGTTAACTGAATCAGCTTGCTAGTCCAGAAAAAAAGCTGAATCATTTGCTGCTGGCTTAGTGAATTGAACTTTCTCCCTGTAAATGGAGAAGCACCAAAGCTGGTGAAGCAGCAAGACCTAGACAACTGAGAGCTGGGGCAAGAGGAGGGCAGGAAGCTGATGGATCTCTTCAGCCGTCTTAGGACACCTTCCCCTAAGCGTGCCTTACTAAAACTTCTCCACTTTGCATGCAAAATATTAGAAGTTGATTGGAAGAGAAGCCTCCCATGCATCCCCCATGGGACCTCCAGACCAGCAGGTTTCTGGTTCTTCTGGGTTAAGTGGGTCTTTGGTGAAAGAGGGTCATCCCTACGTAAGTGTTTGCTTCCAGCAAGTAGGTATTTCATGTTTCTTTTATTTAAAAACTGTTTTTATGCAAGATTTCCTACTGAGCCCTTGTCAAGATTTTGTATTTTGCCTCCTTTTGTGGAAATCTCTATAATAGTTTCCTTTTAGAATGAACTACAAATTCGTCTTCCAAACCTAAACAAAGTCTCTGTAAAGCTGCTTCCAAAATCTAATCTAATCAAGGCTACAGTTCCTTGACTTCACACTCCCAGGCAGGCACTGCCTGAGAGGAAGCTAAGGCACCCAGTTCGCTGTCTTTTTGAGTGAAAAAGAAAAGCATTTCCTGTAGGATAAGGAAAAACTAATGAAGAAAGAAAGAGGAAAGGCTGAAAATGAGAATTTGGACACATAGTGTGTAAAAAACATTAAATCAGATTAAAATCTAATTAAAATCTATACCTCTAGCTACTTTTCAACTTAGCTATTCTTGCTTACTGTCAGTTGGTGTGGACTGTGTTTCTGCTGGCTAACTACTGTGTGGTAACAATTTTTCTTCCAGTCAAACCTGACCTACCTGTATCTCCCCACTTGCTTCATCCCAGGGCTTTTTTTGCAGAAATTTTGGCAGTAAGGAACCAAATAAGCAATTGTTTGTATGAGGTGTGAATCCACTTTGCTTCAGTATGTTCAGAATACCTTGCAAACTCTACTATTTATGCAAGGTTTCAGCAGAGTTTACCTCTGAAGTAAATATTAAAGTGAAACGGGGTACAGCTCTGTTTTTGTGTGTAGAGCATTATTATAGACCTCGTTAGGTCTATTTTTCCTGCTAATACGGCAAGCTGATGGGATGAAAAAAAGCAGTGGTCCTTTCCTGAGCGTGCCAAATCTGTTCTGTAAACGTGACACTGAAAAAAAAACCCCACCCCAAACTACATGGCAGAAGTCAGGCCTCCCAAGGAAAAGAAAACCTGCACTACAACTGTTTGCACAAGCTCAGGCATCTCTTTTCTTAATGTTTCAGACCCTCCTTTCTCTTAACGTTAGGAGGATCATTTATCTGTGTGTACCTAATTTGCTGTTTTACTCAAAAGATTTCCTCGAGGAAATATGCAGAATAGTGTAATTGTGGTTGGATTTTTTTTTTTCTGCTTTTGAAAATTTTAAATTTTTATAAATGTTGAAAACAACTTGATCCTGTTACTTAGCAAGGCCTTTATTAATCTTTCTTAAGTAACAACTTTTATGCTTTTCTTGGGACCCCCTGGTCCCAGCACAAGCTTATGCTGCTACAGTTGTCACGGGTAAGCTGTCCCGACCATGTGTTTGAGATGCCCTCTGAGAATAAGTTCTGTAGGGGATTAAACTTATCCTTACTCACAGCTCCACACAAGCTACTGACTCCTTGTCCAGAAGATTTAAGAGTATTACAATAACTGATAGTATCAACATTCCTTTTTTTATGGTTGTCATACAGCAAATGGTTCCAAGTGGTATCTCCCATCACTACCTGCATCACATCTCTGGCATCAACTCAGTGTGAGTAACAAGAAAGGAGCATGAGCACAAGAAAGGAGCCACGAAATGTGAGCTGTTCCACACAAAAAAGATGCACGGCTTTCACAGATGCATCAATATTGGTGTAGACTTAGTCATGCTCTACTTTGACCTAATAATGGCAATGCTTTGGAATAGCCCCCCCTTTTTTTTCCCTGTAGAAGCAGCTTTGCAGTGCTACCCCTTCATACCCTGTTTCTTGGCTGCAAGAGTAAGATTTAGCTGCTGATACAGGATTCTATAAGGCTTGGGGGTAACGGAGCGGATTAAACATTCCTCTTCCAGCTGCTGCTGTTCACAACACTTTTGACAGTTAAAATACATCACACATTCTCTTGTCTATTTAATATAAACAATTAGTATTTTAAGTGGAGTCCAGAATCAACCCCCAATAGGAGGATTCAGACAGGCAGTTCAGATAGGAAACTAAGCAGTGTCCTAAAAATACATAAAAGTAGTTTGCAGACAGTGCAGCCTATGCCTAACATACTGTCTGCTGCAGCACATTAAACCGTAGAAGGTAAGAGGCAAGTAGCTTGTCTTTTGAAGGTGAATGTTTCATTTTTTATCTCAAAGTTATTTTAGCACAACTTTTTATCTGAAATCTTTAGTAGTAAACATAAAATGAAGGGGGAAAATAGAATGAAAATTAGAATGAAGAATTTTGTTTTCATATAATTTTTTTTTTTTTATAATGAAAATTTTTTGTTAGTCCAGTTTTAGAGGAAAGTTGGTTTAAAGAGAAGCTTCCTTTTTCTTTTTTTTACTGTTCTGGAATGAAGACATTTGAAATCACAAAACTCATTCAAATAAACAAAAAAGTCTGGCTTCTGTATAGGTTTACTTCCTTCAAGCTGGAGTAAACCTGAAGTAATGGAATGGCTTCAATGCAAAATTTTAGCATAGAACCAACATTGTGAGAATAGTAGCAATCTTTGTAGTTTTAGGAATTCTAACATGATCTCTGCAAAGTGCAATTTACTAAAATTTCCTAAATGAGAGAATTTTTAATAAAAAGGTTATAAACTGAAACAGCTCCTCACCCCTTACAAAAGGCATCCAGGACACAATACTATACATATGTAAATCCTCTCTTTTTTGAGTCTAGACTATGCATGGCTCATTTAGAGCCAGAACGGAGAGGAGATAACATTCAGTAGGACACTGCTTCAAACAGGAAGTCTTGAAATTCTCTTTACCCAAGTCAAGGCCCTTGTGGGCTGGAGAATTTCTCTGGGAACCTCCCTGACAACTTTTCCATGTCAAATCTAGGCATGCACCCCAATGTGAAGCTGGACCAGGACTAGCTGTCGTTCAGGACTGAACCTTCTAGTTACTAGTATGAGTACAAGGAATTGTTTAGCCTCACTCCTGCTTGCCAGGGAGGAAGCTACGTTTTAGGGTTTAGACTTTATATCAAGGACTTTCCTTGTGTTCCTTTACAATGGTTAGGGGCTTGATTGCCCCAGGCCCTGTAGGGTCTACAACAGTGCAAATAATGAATCATAAACAAAAAACTTCCCATTTTTGCAAAAGGAAGCCAGGCAATTAATTTCTTCTGAGACATCATTTCAAATGAAATACCCCCCTCAGACCCACACAGCAGCTTCTGCAGCTGCCAACACGGTTTGCACCTTTAAAGAAAGAAAGGAGCAGGGCACAGGGAGTAAAAATGAAAACACCTTCAGGTTGTTCAATTTCCTGTTTGTTTAAATTTGTCCTTCCTGACATGCAGATTCATCACAGTCCTTTCCTGGTGACTACTTCATTAGATTAGTTTAGTTATGTATTCAGAGGGATTTTTATCTTCTGACTCATAAAATTCTTGTTTTCCCCTAAGAATTTCCTGTGTCTGACTGGAATTTTATGTCTTTGTAGTCTTAGCTGGACTCCTTGAAGAAATTGCTTTCTAAATTACTCTGCTTTTGAGGCGTTCAAATAGAGTCTCAGGAGCCAGCTCAGAGCGTGATTCCTGCTCTTCAGGAAAACTGATCCATGCCAGCACTTCATCTCTTAAAATTTTGATCAGAATTTTTCTTAATCTTTTTGAACTCTTCCTTTCTCAACAGTACTTCCCCTTGCTGCCCACACCTTTTCCATGTGTCCACTTCAGAATATTTTTGTCCAGTTCTGAAAATGCACCCCAGTGGCTCGGAGTGCAGCCTGCAAGCCAGTGCCATCAGGTTTTCATCACTCCCTTGCTATAAAGCAGAGAAGCTAAGGTTACGAGTATATTGGACCATTTAGCAGTTGATGAGAAATGCCTTTGTATATCCCTTTCCTGTCTTTTTTTAGTTCTTTTGGAGGAGGGTGAGAGCCAGGTTAGGCTGGAGCCCTGATGTGTGCTTCTTTGAAGGGTTTGGTGAATTGAAGGTGATGCTTTTTGACATATGAGCTCCGGAAATGTATTGACTGACTGTAGTGCCAGCTCGCCTGCTTACACAAGGGCTTTGCCTGCCATCCTTTCGCTGTCGGCGCGAAACGACGGCGCTTAGCTGCCCTTGGCCATTGGAGCTTGGTGGTACCTCTGGGTGTCTTTGAACTGAAGTAAACAACAGAATGGCACCCCGCTTGTTTTCCAGAAGTCTGGGTGAAAAAGCAGGAAAGAACTGCTGACCTGTTGCTTTTTTTGTGTCTTTTCTCCTCATGGTGTTAGGCTGTGGCTGGAGCTCCTGCATAGGTGCCCGGAAATGCGGCTTCCCAGGAACCAGCCTGTGTGTGTCTGTGTGTGTGTGCCTTCCCCCAGTACCTTCGCTGGTGGGATCGGCAGGTGGAGACAAGAACAAGGCTTTGTGCTGCCATCGTGACACCAGCCCCGGCTCCCCACACCCTGAGGTGGCAGCTGGGCTGTCACTGTACCTGGGACTCCTCTCATGCAGGTGCCTTTCCAGACCTTTGGTGCACACAGCCCTTCTGGAGGCAGTGGGAGAGGGGAACAGTGGAAACATTACGCATCCTCTTCTTGTAGAATCATGGAATCATTAAGGTTGGAGAAGACCTCTAAGATCATTGAGTCCAACCTCTAGTCCAACACCACTGTGCCTACTAAAGCATGTCTTGAAGCTCTATGTCTGGATGCTTTTTGGACACCTACAGGGATGGAGACTCCACCACTTCCCTGGGCAGCCATTTCCAATGCTTCACCACTCTTTCAGTAAAGAAATTTTTCCTAGTATCCAATCTAAACCTCCCCTGCCGCAACTTGAGGCTGTTTCCTGTCATCCTATCACTTGTTAATTGGGAAAAAAGCCCAACACCCACCTCACTACAGCCTCCTTTCAGGTAGTTGTAGAGAGCCGTAAGGTCTCCCCTCAGTCTCCTCTTCTTCAGACTGAACAATCTCAGCTCTCTCAGCCAACCTTTGTAAGACTTGTGCTCCAGACCCCTCTTCACCAGCTTTGTTGCCCGTCTCTGGACATGCTGCAGCACCTCAATGACTTCTTATACTGAGGGGCCCAAAACTGAACACAGGATTTGAGGTGTGGCCTCACCAGTACTGAGTAGAGGGGCGACACCAATTCTGATACAAGCCAGCATGTGTTGGCCTTCTTGGCACTTCCTTTCTCTTCTTCTTCTCCTCTGGGGTTTTCATTTGGGAGATGCCCACTTTTGGTGTTCAGAGAGTCTGTGCATGTGTACCGGCTTGCCTGCATCCTGGCTGTTGGGGCCATCCCAAGCACAGGCACCATGTGATGACCTATTTCCCCAGCAGAGGAGTCGGGAGGTCTGCTCCACCTGGGCTGTGAGACATCTGAATGGCCCAGAGGAGAGAGCCCAGAGAAACACAAATACGGTGCAGCCACCAGTGTTATGGAAGAGAGTATCCAAAGAGCGTCCGTAGCTGAGGATGTGAACTGTGAAAGGCACTGCGTGATGGAGACAAATCCCCACAAGTATGGAGTGTTCTCCTTGGCATACTGAACACATTTGTTAGAGGACTGCATGCCCACTCCTGGCATCTTGCCTCTCTCCAGCGTTCTCCTGTACGTTGGCCCATTTCCTTTTTGCTGACTCTCTCTAAATTTTCTCATATTCTTCCTCTTTCTTATTGCGTCAGGTTTCTTTTCCAAGCCAATTACGCCATTTTACGTATTTCTTTACCTAGAGTAGCGTAAAAGAAAACAAGACCCTAAAGTGAGTTGAGTGTTTATAAACCAATATTATTTGTCTGCAAAAACATCTAGTGAGTATAATTGACTTCCACTGTGACCATTTGTACTGTGCCTAATTACAAACGCACTTAGCTTAGGTTGAAAATGATTTCCATGCCTTGAGCAGTTTGTGTACGGTCCGTTTGTTTTATTTAGATTATTTATTCAAGTAAAAAAATATAATAGAGGGCTAATCCAGAAGAAAAAGAAGAAATCCAAGACATGGTCCTGTAAGGAGTAGCTTAGGCACCTGAGCAAATAAGAGACCTGTGCTGGGCTGATCTGTGCAGGAGCCATATTAGTGTTGTTCAGGCTTTGGGTGATTCCAGAGGCAAGCTGGGCTTCCCCCAGCAGAGCATTAAAGGAGAACAGCTCCGCATGAGATAGGTTTTTAAGCAGTTTGCTGTTTCTTTCCTTGGACTGCGTTACCAGCTCCATAGTATGGCTGTGAAAAGTTTTCCTTCTTGAAAGAAAATATGGGTTTTAGCAGAAAGGGCATGCTTTGCTTTAGAAACCATAACAGAAAGCAAAAGAGAAGGTGAACATTATAATCTGAAATACAAACTTTTCCATTTCAATCGTTTCAGTTTTCAGAACTTTTCAAAGTACAGCTCAAGTTTTCCACAGAAAACTTAAAGGAAAAGGAGTGTGTGGGATTGTGTGTGCACATGTATATTGTTTTTGTCAGGCTTTTCTGTGAGGAAAGGTCTTTATTTTCTAGTCAGCGTTATTACCTACCTCTTTTTGTTTGCATAAGAGGTTGTTAAAAAGATTTAAAACTCCCCCCCAAACCAACACTAACTTCAAACAGTCTAACCCCACAAATCATTCCATTTTTTCTTCTCTTAGGATTTTCTGCAGTACCTGTAGCTGTTGCATCCTTTTGTGCATGACAGCGTGGCGTTTAACTGTGTGTTGTAGGGACAAATTCTTAGAGGCAGAGGGTGATGTAAAGTTATGCTGGGTACCACGTCCAGGTGGCAGACAGAAGTACCTCAGAACTTTCTGCATGAAGCTGCAGCGAGTAACTTCTGCACTTCCCAGGTGAAGGAGGGCTTCATGCTAAGGTTACTTGCAGGGCTTGACAAGTCTGGAGCTCATGATGAGATTTTCCTGCAGTGGGATGTACATCCTGCTCTGGAAGTGTATCTGTTGTAAAGACTGGCTTAGTGGATAAGCTGTAATATTAAATAAAGAAGAGAGGTTTTCTCTCTCCTGCTTCACGGTGGCTTCAGAAGGAACCATACCTCAGCTTCCTGACGAGTCTTGTCCTGTGACCAAATGGCCCTTAGAGTAGACCTCCTGGTTTGTGGCTCTGCCTTCACCCAGCTGTTCAGTACTCTGTTCTGTCAGCCTTGGGCAGGCATTGCCATCTGCCAACTGACCAAGTCTTGGCCAACATCCTGACAAAAGCTTTCCTTGATGGACAAGAAAATTATGTCCTTTCTTAGTTATTTGTGACCAAATTCTCTGACCGAGACATCTCATTCAATATCTAAAGTAAACAGAAGAAAGGGGGCCTTTGTCTTTTTTCGGTTTTAATCGGTGTAATAACTCTTTCCCTTGTTTCAGAACTTTACAACTGCAAAGAGAGCCTGTTTGTCCAGCTGTAATGAGGAGGGTGCTTGTCTGCTAGAGTACTCAGTGCTGGAGGCATGTTGCTCCGTAGAACAAATACAACTGCAAAAGGAAGACAGTATAGGCTGCGCGCTTTTTTGAGTAAAAATAATTCCGTCTCTGTAGTTTCAGTTTTAGTGTGTAACTGCATTCGAGCTGTTCTTTACAAACACTGTTTCCCAGACACGCATAACAATACTACAGGCAGATATTTCAAAAAACAAATTGTGGATGTTCATTACTTGAAACACCCCATGACAAATTTTTCAAGTATGTACTTCATCTGTGACCGCTGTTCATTTCAGTGCCAGATGCTGATTATTACAAGGTTGTGTTTGCTCTTTTTTTTTGTACTTTCCCCGTGAACACATTGCATTGGGATTCCAGTTTTGTCAAATCACTTCCATTGTGAGGGCTGCCAGCTCTAATACTATCCTGATTTGCTCATCCAGTATGAAAGCTTCAATTATTTTAGTGAATTGCACAGATAACTCATAGGTATATCGATTGCAAGATGTTTTGCAATATATATACATTTGTTTTAGCAATAGTCCTTTTGTAAGGAAAACAAAAACATTTATTGAAAGCTGAATGCTTCGGACTGGGGTTACTAGGTCAACAGTAAATTTTAAAAACTATTTGAGATATTTCTTGATGGCATTTTAAAATTATAGCTCAAGGTTACACTGCTTCACATGATTCTGTTTGGTTCCTTTGATGCCGAAGATCTACAGCTGACTTATGTGTAAGGTATATTTTTAAAAACATTAGCCATGATTTAAAGTAACTAGAGATGCTGTTCAGATGAGGGCAGAAACCCATCCTTTGGGAGGAAGTGAGTTGGGTTCAGTAGTTCTGTTGAACCTGAACCAAGAAAGAAACCATTAGTAACTCAATCTTTCTAAGAAGACCTGAGGAAGATCCTAGCTCCTGCATACCTTTTTGATTTTAGCAGTAGCCCAGACATTGAAGTGTTTCAGAGAAAGGCTTTAAAACAGCCAGCTTGTATTTAGCCATTTTTTAGAGCACAGTGAAAGCACTAAGGAAGCAGCTAGGGCAGTAGTGGTATTGCGATACAGTTATTAATTTCTAAAGAGGGCAGATCCCATGCTTGCATTGCTCAAGAGACACCGGGGCAGTCTTGTTCTGAAAAATTCAGATGTCAAATGAAATTGTAGATGCGAAGTTTCAGATCTCCCTTAACAATCATTTTCAACAAATATAACCTGCTCCTGCTAACAAAGGAATAAATCTGGATTGCATATGCTGTTTCGTAGTAAGTTGTTTTGATGCTCAGAGTGCTGTAGTGGAAGAAAACAAATGCTATCTTTCTTTATGGCTTTTACTTTTTATTTCCCAAGTGAGAAACATAAGGAAAAAACCAGATAACGATTGTCTCATAAAAGCTGCCATTAGAGGTTCCCTTGTTTTCTAAACTTCCCTACCCACGCTGGTCTGACAGCGTGGCATTTGCCTGCTGCAGTAGCCCAACTTTGTTGTTAGCAATAGGTGGCATGTTAGAGATAAGCCCTTTTTACTTTTCCTTACAAAATTAAGCTTCATTCTGTCTTTTTCTCCCCCACCCCAACCTAGCTGCCACTCTGGTGCTCAGCACGTTCTGCTGAAAAACAGTACCATGTCATCCTTCTTATATCGGATTGGTGCTAGAAAGCACCAAATGTTTTCTTTCCAGTGGAATGCATATCTAATGTAAAGTTGTTTTCTGGTCAACAAGAATGTTTCTGTGCCTGATTCTGTTTCTAGCTACATTCAAATAAATCAGATGAACCTCCACTGAAAGTAATGCTACCTGATGGTAAAATATTTGTCAGCAGGAATATTTATTGTGCATTCATCATCATGGAGATATGAAAAATAACCCAGGATGTTAGTCAAAAAAAAAAAATCCCTATGTCTGCACAGACGTCCTACATAACAGCTATGTCACTTTGTAGTTCTACATTAAACTTCTTCGTGAGAAGTTACAGCTGTGGATGCCTGTGTCTTTCAGATTCTGTTTCAATAAACCTGTGAGAAAGAAAAAAGTGAAGGCCCTTCAGCTTTACAGCAGTTTCAAAGCAGAAGCTTTATTACCTTTTTTTTAATCCTATACGCTTCATGTTTTTACACAGACATTTCTCAGTGAAGATAAATGATGAGACTCTACCTTAAAAAGCCTTTGGGTTTTCATTAATTTGCATTAGGTTAAAAGGGAATCAGAATTCTAAAAATACAGCACATCAGAGAAACAAGGTATTTTTCAGGTCAAGGTCCTCTTTTCCATCTGGTGCCATTTGGTAGTTCTAACATCTTCCATCTCCCCCTACCTCTCCATCTGTAAATAACTCACTGAAGTAAATGCTTGGAATAATTACAGCAAAGAATGATAAAATGCAGGTTGAACTTAATCTCTTTGGGATCTAAAATGAAAAACATAACTATAGACATCACAGTTATTGAAAACTGTGGAGGTCTCCAGTTGGCAGGTGTATGAAATGGGAATAATGTTAGAGCATTAGATGCTTTGGGATTGCAGTTGCGCTGTTCAAAAAAAAGACAAAAGGCAAATTAGTTCAGAATAGGGGAAAAATAGCCTAGCAGGGCTGATTTTCAAAAGCAGCCTGCCATTTTGCTTCTGCAAATAATTATAGACTCATATTTTAACGGTTAGATGCCTAAGTGCTTGCATCCATTTGTTAGGAAGTTGAAGATCTAACTACAACAAAATGTGTGCAACTTGCAAAACTGGAAGGAGGTTTGAGAGGCTTCCAAAATTGATCAATCAATCAACAGCTGGACTGCTTTCCAAAAGTTTAGGGGAATAAAATGTTTCTTTTTTTTTTTTTTTTTTTTCCTTTTTTTCTTTGCATGAGGTCAGTATTGCCCCAAGAAAGAGTCCTGGAGCAGCCCACGAGATAAGGTGCTTTAGAACCCCCTGGGTTAATGTGAAAGAAACAATCTGCTCCTCCTGGGCTTTCATATCTCTACCAGAAATATACAAAGGAGGCTGGACTGTAGGTGCACTGTTTGCTATTCCTGCCTTACTCAGGCATGACAACTACTCTGGCGTCTCAATTTAAGAAGGAGACAAAACTGTTCTGTTTGTCAGCTCTCCGGGACTGCTTTGTGCTTGCTGGCTGCCTGTGTTGGCATGATATCCACATAGTGCCAGCTGCCTGCATAGGTGCCCGCCTTAGGTGGCTCATTAGTAGTAAGGATTCAGTCAGGTAGAGAACAGGAGGTCTGAAAGTGAGAAAGAAGATGCCTCTTGAATTTGAATTTGAAACCCTGTGCCCAGGGCTACAAAAAGCAGCATCCAGCATAGGTAACCAAAGCCAACATTTCTCTTCTTCCCACTGTTGCTGCCCAGGGCAGTACCAGGCCATCTCTGCTCTAAAGAAAGCATTCTTTGACAAATAAAGAAGCGAGCACCACTGTCTCCTCTTTGCCAGAATAGGGACCATTGTGAAAAAAGAAGGATTTGGTTTTGGTGAAGGGATGGGGGATTAATTTTAGAAATGCCGTGCAGCTTTCACAAAATATTTGGGGGATGTCGCAGAATGAGGAAGAATGGGACATGACTCAGTATGTGTGACACCCAGCAGCATAAAATCCTTTCTATTACTCATGCAGGATGGAGCGGAAAAGATCTGTCAGTAATGCTCAGTTTACACATGGTTTTCACTTAAGTACTTGACAGAGGAAAGTTTCATTGCTTTATTTAGAGTGTTTTAGATACAAGAAAGGATCCTCACTATATATCTGAAAAAACTATTCATCTCTGTGGCCGGCTTATTAGTGTACCAGCAGTTGGCCCTTAGGACATAGCAGCCCGACCCCCATGTAAAGGGTCATTAAAGTGAGCACAGACAACAGACTCTTATTTTAAAGCCCTTTTATATTGCCAGTGCGATGCAAAGTGACGGTGAAAATAAGAAGGAGCCCATTTTAAGTGTCTATACCATTATAAAAATCGCTGACCGTTCCTGTATCATACTCTTCCTCAAACTAAACTTTACATTCAAGGATAAATGTATTCACAAATCTTAGCCCCGCTCACACACACAGAAGTACAAATGTCATTTGAAATTGTTCGCTTAGCTGGGAGACTCCTTCCACCCCCATCTGGTCTCTCTGCCCCTTTTCTCCGGCAGCTGCTTCTTCCTAGCTGTTACGTGTTTCCTTCCTTCAAAAGACAGCAGCCCCACTCCTGCTGCCCGTCAGCTGTGGTGAGCTAGACCTGACAGAAAGTCCCCACCCAGGGTGGGTTGAGTCTTGGCACCAGTTTGAAAAGGGTCTCCTCCAGTGCAGTGCTAAGGGTTGGAGTTTCTCTCTCTGAGCTCAGCAGAAGTGGAAGAGGTCCAAGATGGTCTTCTCTGCCCCCATTTCTGCAGAACCAGGCCCTTCCCAAGTAGCCGGATAGCCTTCAAGGACAGGCTGAAGCTTTAATGCCCGGCCACCAAGCAGTCTAAGATCTAGAGCGAGTCAGGCATTTTGCAGCCTCACAGCAGGAAGGAGGCAGAGGCTCAGGAGGACGGGAGCGGAGGAGCAGCAGGCAGAGAGACAGCAGGAGAAGGAGCCTGAGGCCTGCAAAGTGGACGCCACTGCTGGGTTGTTCAGCACTTAAAAAGCAGAAGGATCATATGAAGGCTCCACAGGAGGCTGGTTGGCTTTCTACAGGAGTGGGAGTTGCCTGATGTGCAGGCAAGCAGACTGCTTCTACAGCTTGTTTCTGGCAGCTTTTGAAGTAGAGAAAATGGCCAAAGAAGGCTTAGCAAACTATCAAATGGGTTTTCCACTTTAGCTCCGGAGAGAGGAAATGAGACAGCAGAGGGGGATTGATTTTCCTGGTGAGTTTGGCTCGTCAACTCAATGAGCAGTTCGCTTGTCTTCCTCTGAAGGTCAGCAGAGTGACAGCATGTCTCACTGTGCCTGTCAGGACCTTTTCTGCTGCAGCGTTTGCTCAGTTTTCAGTCGGCCACTGTGGGGTTACTGGGTCATCGCACCAGTGCTGGTGGCTAACGCGCCACGCCACTCAAGAAGAGATGGCACGACTGAGAGTTAGAAGTCCACACTGTGAAGGCACAGTCTGTTTCTTAGTCTCTATCTTGGGGACCATATGCATCAGTGGTGGAGCCTTTGGAACGTGTGTCATGTGTAGCATGAACAGACAGCCCAAATTGCCGTCACTCCAGTAGAGTACAAAGGCTACTTTAGGAGCTTGCCTGTTTATATAGATTTCAGACGACTTCATTTTTTAAAAGTGCATGGAGTGCATCCAAAGCAAATAATTTTTCTGTGGTGAATGGGAAGACCAAAAAGAAAAGTCTGGAGAAAGGAGGATGGATGGTCTTTCTTTAATGTCAAAGCTGACATAAACATGTCTCCTCCAAACCCTTCTCACAAGATAATTTTCTCAGGAAGACACAGATTGCTTCAATCTTTGTGTAGCAGCCTTTGAAGCTTCCCCCTTATTGCTGTTATGGAGGAGGCAGGGTTGTCTTTGAGAATTTCTGCAGTGCTGAATTGTTCCTCCTCCAAAGGCTTTCACACAATCAGATTGTTGGTTGCTCTGAAGAGCTCCCTCTTTGGAAATTCCCTCTATCACACAAGGGCAAGCTGATATGCCTGTTTTGCAAAAATTACTAAATTAAAAAAACTAAAAAGTCTTCATTAAAAATATTTTGACTGGCTCTATGTAAGGCCTCATTTTTTCTTAGGCAGAGGCCCAGCTAAGAAGATGACAAATGGTGTTGGAAAGGAGCCACCAATTAGGAGACATCGATTTTTCTGTCAACAGGATAACCCCTTCTGCAAAACTTGTCATATGTTTATTCCTGTTCTGTTTGCGAAGGCATTTGTTGGGCAGGGATATTTTGCATGAGGGGAAGAATTTATAAATTGTTTTTTTACGGTTGTCATTGCTGCACTGTTTTGAGTTCCTGTTGTGTGGGATATTTTCTGTGTTCGGGGTTCTTGTGCCTCGAGCCGTCTGCTGTCTGTAACTCTTCCATTTGCAATACTTTCTGGGAAAAAAATTAATCTACTTTCTTCTGCCATGAGTTCTGGGGTGAAAACACTTGTGACGGTAGTAGGCACCTTGGTAACCCGGCAATGCTTAGGCATCCTACTATGTGTGTGTTTCCAGATAGAAGCAAAATGCACTTCTGAGCATTACATTCTTAAAATTTATGCCTGTTACGTTTGCATCCTAGTACGTGTTCTTCTATATTTAATGGTTTAATATACAACTGAAGACATACAGATTTTCTTCCAGTTTACACACTCTCCTTAGCCACATTAAGAAAGCGTGATAGCTTCTACATCTCCTTTTACTGCACAGTAAATTTTACTCACTTTATTTATGGGAAGATGTACACATCCTTTATTCATCTGCATGCAGTGATTCACAGATGCTGCTGTGTTTCTTAATAGCACACCATACGTTATTTTATGAAATCATCAGTAGCAAATGCTTAACAGAGATAAGAAGAAGAAACAATGAAGTTTTCTATATGTGGGCGTATGTGTAACACATATAGAGCAAGAGTTGCCTGTGCGTGTTATGATATTTGGCAAGAGACTGAATGAGAGGGACAGGCATCTGGTGGGGTTTCACATGGGCACGGGTAGATGTTGACATGACCTTAAAGCCTATCAGATTCTTATGTGGGAACCCGGCTTCAGGAAATGGAGTGTATGATGACAGGTTTTTGAGAAGTGACTGAAAAGTTAAAGCTGTGTAATGAGTATCTACTGGGACATTGAATAGACTTGTGTTGTTTTTTACCTGTGCTGTGGAGACAGAAAGGCTTGGCATGGAATAGTTAACGAGTGGTGTGAAGTGATGCTGCTCAGTGCTCAGCTAACAGCTGTGTTGAACATATGTGTTAATGAGCGCAGTTGTTTTGTCCTGGATGCAGACCATATGCAGACCATCTACTAGTGTCTAATATAGACATAGTTATGACTCCACCTGCCCATGGCTGATCTGGAGCACTCATTACTGTTTTGAAATCTGAGCAGTCATCTCACTACCTCTAATATGTGATGGCTCAGGGTCCGAGCACATCCTTCTGGGTGCGACCGTGCTTGGTGAAGGCAAAGGTTAAGGCAGGTTTGGGGGCTCTAAATTGCAACTTACCAATTCTCTTTTAAAGCACATTTACACCACAAAAGCAAAACCACTTGTACTCCATAAAATCTCACTGTTTGTCTTCAGGGTGGAATTTGTATTTTTTTAAACCAACAGTGAGGCTGAATCTAGCTTACCCAAGTAACTCCCTTTGAGCCTGGGCTAAACTGGTACTGTTCCTTGTGGTAGAGCACAGGAATCTCTGTTGAGATGGAAGATAGGCAGGTAGTGGCAGCTTAGTCCTTGGCTGTAAACAACTTTGTATTTACAGGAGAAATTTTCCAAAGTACCTAAGTGATTTAGGATCCAAAATCTCCATTTCAGTTTTCCCAGCTCTGGAGGGAGATAAACATTTTTCAAAGTGTGATTCTGTCTTGCTTTTTACAATGCCATCTGCCACCAAGATGCCCTCTTTTTTTTACTTATCTTATTCCTCTTTTCCAGGTTGGCCTTCCTTCTATGATGTGATCAGTCCCGATGCAATTGCTTTCAATGATGATTTCTCCTATGGGATGCATCGGATTGAAATATCCTGCAGTCAGGTTAGTTTATAGCACACAAAGACCATTCCGAATGGCAAAGGCTGCAAAAATCATTACAGCATGCAGTACTTTCTCTAAGATTTGCAAACCTTTCAGTTCCATTAAATAGTAATCATTGTGAGAGAGCACAATGGGTTGTAGGTATAACAGCTGGGTGGAATGAGCTGAAGGCACTAAGGGCTCACTGGAATGCACATTGTTTTCTCATGTGAGATTTAACAAAGCAGATGTAAATGGTTGGACTCGGTGCTGAGTCTACAAAAATTGTCTTCCTGAAGAAGGTCTCTTCAAAGGAGTTTCTGAGCCAAAGCCTGAATGACTGACTCCTCACGTGAGCAGCTGGGAGGGAAGATGAAAGTCGCGGAGCGACTGTCTGTGTGCTGATTCCATCATTGTGCATTACTGTGCAGCAGTGCTACCTCATTCCCAACACTCGTTCCCAGCGTAGTCCTAATGGCTGCCTCAAACAATCCCATCTGCCATAATAATGAAGTCAGTAGTCATTGAAAACATGCCCACATTTTCCATTGTCTGTCTTGTACTACTTTCTCTCATCCTTTGTGCTGCCCTCCTCTGTATGAAGGGAATGGCATAATCCTTACTTAGCAAAGGGATAAGCTGCTGCCTTGGCACTTGGCAGACGTGCCCAGCGGCTTATGATCCTCTGGCTCCACATGCTCAGACTCCTCCCGAGAGAAGCAGCAGCAGCTTCATCCGGGCCGTGAGAATTTGCTGTTCTTGTTCCAGACAGTATTGATGGAGGGATAACTGATTCCATTCCTGACAATATGCATGTTTACTCGTCAGTCAGTCCTCGTATATAAATGCTTAGAGTGAGTTAGGAAGTGTCCTAAGAGGAGGCAAGACTGTGTTTATGGAGAATCCCATTGACTTCAATATGAGTAGAAGGCCAAATCACTGTGTCTGCTAGAATGTTGTATGTACAAATAATTCTGTAGTTTTTACATTAAAGATATGCTGAATCCCTGAATCCCCTAGTGAGGTAGCAATGGGACAGCAGACTGGGAATCTCGTGCTTGACCAGTGACTACTGGCATACTCAAAACCGCAACTTACTCTCTTCAGCTCTGCTTAGCAGGGCTCAATAGTGCTAAAATCAGAGTGCTGTCAACCTGCTGAGCCCGTGTCTGCTGACACCGTTCAAGAGATGGCCAGAGATCCCGGTTTCACCTGAGAAAAGCCCAAGGCAGTCTGTGGTCAGGCCAAGGAATCTGAGAATGTCATTTACCTGTTGCCAAACAAAATAGCGTTAGCAGACCTGAGACCAGCAGTATTAGCAGCAGTCACATGCAGACACCATAAAATTAAAGCAAACCCAAAACCTGAATTTAAAGCATTAAGAAAAAAATACGGCCAAGGTTGCTGTATAATCCAATGGCAACTTTCTACCAGCTGCTCCAACTTCCTGGGGCAATAAACCCACAGATGATCAGATCACACAGAAAAATAGTTTGAGGAGTGGTGAGCACCTTTGCAGCCACCGTTCGGCACAGTTAATAGTGCTGCACCGTGTATCTATAACAAAACCATTTCCTTCCCTCCTTGGAGCCTTAGGAATGTGAATCACACATGCAGCTGGAAAAAGTGCGGTTTTACTGCAGCCTGGAAAGCAGTGGTATTGATATGGCAGGCCTTGGTAGAACTGGAGGGAATAGTCTCTCCCACACCCAAAAGCTTACTAATCTTTCGCAGATGAAAAAGTAGTTGGTTTTTCTTTGAAAGTCCTTTCACCTGTCTGAGATAATAAAAAAATATCTCTTTTAAAGTTCTCCATCATAGAAAGCAAACACTTGGGGAAAATTGTTGCAATAGGAATCAAAGACATCCATGGGATTATTCTAGAAATAACTTCTACTATGTTTTTGAAAACACATCACCCTGGATGTATTTAAAAGGCCAATGATTAGTGACAGGTAGAAGCTAATTACAAATGCACTTGAGGAATACCATAAAACTGGTTCCATCTCTCTTTTTTTGCTCTTTCCTACTCGTGAGTCCCTTCCCCCGAGGTCTCTCTGGCTATTATTTGTACCTGTACCAATCGATAAAGTTCTATAGTCACAGAGCGCTATTTGCACACTGATAGCTTGGACTGAGCTGCAGCAGCTGACTGCAAGCTGCTCTCCATGCTTCCCAGCAGCATATTAGAACCAGGAGGCTTGGGAGATCCAAGCATACTGACAGTTAGCAATGATCTCCCCTTTCCTGCTCCCAAACACACACTTCAGACGCTTTGCTCTAACCATTTCGCCGTCCCAGTGCTTTCTGCCCAATGTATTTACGTGCAAGGCCACAGCAGATGATTGCTTCTCTTTGGGAGGCTTCGCAGACGTGTATGTACGCCGTAGAAAAATGCTCGGCACCTATTATGTGCGGGGAAGACGTAAAATCAATTCATCCTTTGTCCTCTCAGCTGAGGCCCAGGTTTCTTATGCTGTGATACAAAGGATTGAATTATGTTTCTTTTCAGGGCAGATGAGTTATAGAGTCCTCCTCAGAGAGAATCACCACATAAATTTTTGGTGAGGGGTAATCTCAAAAGGTAACAAATTTTGCAGTAATACAATCCTGGTGTGATTCTGCCATCAGAAGAAGGTGTAATGAGACTACCTTGGACTCTTGCACAGCTTCTCAGGTTTTGTGAGGAAAACCTTTTTGATCGATAGTCTTCATAGTCTGTATGTTTGTGAGAATATTACTCCTGCAGACCGCTTCTCTCTACGGTTTCTCTTGTTCTATTTCTGTCCAGTGGAGAGGGAATGATTTATCTTTGGGTAAACGTTAATCTGGAAAAGATCTGTTTAACACTTCTAGCCAGGAGGTTTTGAAACATTCTCAGTTGAGATGAGATGATTTAATTAGGATACTGAGCATTTAGAAAAATATTCTCTCTGGGACACTAAGTTTTTTTAGATTTTTTAGGTATGGAAAAGCTTTATAATCGGGTGAAATGCCTCATTGTGAGAGACCTCACTCTGAGAAACATCTCAGGTTTTCTGCCCAAACTGCTTAAAAAAAGTCTTTCAGTCTAAAGCAAAATGAAATAAAATAAGTTGTGGGGAATGGAGGAAAAGGTGGCGAGACGGCAAGCTTTTCAGAAAAAGACCTGATGCTTTGTCTTTTCTGATTCCCATGCAACTTCCCTTTGCCTTTTCCTATTTGCCATGTGTTGTCTTCCTTCCTTACAAAGCTGAGCAGCTGCTAGTCATCCTTGCCTTTTCCTGTGACCTCAGGGAGTTCATCCTGCTGATACCATGTGTTAGAAGTGCCCTTGTTTGTTACTGGGGTCCTTGCTGGGCTGTTTTGGGGGCACTTTTCTGGGAGCAGGGAGCCTGCCCTGGGGTGTGACTCTGAGGTGGGCCTGATGGGTGGCAGCGCTGAGGCTCCGCGTGCCTGCTTACCGTGCTCCTAGAGTCAGTGAAGATTGGTGTTTAAGCTGGCCTTCAATGGGAAGAGTTTCTGTACCTCCTAGCTGGCATGAGAGCCTCTCCCAGGCTTTTGGTCTGTTGAGAGAGTTTAAACCCAAACCAAGATTTTACCTGCTTCTACAGGCACCCTTCTTACTGCCTTGGTGAGTTAAAGGCTGTAACAGCAGGAGAACATTAACAACCCATTAACTGCAGGGTAGAGAGATGCCATCACTAAGTCATTCATGGTTTGAATAATCAGTATTGCCTCTATGTATTTGGGATTTTATGAATTAATTAAACGTTAAGAATAATTCACAGTCCTTAATTTTTAGTGTTCGACTGTGAGCCCACAAGCAACTCTGTGATCTCAGTTTCATCATTCCAGCTCTCACTGAGATCAGCTATTGACTTGAAAGGCCAAGGCTCTTGGTAAATCGGCATGACTTTCCTGTTCAAGATAAATATTTCTCCAGTGCAAGATTTTATTTTTTTATTTCTCATGGTAGGTTATAAAAGCAAACTTGTGGAATCTAAGTGACTAATTACAGGAACTTATTATTATCCAGATAACTTGTCAGCCATAATGTGCAGTAATCCTGATATTTTAATGAGTATCAACTGGATCAGCTTCTTCAAAATATTTTCCTCTTCTGTAAAGCAAGGGACTGTTACCTTCCTTACTGACAGAAAGGTGTTCACCCTGAGTACCACTGCGAGTATCTGAGGCTGCTTCATACACAAGAAACGTGTCAACAGACACGTAGTTTCATCTTCCTTATAAAAAGCAAATTCAGCATCATTCCTATTTATAAAAATTACTCCCAGCTAGAGATTATAGATTCAGAAGTATTTTACATATCTTCATTACAGGTCTTTTTCAGTCACCTGTCCCTATCTCGTAGCTACGTACACGGAAAGTTGTGTGAGACGGGTAGTGGATGAGGAGCAGAGGTGCACCCAGAAGGACGCTGATGCTCAGTAATGGCAAGTTAAAAAAAAAAAAAGAATAGGAGGGCTTACTCCAAAGAATATCTTCACTGTTTTAGGTCTGTGCCAGGATCACCAAGGGGTTTAGCGTTTTCTTACTGAGGGGCTATAGCAGATGGCTGCAGGCTGAGGAGAGCCCAGAGCTCAGGCTGTCTTTCTTGTACAACGAGTTAGTGAAACATGGCCGTGTAGCCCTCACCACCGTGGTTTTAACTGAGCTCCTGCCATGACATCATTACACAAACAGGCAGTTTCTCAGAAATAGTGACCCAACCAAACATATGCATGATGGAAAATAACCAGGAAGTTTGGGCTTGAAGTCTCGGGTACCCGTGGTGTCTCAGAAGATCATCTTCCCGCATGACCCTTGCAAATAGGTGTAGGTTGTAAATCCCGCTTGAAAGGGTGGTGTAGGCACTGATGTTCTTCCTTGGAAGCAGCTGCTAGTCATTACTTAACACCAAAGTGATGCCATCGAGCTGTACAGACACACAGTGATACTCTAATGTGGGTTTTTTCAGTGTGGCGCTCACCTGGGCCATATTTTTGACGATGGACCTCGTCCAACTGGCAAACGGTACTGCACAAACTCTGCTTCATTATCTTTCAAGCCAACAGACAAGAACAATGCCGGAGAAGGCAGCGGTAATGCCAGTCCTGCCCAAACAGGCAAAGCTGAGCTGTAGGACGAAACAAAGCCTGCAGAAAACTGTGCTGATCCCACACAGCTTACAAGGAATGTTTTCTAAGTTGCCTGCTCTCTTATATCCTAAGAATGTTTAAATGTATGAATGATTTTTGCACCATCCTTCTTCCTCACCTTTTCAGAACTGAGGCCTTGTCTGCAGGTTAATATTTAATATTTTAATTGAATTGAAAAATGTGTTGACTGACTCCACAGGTTTTCTTTTCCTTTTTCTTTGGAATTGCTTTGGGGAATACTTAAATCGAGAGGCTTTGGCACCATTAGTTATTAGTTTCTTCTTAGTGCTGTGTTACTCTAGGTTTGGACACTATTCCTTTTTTGAGTGGGAGGTGGGACTTCTCTTTATCTCCAGTCTATGGGAAACTTTTGGGCATAGGAAAATCCTGAACTCCCAGCACAACTCTGCTCTGTTGTGACTTGCGAGGCATGCAGCCTTTGGTCATACGCATTCAGCCATCTCCCAGCATCAGCCGCACCCTGCAAAAACTTTTACTTACGGTAGTTCCTTCCCAAGTGAGAGAGGTGGATTAGCCCACCCTTTGGCTAATTTACAGCCCACATTTCAATTCTGTGGTTGAAAGGACATAAACGTTGTCTCAGCATCTATTTTTTCCCCTCTGTTTAGTATTTAAATCAAGGTCTTAACGAGTAAGGCTCACTTTTGTGGGCTACTAATGGGGCTGTGTCTTTTTGTGATTGTGATGCCGGTTCAGCAACTGTAGTTCAATTCTGAGTTAAAGCTGAAATCTTCAGGGGACAGTTACATGGGCAAGTGCAGAGAGAGAGAAACTTGAGAAGTGAAGTAGATGAGGGATGACACTAGGCTCTTTCTCGTCAGTTGCTTCAAGGATTCAAAAACAACGGTTTCTTCTAAAAGGGAGTTTAGGAATGAATGCAGCAGAAAGAGGGACACTCTCCAGAAGTGTCCGGTTTTAAAGATTAACTGGTCTGGGTGCATGCTGCCTACAAGAACACAGCCTTGAATTTGTGCAATTGCAGTGTGGGACATGAGTGAGGGGGATGGTTTAAGAAATGAATGTGGCTCCAGAAATTCTCATGTAGCAAAATTTTCTGTCCCATAGGATGTGCCCTTATGGCTGCTTTTAGATTTTGTTGAATAACAGGTTGTCTGAAGTTGTGCATAATACTGTTCTTTAAGCTATACTATACAGTGTTTGCTAACACCACTTTGCCTTTAAGCGTTCAGAGACTTAATGAATATGATATTTAGTTTATTAGCAAACTTTATAACTGATGTATTTGAATCCAGTTTTATTTCTAGTAGGAGCAAAGCAACCACTGATTTTTATGGAAGCAGGATCAAGGTTTTTATGTCAGTGATAACAAACATATTCTCTAAAATACAAACACCCTTCAGTTAAAATACAGTTACTGTAAAAGCATCCGGAATGATCAGAATTGCCTTTTTTTTAGCAACGTAAGAAAGACGTGAAAAAAAACCCATACAACACCTTAACATCAAATAGATGCAAATAAGGATGATAAATATTTAGGCCTAAAATAGTCGAGGTGGGGTGTAGTGAGCACCTACTCACAAGAATGTTTGCCCAGATGTCCTGCAAAGAATTGCTCATTGGCTACAGGAAAGGTTGTGCAGGCTGACTTTTATGGGTTCAAGGCGGTCCGAGTTTCTCCTGGTCCCATTGGTTTTTAGCAATTTCTTCTAGAAGGACTGCTTATATCCCTTGCTTTTATTTAAAGAAAAGTAAGTTTTCTCTCCCACATTTTCTGTCATAAACATTAGAAAGGCAGCGTCTATAAAAACGTGGTACATAAATGTGGTTTAATTCCAGATTGCTGTTGGATTTAAGCATTATCAAATTTCAGTATATTCCTGCTTTATGTTAAAGAAATATATTACTTAAACTTCAGTACACAGTAATGTGTGCTGTCCTACAGGAGATTTATTTTTGCAGGATATGGAGTGCAATGAAATGAGTCAATATGGTGAGGTGTATGTGATCTCTGGGAGTTAGACCATTTAACATAGGAAATGCATTGTTCTCTCTTGTGCGCAAACTGTATCACAGCACAGTGCAAGGTAAGACAGATTTCCTTTTATTGCTTTTAGAAGATGCTAGTAAGAGATAGTATTGAACCCTCCAATTTTTTCTTTTCAGTCTGGTTGTAAGCATGGTAGAGGAAATTCGGGAGCTGAACACCATGTATAGAATAATAGGAGAATATTTCTGTATGTTCAGATTTTGCACTGTCTAGATGCTTATAAAAAATGAATGCAAACTGTGTAGAAATAGCAAACTATATTTTACAATATCTCTATTGTTACTCAGATGTTTAAATAGCATACCTTAAAATATCATGTAAGACACATGTTATTTATATATACTATATATATATAAAATTGCACATGTTTTTTATATATATATAAGTACACAAACATATATTATCCAAGTATAATTTTAGCCTTTGGTACCTTTTTAATAACTACAACCTTTCCATAAGAGAGTTCAATACTTTTAAAGAATCAAATATATGTTTTGCAAATTAAATTTGTTTTCATATATTTGTTGTACACAAATATAAAATAAATTACTTTATAAATAACTCTGTTCTGCTTCCTTATTTACTCATTTCATGGCAGGTTTTTGTGCCCCCAATTGCAGCATGTCTTAAGGAACTGCTTTTACTTTGCTTTCCCTTAACTTACAGCGAATATTACATAGCCAGGACTTTCCCCAGCAGGTTTCTGGTGGGAGCACAGCACTGCAAGCTAAACTGGTGTCCTCGCTTTTGGGAGAAGGGAAATGTTTAGAGAAAGGCTCAGCTTTTACTTTGCAGAAGTTTTGGCTGCTTCCGAAAGCCACTGTGTGGGATGTGGTGGGTCAGAGCCACGCTGTAGGAGCCCTGTGGTGTCCAGGCTTAGTCTGCAGTGGAGGAATTTGGCTGGAAAGCCAAGGTTTCATCTCTGAGGACGCAAGTTTGGAATGCCCCGTGGGCAGCAGGTTTATACCACTTGGTAGTTCAGCTCTGCAGTGGATTTTAAAGGATGGGTGCAAGAGAGGGGAAGAAATTGCAGGCTGTTTTCAAACCAGCTTCCATGTTTGTGTTTGTGGGAACCAGAGTTACATCAAAATTAATTCCCTTGCTAATTGTTCTCCAGCATTGCAGAGTGTCCTAGGATAGATGACACACTGAAGACTTATTTTAGAAGTTTAGTATAAACCTTGTTGGTCAAAAATTAATCCCTTTTAGCTCTCTGCCTCCCACCCAACTCCTAGTTCCCTCTTAAAACTGTAGTAGTTGGATATTTCTGCCATAAGGGACTAACTGGTACCCCCTAAAATGAAATGCAGCTGGACGCTCCGCAGTGGCTTTGCCCGGCACACCCAGCGTAACTCAGGAGTTGGTCAGCACGTGGAGGAGCTGTGCTAAAGCAGCTCTTCGGAGATGTGCAGTCCTTTTGCTGCTGCGGGCCTGGCAGCAGGGACAAAGGACGGCTCCGAGTTCCCTTCTGACTCGAAGGCAGGCTGTGTTCACAGTATCACAGTATCATAAGGTTGGAAAACACCTTTGAGATCATTGAGTCCAACCCATGACCCAACACCTACACCTACTCCTACTCGTCAACTACACCATGTCTCTAAGTGCCTCATCCAATCTGTTTGGAGGGCATGGCATGAAATTGTGCTTAAGATGTACATCCACCCCCCCACTTCAAACCCAGGGAAATTTCTAGTAAGGGACGCTCTTGCTGCTGCTCACGCTGTTTCCTGGTGTGCCCTGGTCACAGGGTGGGAGAAGCAATGATGGCAGGATCAGCGAGATGAGGCCAGTTAACTCGTCGTTTTATTGTTGTAGATACAGGACTTCCATATATTAAAGGCACCTTAACTGTAAGCCTTTTCCACAAGCTGTGTCGGCTCTCATACGCTAAAAAAATAGTGTGCTATGTGAACTGGTTAAAAGCAGGACCTTACCACAGTGGCTGTAGCATGTATTCCCCACATAAATGATGGTAGGCTGACATCTGGATTTATAAAACAAAGGCATCGCTCCAGGAAAGGAAAGAGAGCTTGTGAAGTAATGCGTTAGCCTCTTATTTGTGCTCATGGGTAAATGGTGTCTGAAGGCCCCGTCATCTCTCCGAATAAAAGGCTAGATAAAAGTGAAGCGCACAGCCTGCCTCCAGTGTCCCAACACAAGGCAGTGATACTAATGACCCACAGGAAACGCCTCTGCCCAGTGTATTAGTGTGAGACGTGAGATGATATTGCCCTCTCAACAGCTGAACTCCACACAAAAGTGGAGCGTTCTGTGGCTGTAGATAAGCTCCGTCGTATTTCCTTTTCTTCCTCAACCCAAAAATGTCTCAGTTAGAATAAGACAACATTATAAGTCAGCATTTCTATTAGGGTGAAAATGAAGAACACATTGTCACAAACATGATGCCGAGTATGGATGTGGGTGTTGGTACTCTATTGATTGTACTGTAAGGCCTCAGTCTTAATTCACTTAGCCCTGTTTTGCAGTCCATTTACCCAACTGAATTTGGTAAGCCGTGAGGTTAGGCCTTCTCTAACAGAATATGTGATATATATTCATTTTTATTATTGTTCAGTATGTTACAAAGTGCCAGCGCTCCTTCACCCATGGTCTGGGAGGGGATGTGAAATACATGGTACAGGCTACTTTCCTGGTCCTAACTCAGAGTTTCAAAATTATGCCCTCTCTTTTCCCACCCTTGAAGGAATTTAAGGATGAAAACAAAACAGTCGCACTTTCAGAATTAAAACCAGTGTGCATTGTACCCAGTACTTTACAGAATGCTTGGCAGAGCTCACCGGCACTAAAAGCAGAGTTACCAGCTTCCAAATTCAGTAGAATAAGACAAAAGGTTGCTTAACTCGGTGACAAATTGCACTAATAGTTCTTGGTTTATCGACTATTAGAATGAGGCCACCTACGGGTCTCACAATAAACCTGCAAAAATATTTAATCCTGCGTATTTGAAGAGCTGCATTCCAGTCTGGATTGCTCCCTCCTTGTTACAAAGAGGCTGGACTAAACTTTTCAGATCATAGCCATGACAGCAGCCAGCGACTGTATTATTTTTGCAGTCACTTCTTTAAGAAAATGTGAGATAATACTTCGAAATGTGCCCCAGTCAGTGGAGTCGGTGAAACAGCCAAAACTCCGAGCAGCGCAGGCATGTGACGTTTTCAAATCCTTATCCAGGCCACTGGTGTAACATCAAATGCAGTAAGGTCGCGGTTATGTCCACGTGGTTTTGGGATCAAGACCTGCTTAGGCAGCCCAAATTGAGAAGAAACCTTCCCCAGAGATCTTCCCCAGCCTTCTCAGACCTTTTGCTTAGCCAAGGTAGGGCCAGCAGAAAAAGAGAAGAGGAAAGGTTTCCAGTGTCAAGCTTCTCTTCCATTCATCTCTCGTTAGAAAGCTTGCAACACTGAAGGCATTGCACTCTGCAGATGCCTTAGCCAGCACATTCTCATTTGGTGCTCTTTATAGTTTCAGTGCAGATGATACCTGCCTAACTTATTTTAGCAAGGAAATTTTAGTGCCCTAATGCAACATTTTCAGTTGCTGCAAGGATTTTATTTTCTTTTAATTTTCAATAGCTGGCACTCCAGGCACTTTTCACTGTAGCCTAAAATCCGTCTAAACTGTGGCTTCACCTTGCCTTAGATCCCCTACTTTTCACTTCTTGTCTGCCCAGGAATATTTGTTCCCCAAAATACAAGCAATCACCTACTGGCATTGTAAGAACCACAACAAATAGCCTGTACCCACTTGCTGGGAAAAGTAGCAGTTCTTTGGAAAAGCAAATAAAATATGTCTTTATTGTCCTATTAAAGTGGACAAGTTGATTTTGTGTGTGGGCTATTTAATTTTTCTGTTTTTCCAGGCTGCCCTGAAGCGATTCTTCTTGCAGTCTGGGTATTGTCTCCTCCAGTTTACAACTTTATTATTGTATTTTTCATACAAATACGAACATCTGGAGAACATCCTCAGGTATAACTGCTGGGCAGTGCAGAAAATATCTACCATGATCTGAAACAGCTTTTTCTTCACATGAAAGTACACCCCTGGGACTGGGAAACTTAGAAGGTCTGTAATGGTGTAGAGATCCTTTCACCTCCAGAACACCACTTCACATTTGGCCTGGATCTGTAACAGCCGTCATCCCTGGTGGTTTCTTAGCTGCTCACTGGGGTTTTTTTGTGAAATTCTTTGGTTCTGGTACTGGTTCACAGAAATCATTGTGGCAGAATCCCCAAGAACCTCGATGATGCAGCAGCTGGTGAGGACATTGAAATCCTCACTGCAGGAAGATATGGTTTCTACCCAGGCAGCAATCAGGAGATGGAAGGGTAGGTGGAGCTGGGCAATGGGAAAGAGGAATTTTCATTTTGCCCCTCGCAGTTTGCCCTTTCTCTTCACCTTAAATTACATGGATTTCCACCACAACACTGTGAGATCACACTCTGGGCAATTAAAATAACACAGGCTTGTGAAACCCTGTAAAAACAGGTCCTAATTCTTAGCTTTATTCTGGTATCTAACACCACTGGCTTCAGTGAAACAATGCTCCTATAAATCTCTGAGCATGGAAAGGACTAAGGTCTACTGAGAAAGATTCCTCAATATACTTGAGATAAAATATTTTCAAGATTCATTAAAATGTTTTCTAGGAATAGGATACCTTTGGAAACCCCGCTCCTCCAAATAACTAGAACAGAGAATAAGAATCCTAAAAACCATGGACTAAATTCTCAAAAGAAAGATGTGTACCAACTCAGCCCCAGCACTTGCGCTGCCCGGGGAGGTGGTGGAGTCACCGTCCCTGGAGGTGTTTAAGGAGAGATTGGATGAGGCTCTTAGTGCCAGGGTGTAGTTGATGAGTAGGAGTAGGTGTAGGTGTTGGGTCATGGGTTGAACTCAATGATCTCAGAGGTCTTTTCTAACCTTGTGATACTGTGATACTGTGATACTTCTGACCCCTCAGTGAGGCAGTGCCCCCACTGCCCTCTGCACGCTTCACCACTGCTCCGTTTTCACACCTTCCTGTAAGTGCTGCAGGAGATGCCTCTTTTCATATACCTTTGCTGCTTCAGCCCTATTGTACAGGATTTTGAGAAAGGTGATAATTCGATCTTGTTCCTAGTTTGAACGATTTCTAGGAAAAAATATCCAAACAGGTTTTTTCCCAAAGCTGAGAAAATTCTAAGGAGTCTCTAGAATTTGTCTCCATGTTGACAGCTTCAGCTGTGTGGAGCACCACCAGTCTCAGCAGCCACCAGTAAGCAATAAATTCAGTATTCTCTGTTGATAAATTACAGTTTTATCTTTGTTTGGCTAGGACTTTTAGTAGCCTGCCAATTCAAAACCATTGCCTAATATATTATTAGAGGGCAAATACTTTCCCGCGTATGTCTGTGGCGTGTAAGCAGCTCCTACCAAAGCCTGGGCATTCCAGCATCCTGCTGAGGAAGGAAAACAGTGCCCCAAATCATTCAGACTGCAGATTTTTCTTTTTCAATAAAATATTTTTTGTTTTTCAAGGTCAGACACTTGGGGCTGTTCAGGTCACAAGACGCCAGAGACTGTTTACTTTGGAAAACAAGGACAGCAGTGGTGGGAGGTGCTTTAGCAACACCCAAATCCAGCATTTTAAACCAAACAACAGTCTGGCCAAAGGGCAGGTTCGCTTATCCTTACTGACACCGTGACATGAAGGGAGAGCGTCCAAGACCTGACTGACATACATGCAACAGGAATAATATTTCATATTCTCTTATGAACTCAAATACTTCAAAGCGTGTGGGAGATCCTCAGATGAGAGGAATAAATATTTTGCACTGGCTGCCGTCACTGTTTATAGTGGAAAGTGATTTCTTGAAAGGCTGAGACAGTGCCCAGTAGTGGATTGCATCTAAAAGCATTTTGGTCATAGTGGAGCTGCACTTTTCCTACACCCAGGTGCCAAGTAGGTTTGCTTCTTCACTTTGGGTATTTTATTTCATCTTTCAGTTGGGTCAGCTATTCAGGCTATGGAGAGTTCTTCAAGACAGATTTTCTTCCAGGTGGAAAAACAGAAGAAATGAATCTTTGAGAAGCTGATGCACTACTTTGCTTCTCCTTGCTAGCTGACCAAGCCTTCTTTTTCTGAGAGTACGGGACTTGTCATATCTGAGGGCAGCTTGGCAGAAAAGGCATGGCCTCCTAGACCTCATCGAATCTGCTCTGGTGAAACCATGTGTCTCCAGTCATTTTCAATCCTAGCTGGGTGGGCACGTGTTAGTTTACAACACTGTTTAAAATGTACGTGGCTTTCTCTGTGTGGGGTTTTTCTTCATCCTAGATTTTCACCACAAACCAAAATTGCCATAGATAACTGCTTTCCCTCTGTGAAGACGTTTGTTTCCTGCTGACATTTAATTAGTAGATACATTCTGTGGGTCAAGTTAGAGGGCAAAAATTAAAGTCAATTTTAGGTGATTTAGCCCATTCTTAACCAGGAAAATGGTGTTTAGAAATGTTAAACTGCAATAAAAATTGATGTCTATGTGGACTCACCTAGAGCTTCACAACAGCAGTGAGGATAAGGCACAGATCTTCCTATTTCAAATGTCTTCAAAACATCCCTTCAAAGAATCTCTATTAGGTGTTAGGAGTACAGAGCCTGTGGCATCCAGTTACATAGTTTTGACCATTTAAGAGACGTGAATAAAATAGAGCTGGTTTCAGAAGCGTACTGTGAATGGATTACTGTTTTAGCCCTGAAAATACACATTTCCTCCAGCAGAATAAAAGTGAGGGAGGCGTTTATGCCACCAGTGTAGGAAACACACATCTCCAATGAGTAAACTCAACTAATGAGAGCTATCAAACTTGCTAATGACTGAGAACGGCCTTGCACTGGTAAAACCTAAGTGGTTTTTGTAGAGCTACTTCCAAGTGACACCAGTGTGAATGAGAAGCAAACGGGATGCTGCACCGATGTAATGCAGAAGTCTAGGTATTCTTAACGGTAGTGAGCGAATATGGAGAAGCAAGTCCAACAACCCCAGCAGAGAAGCCATAGATTGCCAAAGACATGCTCCGTTACCTTGAGCCTTACCTAGTACACGTATTCCTGAACTGACTACATTTTGAACTACTGATGTTCCAGAAAATGGAATCCAAACTCTGCTGCTTTCTGTAAGGAAGGAAAAAAAAGGGCAAAATGGCAGATGGACCCACTGGTACAAGGGACCATCCCTGAGCTGTGCCAGATCAGGCACAAGGACAGAGAGGGAATCCACTCTTACAGACAGATCCCAAAGGTAAGTCCCCAACTTCTGCTTTCCAAATGCACCCTGGGCGATGCGTAATCGCAATGTGTTTGCCATTGTGTAGAGAACGATCTGAACTCTATTCCATTTAATCAAGCAGCTTGTCCTTATCAAGATCTGTGGGCCAGGCAGTCGGCTACAGGAGGCCTGTAAAGGAGTAAGTTTGTGATTGTTTACGAGGTAATAGCTAGAGATGCCTTCAAATCAGCTGAGGCAACCACTGCTTTTAAAAACCAGACGTTAGCTAAGAATATTTGCAATTTGAGGGCAGCAGTGTAACTTTGGACAAAATGCTCACCTCCAACTCACAAAGCGTTTTCATGCCCAAGATTGTATTACGACTTAGAAAACTCACGGCGAAGTCTCTAGGTTTGTTTGAAGACATGCTTGAAGAATTATATGGTGAAACGTTTCATTCTGGCTGTGAAAAAAGTTAATTCAAAACAACTAAAACGTCAGCCATAAAGATGTACAACATTTCTCAGGAAACCTTGTCCACCCTGAACAAATGTTTTCATAAAAAACAGCCTGCCTGTAATAATCACTGTTATTGAAAAGACATCCCAAGGTTGCTGTATGGAAATATGTTAAATACGTTCTGAAATTCAATCTAATATAATTTCAACATTAGAGCTCATTCATAATCCTGTATTAAAAGCCTGTGCAATTTTCATGAAATATGTCCGTCTGTGTAATCATGAATGCTGAATATTGTCATGGCTTTCCAGGAATTTTCAACCTCAATGCAGAGGAAAGAAAACTCTTCCAACTGGACTTTTACACCACTGAGAAGAAATAACAATAACAGCTCTAAACTTAAAATAAACATTTCTGGAAAAATACTATCTTTTAAAAGAGGCTGTGGTCTGAATTTCAGGCTACTAGTAACACAACGCGGGGGCTTCAAATGTGCCACGGTACAGCTCCTTGCTCTGTGTGGCACTAGGGACAAACAGCCCCAGTAGGAAGCAATCTGTTTACTCACGCCTAGATTTAGAAAGTGATGCCTTCAGATAGAGTTGGTGTAAACCCCGTAAATATTTCTGGTTTGAACCCCCAGTCTACAGCTGGTTGTAGCTGCTTCTCTGGTTCTCAAGTGAAGTTTTGCCAGTCCATGCTAATTCTATAGTATGGCACAGCACCACAAGTGGGTTCAGCGTCACGGGAGTGGAAGGGTAAAGAGAAAATCTTCAGTGTCACCACACGTGATGTGCTGGTGTGAGTACACCAGCTGCTCCTCGGGAATTTGTGTTTGTAATTTTATATAAGAATCAAAGCCTATAAAGTAGTACCTGCAGAAAAAAAAAAGGTGAAGAATGGGAAAATTCTGCTTCTGTCTCTAATATTCCTATTCACTGATGACTCTTTGATATTCTTGCTTTTTACGAGCAATCTTTTTTTATTAGTGGAATATTACTGGTTCCATGGCATGACTTTAAAATGATAGGAAAAATTATACAACTGGGATCTCAATTATTCAGCACAGCCATTTTAATCCTTCGTGTTATTCGATCCAGTACAAGGTAATACATGTCTTATTTCCAATTAGAATGCGATTCTCACTATATTCATCATCTATCGAGGTCTGCTTTTCCATTTGCCAGAGACATGAAAGTCTATGATTCAAAGGGTGCCATTCAGACTACCCTACTCGTGGGCAATTATATAGTGTCGGCAGCACTGCGAGGAGGTTTGGTGACTGTAGCCCAAGGCAGCTGGGAGCTGCTGTGCGCTTTCTTCCCTGCAGAGTTTCTCACCAGCTGACAGCGTATTGCAAAAAAGGGTTCCTGAGCGCCTCCCTAGCCCCGCGCCGTTTGTACAAGCTACATTGCAGAGCACTTTTGTTTGAGACTGCTCAACTGCACGTGGCAAGAAGATCTCTTCCCTCAGCATAATGGCCTTATACTGCAAATACAGTGCTGTGTGCTCTGCGACCCCCCGCTTTGCTCTCCTTGCTCTCCTGGGGCTGAGGTGCACGATGCATGAGGGACAACAAGGAGAGAAGAGGAGCAGAGAGGAGAGGAGAATGGGGATGGTGGCGGCTGAAACCAGAGTCTGGCTTTGGCCCATCACTGGCTGCCTTGTGCTGGGTGATGCTGGTCCTGCACCCCTCCTTCTGTCCCCATCCCTCCACTCTTGCCGCTCCCTCGTGCTAGCAGAAAACTACTCTCTCTCTCCCTATATATATATATTAGAAAGCTACTATCTATCTATATATGTTTATACAATACAGTATAAAAATACTGGCATTAAGCTGGTTTATCTTTCTGAAGATACAGAAGATTAATCCAGCAAAAAAGAAGCGGGTAATTTGGACTGTGGTGGTGAACTGTCTTACAGCAGGGGTGAGACGAGCATTTTATCTGGTATCCAGGTGCAGCAGGAGGGACTGGAGGAGGAGATGGTGGGGACATGTCACTCGCTACTGGGAGTGACGAGTTGCTATGCATGTAACCACCACTTTGTCCCTCTTTCCCTATCTATATAAATAGCTAACAAACCTCTTCTAATACTTAAACAATATCTTGAAAAATCTCTTCAAAGCCTCCACTGAAAAGCTGATGTTAACTAAAAAGCTAAATGTCCCTTCCATGAGCTGGAGCAAGAAATCTTGCACTCAAGAAATCCCAGCTCTGCATTATCAGGTTAAAATGATACAAAAACTCTTCAATATTCTTCTGGCTTAAGCCAGTCTTTCCTAGATGGTGCTGCCTCGAGGGGGCCATGTCACGAAGTGACTCTAAAAAGCTGTAGTCCTGCAAAGATTGGCACTATAAAATCCCTATGGTCCAGCTTTCCCCTTGCTTAGCCCATAGTTACCCATGAACCTGGCAGGGTGTCAGCACCCAACCTTGTGCAGAATTTACCTCCATCCTCTGCTCACAGGAAAGACAAAGTCTGCTACCTACATGAAAAAACACATCAGGAACTTGTGCCCCTGAGTTAACAGATGTCTACCCAGCTTTAATTGCCCCAGAAGCGTAGAAGAGGCTTTTGCCTCACAAGCATTTAGGAGATTTCAGGCAGACTGTCCATCCATCCGATTTTAGGATCCCTTTGAAAGCAGATTTATCCTTGGTAATTTCACAGCATAAATATGCTATGGAAGAAGACAAGCAAAGCCAAAGATCAGAGCTCAGCATCAGAGAACTCACAGCCACGTCCTGAGCTGGGAGAGAAGAGGCTTCATGCACAGCGTGCCTTTGAACTTAGAGGTGAGGGCTGGAAGGCAGATGACTTCTGCAATGTTTCCCTGGAATTAGAGGTTGGCCCACTCTCATTTCTTTGTTTTCCTAATGTGCTGAACTCCAAGTACAATGCACGCAGGTCTGAGCTGAGAGCAGAGCTGTAGGATTGAAACGGACTGGTGTTTTCCAGGTCAGAGACTTGACTTAAGGAACCTTCCCCAAAAGCTACTCCAAAGCCCCTTAGACTGGATGCAACGGTGGCAAAGAGTGCCCTTGCAGGAGACCAGGTCGAAACCGAATTCACACGCACGTCCGCCTGTCTGTTAGCAGGCTTTGCTCTCAAGTTTCCAAATGAACAGGCGGCTTCCCATGCATGCAGCTATCCAAGTGAGATTTTAACTGTTTCCATCTCAAACCTTGCTTCTTTGACTGTGTCCGAAGTATCCCGGCAGATGACCAGGCTACTGTAAGATGATGTTGAGAAGAAGGATAGGGAACAGGACTTCACTGTTTCTTACGGCACAAGAACTAGGGGCAGAACCTTTGTGTAGAACACAGAGCTGCTCTGTGGGACACAGTGCTGCAGGATGTTATGAGATGCCCAAGCAGATATGATCCCAAGGGATTAGGCAAAATTATGAAAGCACAGGTATGTACTGTTTAAAACCAGTGATACAGGCACAAACATGAGCTCAGGGATATCCTAATCCATTCATTGCTGGAACCTGGGAATCTGTAGTGGAGGTAGAATGATAACTTTCTTACAAACGTTCTTTAAGAAGCCACCACTAGCACTGGTGGGAGAAAGGAGACTGAGACAGCCCTGAGCAGCTGCTCATCAAGAGTGAACGTGAGCGGCTCACCCAGGCATCCCATGTGTACGTACATAAGTGTACACACGCAAGCTCACCCTCACTTGCCCTTCAGTCATTCTGCCCATCCTAGATCCTCAGTCTCATGCACGTGTTGCCTTCTCCTTTGCCCTGTCTTTCACCCTAGGAGAGGAATGTAAATCGACGAGATGCTGAGCACTGCTGGCGAAGGGCAAGCACTGGTGAGCTCTGTGCAAGCCTTGTTTTGAGCTGGTGTTTTAAATTAATGTTTCTATTCCAGGTGGTAGACATTTGAACTAATCCAAATGTGCAGTGCTTTGCCAAGTTGTGGAAGGGCACAAGCCACAGCTCTGAATTTTTGTAGTGGTTTTTCAGGTCCCTCTTTAAAAACTGTCCCCGTGCTAATCTCAATAGCTAGTGAGCTCCACTACAGGTAGATAAAAAAAGGAGATCTATATATTTTCACATAAATATTTGGAAAACATTATGGTGAAAATACTCTTTTTCTACTTTAGTGATAGGGAAAGGGGCCTTACTAGCTGTAACATTGCTTAGCATCGTCACCCTGCACATGGCAATTACAGGGCAGAGAAACTCCAGACTTTGGCACCATAAAGCATTCATTCCTGCGTGCAGCTCCATGCTCACACAGAGAACACCTGAGATTCAGCTTATGGTTGTACTGATCAAGGACAAGAAATTCCCCTGTGATGGGGTAGCCAGGCTACATGCAGCCTTTTGCTTTCTGCAGAGAGCTGGGAGGCTGCTCTAAGGATAAGAATTTCCTAGTGAGGACCAAAAAAGGGGATTCCGTGGGGTAGGCAGGGAACTGCGATGAGCACTGGTGGGGAGAGGGCACTGATCTCCTACAGCATTTGGTATACTTCTTTTGTGGGTGCTAGGATCTCACATTTCGATGAGATACAGCGCATTGAGAAGCAGAAGGACTTCAAAACATGTTTCAAATTATTTCAGCTCAAAACATTAGCAAATGTGGATGCTCTTGGGCCTTGAGTTGAATCTGTGAGATGGAGGAGGAACACGGAGCAGGGAAGAAAATTAAAATCTGTGAGAACAGATAGTCTCATATGTTTATGGGGAAGGAAACTGAGACACAAAAGCAGTTATGAACCATCTGAGGTCAGTCAGACAGTAATGCTGAGAGCAGGAAATCTTTAACTTGCCATCCATGCTTTAGTCCCCGGACACGCGTGAGCATGCAGAGGAGACTCAGCCTCTGGCTCTGGGTGCCGGCCTCGCTTGCCTTCTGCTTGAGGTTGAGCAAGCAAACGGGTGCAGCCTGAGCTTAGAGGAAGGGCAAGGAGGGGCACTGCAGGGGGTGTGTGTGTCGGTGAAAGCACTGGTAGGTGATGGAGTGACTTTGGGTTTTTAAGGTGAGTACATCTGTGGTGGGAAGCAGCAGTTAATGGGGGGTAACTGTTCCAGAGGGGACTGTCAAACTGTTGCCATCACAGGCTATGACTTAATAAGAGTTTTGCTTCTCACCCAGCAGCCCCAAGTAGGCATCTAAGGAGTTGAGAAAGAACAGTATCTTGACTGCACCACGTGCGTTGAGCATTTTAACCTCCCAGTTCCTGGCCTTTTGCTACCAGACAGGCATCCCTCTGCCTGTCCTCCGCGTTTATGCTCAAACGTTGGCAGGGTGTGTTTGGTCCGGAATCACCAGGCTGCAAAGAAACACACTCTGTCGGGTCTGGAGCTCTGTGCTTGCTTTCATCACATGGATATGTGTCAACGTGTCACTTTAAAGTAGTTCAAGTAAGAGAGATGGGGGAACAGATGAGGAGGAGGGAAGCAGGAAACATGTCATAAATCCACAGTGAGAGGGACTCTGAAGTAAGAGCATTAAAGACTCTGGAAAACACATAAAAATCTGCTGTAGAAAGGGCACTGTCAATGCATCCTGTCAGTGCAGTTTGCTTTTTATTTCCTAGTGAGCAATATGATATAAAAAACGTTCACCTTTACTAGATGATCCATGAAAACTCATATTTCACGTGAGATTTATTTTTCATATGAATAGACTTGATGTTTCCAGACACTGGTGGATATCAGTTGCCATCCTATGAAACAAGGCCACCAGCACCTGCAGTCTCCCAGGAACTGTCCCTTCCAAATTCTGTTTCTCGTACAAGGGCCATTTCATTTTGTTTCTACTTTTATTTAAGTAGAGCTGAACTGAGGAATGTAGAGTTAAATAAAAAATAATGGAGAAAGATCAGACTGAAATAATTCTCCCCCCCCATTCCCACTCATGCAATCATCAGATATGTGAGGCTTTGCGCTTTCTCATGTTGCTATTGCAAAAAAGAGAGAGAAAATTTGAATCCACTCAAATATTACAGAGAGTCTTAAATGCTACAAAGATTTTCCCACTGCAGGGTTCTGAAATTCCCTCAGCACTCAGAATATTAAACAGTCTGGGGCTTGTGCTTTGAGATAGAGATTTGAGAGATGAGAACATCCTGGCTTGCCTAAAAATGTTTGGTGAAGGGAAAAACTGCCAACACAGCAACCACCATCCTCTCTGTACAGCCAACTGTATTTTCACTCAGCCATCCCTGCCACCTTCATGGCACTTAACGTGTTCAACATGGGGAAAAGGCCTCCAGACTCTACATGAAAAAGTAATTCTAGTGAACACGATGAAATATCATTTCTCTACAAATACGAGCTGAGACATCCCAGCCTGAGAAGGAGCCTTCCTCCAGCCAGCCAGTGGACCCCTCACCGTGCCTCCTCATCTTATTCCTTGGGCACTGTCCAACAGTGAGGATGCGTACCAGTAAATCTGGTGGCAGTTGATCATGAAGGGTTGATTGCATTCCTTCCATCCACAATATCACAGTATCACAGTATCACAAGGTTGGAAAAGACCTTTGAGATCATCGAGTCCAACCTGTGACCCAACACCTACACCTACTCATCATCTAAACCCTGGCTCTAAGTGCCTCATCCAATCTCTCCTTAAACACCTCCAGGGACGGTGACTCCACCCCCTCCCCAGGCAGCGCCTTCCAATGACCAATCACCCTCTCAGTGAAGAACTTCTTCCTAATGTCAAGCCTAAACCTCCCTGCACTGCATCTACAAGGCATTGTTAGACATCTGAGTGCTATGCCATGGGAAGGGAAGGAAGGAAGAGCCCATCGCACCTGAACTGCCCTGTTGGAGCCACCAACCAGACCAGCGCACTGCTCCCTTCCCTCTGCCGTCGTACCTTGCTCTTCTCCTCCTATCGTGGTTAGAGAGCTATTGCTGTCGAGATTGCACTGGTCTTTCTTCAGTTTCCTTGCTAGTCTACGTGTGATGTATTAGTGGTGTGAAACGGCGAGGAAGGAAAGAGAGGGGAAGGACAAGGAGCAAAGTAAACATCTTCAGAGAGGTAGAGACCGCACAGAGAAATGCTCGCTCGTCTGTTAGAACCAGGAATTGAATGTCCTCCTGCTCTGCATGGCAGCCCCGCGTGCAGCACTGCCTTTCAGGGTTTGCTGGGAGCCAGGGAGGCTGTGGAGCCCTGTGAGTCAGGCTCCCAGGTACCTGCGCATCACACCCAGCCACCTCAGACTGGCTTTCAGCATTTGAAAAGTACGGATGCATCTCTGTCCAGCAGAGCCGGCCGCTATGTACTGGGAATGTGACTGTCTTTTCCCCAGTGACGGGATGTTAGGAGGAGCTGTCTTCTGCATGTGATGGCTCCAGTCCTGCCAGGAGTCAGAGTAATGAGACGGTTCCAGCTTACAGCCTTCTGGGCACCGAGGTGCTGTCTATCCCACAAAATCTTTAAGCGCTAAGAGACCAGGCAGGGTGTAACAGCCCCCGTTGTTATGTGCCAGACATATAACTGTTGTCATATGCCAGACAGCAGAGTCACAGTGTGTGTGTGTGCAGAAGGACCCATGGGCTCTCCAGCCACTGTCGCAGTGAAGCGCAAGGTCCCAGCTGAAGTTTTGTTTGCGACAGCCAGCAACCCACAAGCCCCCAACCTGACTGGGATGGGGTGGGCACCTCTGGAGAACCAATGGCACGAGCACACTGCAGCGCTCATGCAGCGAGCCTGTGCTCCCCTGCTGCTGCTGGGAGAGCCACTGAGGTCACACCTCGAGAGCATACGGTTGCAAGGTGGAAGTGCTAAGAGGGCAGAGGTGCATGTGTTTGGTGTCCTCCCAGCTTCCTCCTACCCCAGCCCCCACTCCAGGCAACAGGAGTTCTTCAGGGCTGTTGTACAAATCCAGCTGTTGCCAGGAAATGGAGCTGAACAGTAAGAACCCAACAAGGCTCCTCATTGCCAACCAGAAACAGCCTGACTGTTTTCTAGGTTGACTGGGACTCTGGGAAATGGGAAAGGGCTATGAGAAGCCCGAGGTGGCTCGGTTCTTCTCCTCCTGGGACTGGACCTGGTGTACAAACCTTGGGGCCTGGGGGTTGCGTGGCTGCAGCACGGTAACTGATGGAGAAGACAGAAGGAACTTGATAATGTTTATTTGCCTGTTAATCAGGAAAGTGAGTAGCTTCAGTGGCCACCAGCAGCGCAGCCAGGTACAGTGTGGCTCACTGGAATGGGGCTACAGGTCCACGGACTTACCTAGGCTCATTCTGCCTTTCCTTCTCGCTGTAGTTTCCTTGGCTGCACACACAGAGCTGGGCTTGCAGGGAAATGCCATAGCCTGCAGGGGGGCAGCACCACTGACCCAGCCACTCTTGGCAATGTCTGAAAGCTGCTTTACTCCTTTTCTAAAACTAGAACTAACCGAAAGGTGCTGCACCAAACCCTCCTGTCTGCCAGCAACACCAGGCAGGGGTGCTGAGATGTAGAAAAGACCCCAATTTTGCTGCATCCTAGATGGAGTCTGGACAAAAAGCAGCAACGCTTCTAAAACTCCTCTTTACCTTGAGCTAGAGGCACAGCTCATCGTTTGCCTATTTTCTGACTCCTTAACCTCTAATTTTGCAATGACTATGGAAGTGCATCTGCTTCAGTGTTTTCTGGACAAGCTGTGCTCCCTCTATGGGACAGAAAGGGGAGATCTGGTGTACAGCCGGACTCTTTCCAGCATCTTAAAAGCTATTTAGCCATAATTTTGCCCTAGTTTTATTTCTTCAGCTTCAATGACCTAACTGACAAAGTAGCAGTAGGCTGCTGCAGCGCCTGTACCTGGGAGAGGAATGCCCTTGGAGTCAAGGGTACAGAAGCCACGCGGGCTGTGATGGGCACGAGCAGCCCATGAGCCCTTGACCCAGACCAACCCCTGACTGGGGCAGCCTGGTCCTGCTGACTGTGGGCCAGGAGGGCAGAAGTGAGCTCAGGACCCTGGGGTGCAAGCGGGCTGTGGGGCTGCAGGTGGGAAGGCACAAGGCAGAGAGCTGGGGTGGACAGCAGAGCCTCTCGGGATGCACGTGGTTGGATGATGAAGGTTTCTGCCTGGTGAAATGCTTGTGGGAGTCACGCACAGAAAAAGGGGGTCAGCTGATACAGGGACCCCAGTGAAAAGCCTCTGGGGGCATGGTGGCAGTGGCCACCCCAGAGCCCCCAGCTTGGCAGGCAGCTACAGCGAGTCCCCTCGTGCTGCCGCTGGCTGTGGGAACTGGGGGACACAAATCACAGAAGGGGAAAAAAGGATTTTTTGGAAACCAGTGCAGAAACGTGTGCCTCCATCACTGGCCTCAACTCCTAATCCAGCCACTCCAGGGCACTGTGTGCTTTTTTTGTTAAAATGTGCACTAAATGGCAAACCTGGATGTCCTTACATGTGCGTGCCTTGTTTGTGGCTCCAATGGGAGAGGACCGATGGGAAGAAAAGCAGGGGTTAAGCCGTGTAGCTCCAAGCCCACTGCATCCTCAGGGATGGGGGGTGCTGTTCCCATGTAGGGCTGGAGCAGCTGTGGTCGAGGGTCCCACAGGGCTGCGAGTGTGTGTGTGTGTGTGCGCGCGCGCAGACTCTAGCCCCCTTCCCCTTGGCACTCAGCCCAGTCCCAAGAAATATAAACCAAAGAAGCATAAACAGATGATCACATGAAAAATATATCATGATTAGGCAGATAGATCCCAAATGTTTGTTCTGTAAACTGCAGCAGGCAGCGCAAGTGTTCGCTGCAGCTGTAGTTTCTCATCTTATTTGTGTAAGTGTGCCATTAAGCTTAGACATGGGCAAAATAATCTTTCCTTGATTCTCACTTAAGGAGCTGCTTTAAAGTTATATTATACCAATGTTTGATTTGACCCTTTTGTGACTGGCATTATACCGTAAATTGATTCTCACTTAATAGAAAATCTTCGCGCATTTTTTCTCCCGAGTTACTTCCTTTTCCCTCTGAAGGCAGTAAAGTGGTTTGTTTTGTGAATGAAAGCTGGATGCCTTTAGCAAGATGGCATTAACACTGACCTCTGCTCATGCATTGAATTCCTGCCCAGCGGGAGCCAAGATTGGAGGAAGGGGTTGGTTCATTGATGGTCAGAACCTGCTGAGCGCAGGGCTGTTAACCTGCCTGGAAAGGGAACTGCTCAGAGGGCTTTTCCCTTTCTTGCTTTAGCCCAATGAAGCCATCCTTCTCTCCCTTTAGTTTTAACCATCTGCTGGAAAGATGGCTCTGATTCATCTCAGCTTGCTAGAGACCTTTTCTAATATATAAAATAGCTATAAATTGAGGGGGGGGGGGATAGTCTTTAATTTTCTTATTGCTACTGCCTGTATCAGACTCTGAATTTCACAGCATGAAACACTTAGCAAGGACAATGCAAAGAAATAAAACCCAACCCCCTCCAGCCATTTCCCAACAAATTCAGCATGGTTTATGCTCTGTGGATCCTAACATGCATCCTGGAAGAAGGATAACCTGGAAAAGGAAAATTTTGTGAAGCTGATTGCCAACAGCATCTTCAGACGCGAGAGCTTTGCTGAGGGGGACGGGTCTATAAGTTACAGTGCTACTGGATTCTGAAAAGGTATTGTGTAAAAATAGCAAGTTTTTATTTGATAGTTTTATCTGCTGAATGTGGTGATAAAACCTGTGGTCTGCTTTTTTAGAGCTGGAGAGGACCCAGAGTGCAAGTCAAAACTCAGAAGGTTCACACAGCACAACTGGGAAACACACCGTAGGTTTCTCTCCTTTTCATCTTCTTAGTCCTTCAGAGCCAAGACAGCATTTAGAAAATCAGCTGCGCCTGCACTGATTTTCACACTATCAAGAGATTCATTAATTAATCCTCCTTCTCTTCCTCATTTTTCCCCTGCCACTTCGGCTACCAAGCTGCAAGTGAAGGAGTGATCATATTGAAAGCAGAGCAAGATGTTCATAGCTGAATTGTAGCCATAACAATTAGAAACACAGCATCGTATTTCAGGTCTCTCATCAGTGTCAATCCAGAAGAAATGCATCGAAGCATCGAGAAGAAATCCATTAAAGTCTGTGGAATTGCACCAGCACAAGGTAGGTTTCATTGAGATTAGGCTCTAACTTCGGTGTCTGTTTTATTTGTAAATTGAGCAGATAGAAGCCACGGGGAAATCATTAAATTGGAACTCAGCAATTTTCATTTCCAGTTCTTTTTTTGAATAAAACCATACTTTGTCAGCCTTTCCAGAGTCTACAAGGACTCGTCTGAATTACGTGCACCAGCTAAGACAACACTTCTGTATAAGATGAGCACATTGAATAAAGCTTATCAAAGTAGTTGTTTCTTTTTCTTTTAATTCACCTCCTGGCCTTTTAAAATTACTTCACTCAACAAAGGACAATGGGGTCAATCCAACTCCCATTTAATTCAACAGGAGACTTTCCATTGACTTCAGCTGAAGCTGGGCTGGGCCCAGTAAGACTATCCTTAAGAGTGAAAAATAGCATCTCTAATAAAGCTTTATCTTGCCCCCTGTGGCTCGATAACTGACTTCTCATCATGTTCACTGGGACAGGATAGGGCCCATTAAAAAAAAGCCGAGTAAAACTATTGCTGGACTAATCCCGTAACTTAAAGCGTATGAAGTATTTGCATTTCCTCTTTTTAATCACACAGGAATACTTGAGAAGTATTCATGACTTTATGAACAAGGAAATGCTTCCAGCTGAACAGATTGGATTCATCTTTGGGTTGCTTTGTGCTCCAGAGATTTCCCTTTTTAAATTGGGAATATGACAGGGTTAAGGGGCTCAAAGATGACCTCATGCACCTCCTTACTCTTCGGCTTTCCTACTCCATCTTCCCACACAAGCAGCATCCTGCTCCTTTGCCTGTACCTTTCCAGGCCACCCCAACTTCCACCCTCTGCACCATTTGCTCTCCCAGAAGAAACTGCCACTGGTCTCCTCTACCTGCCTGTCCTAAAGTGAGCAGAGAGCTCTCAGAGAGGTTCAGCAGGGGCTGGTGCTGTTTTTGCCTGTTGGTCTGGTGGGAGGAGGTAGACTGGATTTTATTCAATTTTACACCTTTGCCCCGAGTCACTATATGTTTGTTATCTAAATAATGTTTAATACACACCCCGGCACAAGGAAGGTTCCACCAACTGCACAAGTTCTCAGTTTGTTTTATGATGTGGATTTTTCAGTAGCTTTGGGCATGAAAAAAAGCTGATTTTTTTTCTTTTTTATTTATTTATGATGCTCTTTTTCCCTTTCTTTCTAATCACCTCGCAAGAAATCTACCTGAAAGGCTCTGTCACTAGCACGTTAAATTGTTTCACCACCAAGTGAAGAAAGGTCATTTGGCAGCCCTTTGAATTGCTGTTAAAATTACCACCTACTTCAGGTGCTTGTACGCTTTATTCCGGAGACCCTAGATCACAAATTTTCTTTAGGTTAAAAATAAATCCACTTGTTGGCATCTGTGGAGAACCTTTTCCAATGTCAAAAAACTACCCTGCCATCAGAATAATTTGCAGCAGCCGCCCAAGGAAAGGTGGGCTGGATGTCGCAGCCATGCTGCAAGACAGGATGCAGCACCTCTGCAAAACAACAGATGCTCTTCTTTGCTCACCCCGGTGTCGTGAACACTTCTCCTTTTTCAGTAGAATCTAAATTTACCCAGGCCCTTAAATATAGACTTACAGTGTACTAGAAAGAATTCTCAGATATCCTTGGCATCTCCCTGCACGAGGAGGAAGAGCCCCCCCTGACTCCTGACGCCGTTGGCCGTGGTATTCTCTGCACTCACTCAAATGCACTGCAACGTCAACATGAGTCACTTCAAAGAGCTCTTTCATGTCCCACATATTTTTTTTTATCCAGAAAGCCCAAGTGAAAGGCAGACCTGGCTGGAACTGCCTTTATTTGACTCGCCACTTGTGTGGCCCCTTGGAACGGTCTCAGAAGAGTGGACAAAGTTTCTGCGCGCTTTCAGAGAGCAGGTGTAAGGTATAAAGGTTCTTCTGTCACCTGTCGTTAGCAGTGCAAGATAATTAATGGCTTTGTGTTGCTCTGCAGGTCCTACTAAGCAAAGGATTTCTCCCCAGTCTGCCGTGCAGAGAAGTCCTGTTCCCTGGGTGAGACTGCGTAGAGACGGGCAGTTTCCATTCTTTTCTGACAAGGCTCCCGCTTGTGTCTCAGGAGAGTCTGCCGATTGTACCAGAGCAGGGCTTGCCACAACGGGATGGGAAGCACGGCTGCCTTCACAGCTGCCCACCCTGGCCACTGCGGAAATGCAGGTGGCTCCTCACAGTGCCACCTCTCTGCAAGCAGCTAGGACCACGTCCAATTTCACCCTATGGAGGATGCTCTGGGCAGCTGCCTGTGGAGCGATCGGCTCTCCTGGGAGCAATGTTCTCATGAGGACAGCCCAACCCTATTTCAGGAAGGGAAGCATGAGGAGATGTGCGTACCTATCCTACCAGCTCACTCCTCCCAGGCATGCGGGTGCTCCTGCAGCAAAGGATGCCGTTCTCCGTCCTTCCCAAGCCCCTGTGCAACAGCAAAAGGAGCCAGCCCAAAGTTTTGGGAAAACTTTGGCTCTGCACGTCCCAGACACAAGTGGTGAAGCAGGATCACGGGAGCCTGCCTACACCACACAGAAAAGTCCTGTTTGTGCTCTCAGATCCTTACTGTTGCCCCACAGTCAACACTGCAAGTTCTGCCCAGTTCTTACTAATTTCAGGCAACAGGCACCTACTTCAGGACCTCGATTCCCGTAAGCTCCTTCTATCATCTAGTTCACTGTCTGAAGGAGCCCTTGCTCTCCGCTGAGCACAGAGGGAGCCCACCAGAAAGAGGCGTGCGGTGTGGGCAGTTAAGTAGCTCACATCAGTCACGATAAATTCAATCTACATCCTGAAAAATCACTAATCAAGCCTTTCCCTAACTTCTTAATCTCCTGCAAACATGAGATTTGATTAAAAATAACAGTTTTGGGGGAATCTGATAAATTCATGAGAGCTAATGATGTTGCTTGGCATTCAAGTGCCACCTGAAGCAACATTTGTTCTTAATGATTTACATAGATGCAAGTATTCTGGCAAATTCTCTGGTCTTGGATCTCTGCAGGGAAAGACGATCCAGATACTGCACTCTACCGTTAACCAGAAGCCAGAAGAGAAGGGAAGGCACATACCAGATTTACTGCATATACCTTTGTTGGCCAAACAAGGCAGGCAGCCAACAGCCTATTCCATGCAGCAACCATGGCTTCAACTTTTTTTTGCAGCCAAATAAGAATGGTGAGGCATAGGCAAGAGCTTATATTTTGCACTTTTGATTTCCATTAAAAGGTTCAGAGTTTTTTGTTTACGTGCTCAAAGAAGAGAGGCCATGTCTCTTCATGCTCATAATTACTTGAGTACAACTAGCAAGAAAGTTTGTTTTTCTCATCTAGAAAGCATTTTTCTGTAGCCAGTCACTTCTAAAAGTTTTTTCCATTTCTTTGAATATTAAGCAGCAAGTAGAAACCGATCCGCTAGAGGATATAATACTTTCTGCTGCCGCAGACTGTTGTGTACTTGCCAAAAACATCGATTTCCTTTGGACCCAAAGATATTGCTGTTTTCCTGATTGATTGAATACAGCTACATATTTCCAAAATACACAAAGGTGAGACAACCGCAAATGTATAATTAATGATTTTTTTCTGGCCATATTTACTACAGAAGTTACCTGAGCCTTGGCTGGAAAACATATCCATTCTGATCTGGGCCAAGTGCATGCCAACATGTAGTATATTTTCATTAAGTTACACGATATGAAAGTTTTTAAGAATCACTTGTGTTCTTCCAGTCTGCCTGCCAGAAGTATTGCCCAAATCTATTCCCTATTTAATCAGGAAGGAATGCCGTTCAAAAGATTTGGGGTCAGAAGTGCTCAATAAATCAATCCAGATACACTCCTAATGAGTGGGGAATTAAACAGCATTTGTTTTAAGATCAGAGGTCCTCTTGGGATGTTATTTTTTATGACAAGGAGAATCGCTCACTTACAGGTATCAAGAAGCTGAGACTTAATGCCTGTTAGCGACATCCACAAAAGAATCTGGATCTTCCTTAATGAGAGCATGTGATTATGTCCAGACGACAACGATAAATAGGTGAGACTTGTGACCTCCACTGGAATACCTAGTTTCCTGAATTAAGGAGAAATAAAAATTTTGTAGCTACAGCTGAGATGACGCTATTAAGCATGTATATCTGCACGTTCTTACCTGTGCAGACCATGACACAGGGATTCAGAACAAGCAGTGTGGGCAAGATAGCTGAGGTGGAAAGGAGACGTTTGGAGTCCATTCTAGGCAGCGGGAATGGCAGCTCACTGTGACTGCTCAGAACTGTACGCTGGGCCCTGGTGGATGAGGTTGTCCTTTGCAGGGCTGGGCTTTTTCCTCTGCTGGGGAAGGAAAGCAGAAGCAAGGGCTTTTTGCCACCTCGAAGGACAATGTGCAAAATTACAGCTGAAGTGGTTGAAATGGAAAGGATTTGGCTTGCTTGTAATGTCATGTTTATTTCGAGCCTTCTATGTTTTTGAAAACTGGTGATCTTTCAGAGCCTTAAAAATTAATAATTCCAGCTTTGTGATCACTCTAACTTCCCATCAACCAACCCCCTCCGAGCAGGCCAGTAGGCTTGCTTGTGTACGGAGGTAACAAGTGGACATAAAATGCCCCAAGCAACTGAGGTAGCATCGTGTGGCTGCTTTACACAGGAGCAAGTGAGACTCACAACAAGCAGGAAAGAATCAAGACCCACACCAATAACAAGGAAACCAGACTCCATGGTAGGAGAAATTAAGAAAGTCATGCATACAAAGGAACCTGCCCATACTTACGCCTATATTATCAGGAAAATGGGAGCCAATTCCCTCTGGTGCCTGGAGAAACACAGTGAGATCCTTTTTGTTTGCACATTATTATGGTTTGGTCACATGTTGCTCATTACAATTTCATTTAATTCTAGTTTGAACAGATAGGCTGGCATTGCCTTTCCTGTCATAATTCCACACTTGGACAGAAATAGCCCACAACACAGCAGTGTAACACACAATCATGGGCAACACACACGGATGAGATGACTTCCAGGTGAAGGATGTGGGTGCAAAAATTTGAAATATCCTCACAAGGGCTTTGAAGCTGCAGTTTCCACAGAATAGTTACCAAGCCATGCTCTGGGACTGAATTATTAAAATTAAAAGTTTTTTTTAAAAAAAATTACTTAAGGCTACTGTGGTTCAAAACTTGGCATTTTCTTTCTGTGAGAAATCCTGCCGTTTCCAGACAGTTTTGTTCTTGAATGGAGCAAAAAAAATCTTTTACCTTTCCTGTGGAAATGAAACTCTGAAAATATTTTGTTCTAGGAAGCTCCAAACATTGTTTTCCACTTCCTCTGAAACCGAATGCAGCAGACGTGCGCCGTGGGGAGCTGTCTTCTCAGATAGCTGCCAAGTCTGAGGTGCAATGGTGTCCGAGCCAGCTCTGCAGCATCCCCTAGATTGCTCCTGTGATGTGTAGTGCCTAGAAACCCCTCAGTCCCATCTTGTCTTGGGCCTCCAGCTCTGCCAAATGCCCAGCTGTGCAGCAGAGCCTGGCAGCTGCAGCTTTTGACCCAGAGCTGTGCTGCTCATCAGCTGCTGCATGACTGCCAAGAAAGCTTCAGTCTGGGGATGACAAAAGTTTCCAGGGTAAAAAATCAGAAATATTTTCATGAAACCTATTGGATATGACATATCACCATTAAGCAATTCCTGACTAGCTAGCAGTCGTGCTGGTTTGGTGGGCAGTGAAGTACGTTACGGGTCTTGAACACTTGTAGTGGTTCTCATGCCAGTCACCAGTGGGAGAACGGACATCGATCAAAGAGATTAACTTGTGCAGGAAGTAAGAATGAGCTTCAAAGTGAATGTGTAGCTTGAATGGGACAGGAGAAGGGCAAAAGATCTAAAAAGTGGTCGGGGGAACCACATTTGCAACCACAGTTATGTTATTTGTGTTGGTTATCTTTTCAACATTATAGATCTCACCTCCTTTTGAAAATGGGATTTTGACTCGTAGGTTGTCTGGGCACCTTTAATAGTTTTATCTTAAATGAATAACTCTTCCAGGAGTACCTTCAGTATTTGCACATTCCCTGTTTTACAGTGGATATTATCTGACTCCACATACGTCAGTTCACACGGACGGACCATTCCGAAAAAATGTGGCTTATTATATAGCAGTGATAGATGGTTTCTTTATAGAGACCACTTGCATTTGAGAGAACAACTGTTGCGTATTAAATACATTCCCTGTGTTGTGCATAGAGTTGATACCTGTTGTTGGAGTAAAAATCCAAAGAGAGAGGGAAAGAGCAAGCAAGCTCATGAAATTGCAAGAGATATCCGCGTAAACATCAAGTAATACACCATGATTTTTGTTATGACAATGAGCACCTATGGAAGTCATGATGATGTATTTCAGAAACTTGGCAAATGGTTCCTGGGACTTTTTGTTCCTGTACTGAAGAAGAAGCGTGAAAACTCCATGTATTGAGGAGTTAGTTACTCATAAAGCATTAATAGCTGAAGAGGTGCCAAATCATTTTTGTTTTTTCTGGAAAGGGTATTAGGTATTATTCAACAAGATAAGATTTTCTTTCCATGTGTCCATACCAACTCAATATTGGAAGATGAAACACATACCTAGGGGATTACAGGCCCAGAAAACACCTTTTCCAGGAAAACGAGCCGAATGAATCACTTCAGACAAAAATGTGTTGAAATGTTAAACAAGTGCTCTCTTGATTTAATGTTCTTGTTAATTAAAAAAAAAAAAAACTTCTATGAAAATGGAGACAAGTTAAAACTGATATTGTTTTATAGTACTAGGAGGTTAAAGGGAAACAATGGAACTGGGCACATAACCTCAAAGAATTCTGAAAAAGAGGTAGAAAACTTAGTAGGAAAGAATTGGTCCTGTGTTATTTTCCAGTAAGTAAGCAGTCTGAACTGTCATAGCCTCGTGGCTCCTGCCACGGGCCAGCCAACAAAGACACAGCTAGCAGAGTTCTTTTCAAACTTAGAGCCATTCAGGGTTTCTCTGGACAGGCCTTGAACTTCAGAGATGTCACAGATAGACCATGCCTTCAAAATGAGACTCACCCCGACGTGGAGATCCTGCAGAAACCCTCCACAACACGAGAGCCTTTAGTTTACACTGCAAGTGAGCTGAGACAATTGCACAAGCTCTGTGTCCCTCACTCAGTCTTTTAAAATTATCGTTACGGTCCTTCACATGAGGATTCTCTTTCCTGAATTCAGTACACCCAGGAAGGGGGGGAGTAGGAGGATTCTGTTTCCTACCAACTGTTTCCAACTGCACCAGCTGAGATTTCTTTGCCAGTTACAACCAAATTTGGGTTTTTTCTTTTTTAAAATCTCTGCAATTAAAAGTTGAGAGAAACTGAGTGTTTGTGTCCCAGAAGCCCCAGGGGCCAGCAGAGGCAGGAAGAAAAATCAAGAATTGGGCTCAGTGAGCATGAGGAAAGGGGGAGAGTTTCTGGGAAGGAATATCTGACCACCCAGATATGTCTCTAAGAGACACTGTCACGTTTCTGCTCCTTACTTAAAAAAGCTAGAGTACTGCGGGGCTCCTTTGGACGGTGAGGGGGTGGTGGAGAAGAAGTGGTAGAGACAAAGTAGACTGATGGCAGCAAGTATCTGGCAAAACAGTGTTAGGCTGAATCTAGTAAAAATAGCAGCATAGATATCCCAGACCTTTCTGCCAAGACATAAGGGTGTGACTACTTTACTTGGAATATGCTGTAATCTTCCCTGAAATCACACATATTCCAGGTGCAGGAGAGCAACTTTCTCCATAGTTTTCTCTGATTCTGGGCAGATTCACCAGATTTTCCAAGCTGACGCTTTATTGTGTTTCCCTTCTCTGTTTCAGTTCTTCTTGTAAAGCTATTTTATTCAAACTTCTGGTAAACTCCAGTAAGTAGAGAGGTACTCCCTGCTCCTTGACATGGAGCATTGATTTTCAGCGTCTCTGGATGGCAAGTTGAAGTTGATAACACTGAATTTTGCCAGTGGGAAATCAAACCCGTCCCAAAAGACTTGCCAGTAAACAGTCATCAAATGATTGCATGAATATTCATGCATACGTGAGCATCTTCAGCATCTACTCATTTAACCGAGGGAAATAAGCCAACATTACCACAAGTACACTATATAAATGAGTATGTTTTGGTCTAGAGGGTATGTATGGGCGTGTATTTAGAGAGAGAGAGGGAGAGGAAGAGGGCAAGAGTAAATTCATCTGAGGAAAGCCAAATAAGGCAAGATAAGAAATGCAAAAGCCTCGTTACACAGGCTTGTGCTGGTAGATGGCACAGAAATTACATCCCAGCTGAGGCTGCTGAGGGCTCCCAGGCAGCTTAAGCAGTGAGACTGCCCTGTTAACTTCCCTTTAAAAGTCACCTTACCCAAAAAAAGGCACAACTGTATAATGAAACCATTGTGACCAGCAGGAACAGCCTTCCCTTGGCCAAGAAGCAGGGCACCGATGGCAAGGAGCCTTCCCAAGTAGCTGCTGACGGTGGCCTGCCCTTTCCAGCCCTCCTTTCCCTGCTCCACCTTCATTGGGCAGCACCTCTGCTGCCACTCAGCAGCCAAACTCTGGCAGCACAGACCTCAGCCGCTTGCCTGGCCTCATATGGCTCTGATTTCCAATTCCACACAAGCAACAGCCACCAGCCCTGGAAGCCAATTAGAAAGTCTGTAAAATGCCGCTGGTTACAAGGCAGTTTTCTGCTGAGTTCTTGGCCTGGTGCTGATCATTACAGGCTCTAAGCCCAGGCTTTTCTTCTTTTGCTTCAATTACAGGGTCTTCAAAGCGTCTTGTGTTTTCAGTTGCAATTGTCATCACACTTCAATGCAGTATGTGCCATGGCACGTGTGCGAGCACAGCTGGATTTCTATACAAAACCAAAGATATTTGCTTTACAGGCCTGTACGCACAGTCCACACAATCTGCCAACAGCCAAATGTGTTGGGCTACCATTTCTAGTGGAGGATCAAAGAGTATATTTAAATGCTTCTAATTCAACATCCAAGTAACTACAGACAGTCACAGACAATGGGAGTGGCAGCGAGTTGGCAAGAGGAAAAGGAGATATTAAAAGAGCGTGTTTGCTGGGTGTACATGTGCAAATTTGGCTGACTGTGTGAGCCAGATGGGTGGGATGCAAGCTTTTTGTGCGTGGGACTGGTGCTCCCACCACCTGGGCTACCACCTTTTGTGGCAGCAGCCCCTTCCTGCTCCGTGCAGGAGAGCCTGTGCCACCCAGGTGGGGAGCAGCAGGGCTCCCGGGAAAGGGCTACAGAGCACACCACGGCACTCGGATACACGCAGGTAGAGTGAGCAAGTCCCAGACCTTCTCCACCTCCTTCTTCCTCAACACAGGAGAAAGCAGTTGTGTCCACATGGTGAAGATCTGGCTTCCCATTCCTGCACTACCTGGAGCCTGAGGACTGGTTTTGGCCTGGGCAATGAAAGAGAATAGTTCTGGTTGTCTGGTGGGAATCGCCTGTCCTTGCTCCACGCTTCGTCTCTAGTCAATGAGAAAGATTTGGAAGAAGCCAGTGAACAAGCACCCACTTTAGAGAGAAAGGCTGGAAGCTTTTGTCTGCTCATTTTGCAGTCTTTCCTCTTTATGGCTTTGTGACAGGAGAGGGAAAATCTTCTTCCTGAGCAGTAAACGGCAACAGAAAAAGTCCTTGAAACGATAACTGGAGCGTTACATGGAACAGCCTGGAAACAGTTCTGCCTCTTCCCGTGCCCCAGCAGGAATGTCACACGGGGAGGTAATGATGCTGAAAGTGACCTCATTGTTGTGTTCTTTTAATGCCATCCTTTTGCTTCTATAAAATAAAGCATGTGTAATGACAGTCACCTTGAAAATATTGTTTTGTAATTCAACAAATTCAAAAAATTTTGTAATTCAACAAATGGTGTATAAATATGAATGCATACTACAACAAAACCTACAGTATTTGTATGATATTTACTGGTGTAATTTACCTAAAAGGTAAAAAATTAACCAAACTCCCCAAATTTTTGTGTATCAGAGTGGCGTGGTTCAGTGGTCCTGACCCAGCGCTGGCAAAGCTGCCCAGACCCCAGCTCTGGCTGTAGATGTGTCCTGTAAGGAGGGGACTCTGGTCCCTGAGTTATGAAAGTGTTTTGGTGCAGGTGCTCAGCTGGCATCTTCACGGAACGAAACTGCTGCAGGTTGGGAGCCACCACCAAAGTCTGAGCAGGTGGTAACAGCGAGGGGATTTCTGCAGCAGTGGCAGAGGAGGAGCTCTCTGAGCCACGGCTGGGGTTATCTTTGGTGGTTGCTATCAGCCCATGAGGGATGTGGCTACTCCCCACCAGAGCTACACGGAGTAGCTCAGCTCTGGTGTTCTTGAAAAGATTGAGTGTACTATCCCTGGTTTAGCTGAGCATATGGTGCCTGTCTCAACTTCTGTTTTTATTGGGTTTGCTTTGTTCGTTCTATGCCTGTGATCTTTGTTAAGAAGTCTTTTTCTTTTTCAACGAATGTGTACAGTAGCCATTTATCAGATCACAATGGATCCACTTCTTTCCTTAATGTACTTAAAAACCAAAATGTATCTCTTTTCTTTTCTAGGTTTAACATAAGAGACCCGATCTTGTAATAACCCTGTTTCCTGATAATGATGCAGAACAATGGACAGTGGCATGGAATAATTCTTTCCATACAGGAGTTATAGGCTGATTTCATTGCTGGTAGAAAATACAGGGCTGTAGCAATTATCATCCCTTTAACCACTTCTCCCTACTTTGTGGCTTTTCCTCTGATCTAGCGTACTTTACTCGTAGCTGGGAAGTTGCAGCTCACTACAGTACCCGTCAGTTTGAATTCCAGCAAACAATTTGTACAAGGTTTATGGTGTCATGGTAAATGACTCCTTTCACAGAATATCTGTGCTCTTAAATAGGATATAATATTAGTCAAAAGCCCAAATTCACCCTCTTTGTCCGGAGAATGGGATTTATTCAGAAGCTAGAAAGAGGGTGAGAAGGTGGCCAGTTACCTAAGTATTGGAGCTTTTTCTCTTGAACATGCCACCAAGTATATAGGATATCTTTTCATTATTGTTCATCCTGACTCACTAATAATCTGGATTAAACCATCAAAAATACATCAAATTGACACTGAAGAGCTGGTAGCTGTCCGCGGGTATCAGTGAGAAGCTGGCTGGTCTGAAAGCGGTGTAATGGTGATATACACTCCTTTTCTGTGCTATAGTACACCTGGAGTCCCCAGGCACGCCTACCCTACAGCACTGCAATGAGTGGAATGGTGGAAAAGTGGGAGAATATCAGCCAGGATGGGATGAACCCAATTCCTCCAGAGAGCTGGCCGCTTAACTGCACCGAAGCCAGCGTCAATCGAAATACAACCAAAATATCCTTAGCAATTTGGGCTTTGGGATCTGGGCTCCTTCACAAGTATATTCATTCCTCTGCCTGGAGAAGTCCAGCTGGTGTAGACAGACTTTCTTTCCTGCTGCAGATGGACTTTTGGGATCAAAAAAAGCACAACATTTTATAAAAATCGCACGAGGTACTGCCGTGCCGCACCCTTGCGATCAAAAGGGTCTTTGGCAAAAGTGACACGGCCCCAGGCTGGACTGAGAGATTCTGCTTTTGTTTCCCTACCCACTGGCAATGGGCAACTACTCAACAATCACATCTATTTTCCTGATTTGTTTTGTTGTGACTGGTAAAGAAAGAGTGAATTCAGCGGTGGTTACATCAGATTTTGTCTTACTGGCATCGAGAGAGCAAGCTGTTCATCCTTCATTAGCAAAGGTCGATTGATTAGAAGAAATTAATTAGTTTTCTTTGTAGCACTGCACTGTTTTCTGGTATGCCGAAGAGAAGACCTGCAGCAGAGAAAGGTCCTGCATTTCACTGTCAGGTTTTCCTCTTGATGGTGTTGAGGAAAGGCCTGGTACCACAACAGGGAGGAAGCAGGGGACAGGTGTGTGTGTCTGTGAAATGTGTGCGAGATGTGCGTGTGAGGGTGCAAGGCATGGACACGTAAGCATGTGAGATTCATTCACCTCCAAGATGTATGGGCGAGCATGGACGTGCCGCGGCGACGGGAGCAGCTGTGGATCAGGTGGCTGCAGCCAGCACCCAGGTGCAGGGATGGGCTCAGGGGTGCGAGGAGGCCAAGCTGCCCCTTGGTGCAGGAGAAGCACCTTTCCAAGGCAGCACTGTGCCTCACGCCCTCTCCTCCACCTTCCTTGGCTCCTCAGGGTTGATTTTCATCTTGTGTTGTGCAGCTGGACTCCTGGGAGTCCGTTTTTAAAGATGCGTGGTGGTGAATCAGCTGTAAATCAAACATCCTGTTAGGATATGATCATAGGGACTAAATAAATGACTTCTCAGTTGGTCCTCAGAAAGTAAAGTAGTTAGTTAACTCAGGATATTTTAAACCAAATGCTTATTGGTTAATGACTAGATTTGGTTTACTGCAGTCATCATCAATTGCAGGAATAAAAAAAAACAACCTTTAAAGATATGAGTCATGAGAAGAGCTGGGATATATCACTAACACATAGTCGACAATATTTCCTGCATTGTTTCACAAACCGCCAGGATGTCCCTGGTGAACTACACGCAGTCCATCGTGCTCTCAAGGGGAATATGTGTGCTGTCAGTCATTGGCAGCGTAGCAGGGAAACCAACAATGAAATGAAAGCTTTGGTGCACCCGATGGAGGTTGTGCGATGCGAGAAAACTCCATGAACAGCTGAAATGCTGCTGCCAAGCAGATAATCCAGAAATTGAATAAGGCATTGGGATGCAAAATCTGTCTCATTTGTGTGAAATCCTGTGCTAGCTCTCAAAAAAACCCTGTGTCCTATGGAAAGGGCACGTTTGGTAAGAGAAGAAACTATGGGCTTGTGTCAGTATTTCAGATTTATAAACAGATTTGGGAGAGAAAAAGATTCAGATGCCATTTAAATGCATTGAACTAGAACAGATTTCTGGAGAGAGAGAGAAATATAGTAAGGGGAAAGGTTGAATTCTTTAACAGAGCAGTGAACAGCTCATCTCCACTTTTTAAAAAACACTATTTGCAAAGGTAAGTTTGCATTCCTACAGTGAACATAAAATATTCCAAAGGTTACCTGCTGACCTGACAAAAAGTGGAAGTTACGTGCCATTGGAAATGACAGGCTTTTAAATTTGGTTTCGGGTTTTTTCAGCAGAACAAAGATTGTGATGAGGAAAATTTGACTGATTTTTATGGCAAACCGTTTACAGTAATATTAGCCTCGACACCCTCCTGGTGCTTTGCAGGAGTTTTTGTCCCTTGATCTCCAAATTTAACCACGGTGGAAGTCAATGGCCCAGTCACCTTCCCAAATGCCCCTGGATCTCCTGGCAATGAATGGCTGTGCTGCACCACGGAAAGCAGCCCCTCTGGGGACACCGAGTAGAAAGCAGCTCTTTTCTGTGACATTCTTTCTGTTTAGAAAAGCAAGATTGCATCTCCTGTGTAGCACAAAGGAATACTGGAGGACCACTTTTTTTCTCCTAGCTGATACAGTAAATGAAATGACTTAAGAAGTTTTATAAAATTTATCCCACATGGTTTCTTCAAGTTCCTTCACTTCTGTGCATTAATACTGACACAGATCACAAGTCTTGTTTTCTTATTGGGAATATATTGCGCAGTTCCTCTCCCAGGCTCTTATCCTTCTTTTCAGTAAGGTCTTTGGTGATGGATCATCAAAACATTTGATTCTACACCCAAATAGATGACAAGTCTTTAAAACCCAGAAAGTGAACATGGCCACATCAGCACCAACTGTGCCCCACTGAAAGCCTAAAATTGTCTGACTGTTGCCAACAAAGTATTATCCACAGGAATGTTCACGAGAAAGTGAAGAGCAAGGTTCACTCGGCTCCACCTTTCAAATGAAGACTGACAGCAGATATGAAAATGGCTTTTGTTTTCAATTTCATTCCATGTGGTTACGGAGTGGTTGCAGGATCAAGCCGTTTGTATCCAAACCAGAACATTCTTTCAGTAGATAAAAAACATCCAAGCATTTGCAAAGCTTAAATTTTAAGAGAAGTGAATAATTCTGGTTTTACTACCTTTTTAGCTCCTCTGAAAGTACGTACCGTCCTGAACTAATGAGTTCCATTTCAGGAGTCTTTTTTTGTTTTGAAAAACAGATGCAGAAATTCAAACTGTATCCTTTCCAGATAAGAGAAGGAAGCATGCTTTTATGCACATAAATACAACATTCTGACAATAATTTGCATATGGACAATTTACTTGCATAATTACATGCCTGTGTCATCACTGGTATATTTCAATGTTGGACATTCAATACTTGTTTACCACCCAAGTGCGTTTATCTTTGGACTGTATCCTTATTTTCAAGCTCATTCTAATTAGAACCCCATAAATATGACTGTCAGAAAATGTATTCTATTAGACAAACTGCCACACTCTAAAGGAAAACGCACTTGGCTCTGAAATGAGACTCTTGGTCCTGATGAGATAATGAAGAAAGTCTTATCTAAATTCAACTGGATTAAGATAAAGATATTTCAGCAAATTGAGTGCAACAGCCAAGACTGGATCTCTGACGAGGAAGTTTATGCAATTTTATGAAGTTTGCTATTCAATGGAAAGGAAAATACATTCACGATTTAACATGAAGGGGGAAGAGCCCTTTACCTCAGAGTAATCCTCTGCCCAGACTGTGCTCCCAGCCTCCAGATTATCCCACCACTTCATCTCCTCCCCCTCCCCTGCCCACCTTTCCCTCTTCCCCCACTGCTTCTCCACCTGGGGACCAGATGGAGCTCCCAGACTCTCCTGTCTTCCCTGAAGGTTGGTCTTGAGGGTCTTTGTGATGGGGGCAGGAGAAGGAGAACTGTGGGTGGGGACGGGTGGTGGGAAGCTGTCAAACGCGGCCATGATATTGAGGGCCCTGGGCACACCAGGAGGGTGTAGGGTTAGGTGAGGTGGACCCAGACCTGCAAGATATCATGAACCTGCTCCCTGTCTTTAAGGGACAAACAGAGGGCTGTTTCATTCTGCTCAGGGTGAGACATGGGGAGAGGAAGGCTGGGATGTTCTTGGGTTTTCCTGTGCATTGGTGCATCTCTTTCTGTAGAGAGAGGAAGGAAAGGAGTGAGGAACTTGTACGATGATGACCTGCAACGTGATGAAGGGAAGGGTGCTGGGAGGCGTGCTGCTGTGGCAGGACCCAGGAGGAGCAATCAGATTTGAAGTTCAAGTTGGATGGTGACTTTCTTGGCAGAAACTTTAGGTGTTCAGAGCTGGCTGCAGCACAACATCACACTGATGGAGTTAGCAGTGAGTGGTGCAGAAGGGAAACGAAGGCAGTACCAGAGCTCAGCGCCAGCTCCAGAAAGAGCTTTCTGTTCTCATCAGTCAGGACTGATGACATCATGTGAAAATGTGGAAGAATGGTATCTGTCCATCTATCACACGGCTAGGATCCAGCGCAGACAGACTTTTGGGTGGCTGCAAGCTTAAGGCCAGCGAGGTGGCAGCCCTATGGAAGAGGCAGATATCCCTGTCTCGGCAGTTGCTGAGCCCAGACCCACACCAGCTTCATTGCTCTGGCTAAGTGTGGACCTCCGAGGAGTTTCATGCAGCTTTCCCTGGAGAAGGTCTGTCAGCTGGTCCCAGCAATTTGCTGGAGCAGATAATGATGTCTGGAAAGACTATTGTTATCACTACTGTCTGGAGGCTGGGGCTCCCTTCCTGTCTGGCCCTGCTCCTCTGAACCATGCTCAGCACTGTCTGCTCACAGCCGTGACCACCACCAGCGGGACAGGAGCTCATCTTCTACCTTGCAAATCCCTCATTCAAAACTACCATTATGTCTGCTTTCTTCACTTTTTTCTCTTCTTTTAAAAAGCAAAGCAACATAAATTCACTCTCATACTATGCATCAAGTGAAGACCATGTGCACTACAATGCGCTCCCTTTACAGGAGAGGTGGAAAGAGTTTTGACATAAGGTAAAACGATACTACACGAACGACCTTGAGGGGCTGGAGCGCGTGCAGAGAATGGCAACGAGGCTGGTGAGGGGCTGGAGAATGAGCCCTACAAGGAGCAATTGAAGGGCCTGGGGTTGTTTAGCTTGGAGAAAAGGAGGCTGAGAGGAGACCTCATCACTGTCTACAACTGCCTGACAGGAGGCTGTGACGGGGTGGGGGCTGGGCTCTTCTCACAAGTGACAGCAATGGGACAACAGGAAATGGCCACAAGTTGTGCCAGGGGAGGTTTAGACTGGACATTGGGAAGAATTTCTTCAGTGAAAGGGTGGTCAGGGATTGGCACAGCTGCCCAAGGAGGGGGTGGAGTCACCATCCCTGGAGGGGTTTAAAAAACATGTTCCTTAGGGATAGGGTTTAGTAGGGAGACAAGGCATGATTGGACTTGGTGATCTCAGAGGTCTCTTCCAACCTTAGGATTCTATGATTCTATAATGCCTATGGGAGAAGGAGATCCACAACCCCTCCCAGCCTCCTGCTCTTCCCACAAAAGCACTTGCAGGCTCCAGAGCTGAGGGCTGGCCCATGTGCACCCTGCATACCTGTGCTCTGAGGACAGCGAGTGGACGTGACTATTGGCAAGCGGGCACACATATGTTGTGTCCAAAAGTGGCTTCAATGAGTGCGGTACTTACAGCTCTGTTTGGAAAACGCTGCAACCCAGGCTCTGCCTCTCTCTGGTCCTCTCTCCTGGTGAAGGTGGTACAAGGTCTTTCTCTTCTCTCTTTACTGACACCATATAGCCTTTTGAGAACACATGCCTTGGAGATGTCTTGCAAAGGCTGATATTAGCTCCACTTGAAAAAAGTATTTTCAGCACTCAGTTTCCCATACATTTGTTTTCTTGGCTTTTTAGCATTGCAAGCTGCAAGGCTGTCTCAGCTCCAGGTGGGAAGTGGGCAGCCAGATCTTCTCTTCCCAGGGCTGCCAGAGCACAGCTCCCTTGACCAACTGCAGCCACGACACCTGCGCTGGAAATCTCCAGCAACCAGCCTGAGCACACAGCCTCGGGGGAGGCTTTGTGTAACTTTAAAAAGGAGGTGCCTGTCCAGCTTTATATCACCCATGCTCCCTATACAAACACTGCGGAGAAAAAAAACACTTTGAGAGGTGCCCAGCAATTCGTAGACTGCTTCTTTTGCCTCTCACCCAGGACCTTAGCAAGCTCCAGGCCATGAGGAAACCCTATCTGCCACAGAAGTCAGTAAGTTAGCCATGGGCTTTGGCAGGACCAATACGGCACCAAAACAGTTGGATGTGGTTTCTCGTGGTGCACATTGCTCATGGCACACGAGAGATGAACAGCAAAGAATGTGCAGATTTGAGTCATACACACTGCCAGAATACTCACCACCAAACACAAGTGTCTGCTCGGAGAGTATTGTCGCCTGCACTGTTCGTTAATGCTCAGAGCCACTGTTAGCCCCTCTTCCTTTCCATTATTACTTGCCATGTTACTTTATTCACAGTCTCACAGTATCACAAGGCTGGAAAAGACCTTTGAGATCATCAAGTCCAACCTGTGACCCAACACCAACACCTACTCATCGTCTAAACCACGGCACTAAGTGCCTCATCCAACCTTCTTTTAAACACCTCCAGGGATGGTGACTCCACCGCCTCCCCGGGCAGCGCATTCCAATGGCCAATCACCCTCTCAGTGAAGAACTTCTTCCTAATGTCAAGCCTAAACCTCCCCTGGCCAAGCTTGAGACCGTGTCCTCTTGTTCTGTCCCCGGTCACCTGAGAGAAGAGACCAACCCCTGCCTGACTACAGCCTCCTTTTAGGTCATTGTAGAGAGCAATAAGGTCTCCCCGAGCCTCCTCCTCTCCAGGCTGAACAACCCCAGCTCCCTCAGTCGCTGCTCACAGGGCTTGTGCTCCAGCCCCTTCCCCATCCTTGTCGCTCTCAGCATTCACATAACGCTGCTCCATACAGAAACCTCCCTAATCCGTTTCAGGTGGGCAATGGGTACCGGCACCTTCTCCCACTGCTCGGTTGTGCTAGTTCCTGAGGATTACAAATGAGGGCCATCTGTGGTCCCTACTATTTGTGGAGATGAAAAGGAGCTTAACTTAATGTACTTTGGCAGAGTAATAGGGAAACATCAATCACCGGCTGACATGTTAGTTCATATGCACCAATAGGCTCATGTTTGTAGCTGAACACATTAAGTGGATCTGTTTCTTTAAAGACGAGTCCATCACTTACAGACAGGCATTGAGAGCCCCAGCATACAGGACACTTTTAAGAGATACTTGATAAAGAACTTGAAAATGTGAGTAGTGACATGAAGCTAAACTCTGGCTCATTTTCTTCAGATTCCCTATTAATATGAGCCTCATAAAGTTGAAATTGGGGTCACTTGGACAGTTATTTTAGCTAAAACAGATGGAGTTGTGGTGGCTGCTCCTAAAGAAGCAACTTTTACCATAAGTTACCACACAGTGTCTCTGGGATAAATGTGTTTTCCTGTACTACATATTTTGGGATTGTGTGGTATTGCTGGAGCAAGGTTGCTTTTTTAACGGCAACCATGCTAATAATTTCCATTTAAAATCTATTCTGAGATAGTTCACGGCAGTGAAGGAAAAAAAGGTATTTCCCTCACAAATGCCAGAATCAAATAATTTATTAATTTATTACAAGAGCATAAAAATTGAGCATCATTTGAATTACTGTTTTCCCCATGTAACAAAATATTCTGCATGAAGAGGGATTATTAGACCCCCTGAACTTCCCTCGGAAGTAGAGCACAGCTGTGCGAACAATTCACAATGAATAATTTATTGGATGAAGTTCAGCACTTTTTTGACTTGTGAACTCCTCATGAACGGTTCAGGACTTCCTTGTTATTGATTGTTACGCAAAATTTTTCACAAATTTCTTCCATAATTCCGTTTTCAAATGGTTCACGAAAATTTTGTTACCATTACTTAAATTCAAAATTCAGTTTGCATTAGGTCAGTACTGCAAGTTAGGTGAATTGACAACCCATAAAACTATAGATTAATTGCCATTTTCTGCTATTGGATATGGAATTTCTAAAGAAGAAAATTACTTGATACATGTACGAAACAATTAGCTGAGGAGAAAAGTTTTCACTTGTTGTCACTACTTTTAATCACACTTAATAGCCTATCGAGCGACCTGGACTGGGCCTCTTCCCCAGCAGATTCAAAGAGGAGGTGGTGGGAAGTCCGTTTCCCAAAGAGCTTGTGACTGCAACCAGGACCACAGGTGAGGAGGTGAGGAGGAAATGATACGCAGGAAACATCATGTTAGGCTATTACGGTTTTGAAAGGTGGTAACGTAAGAGGGCGATAAGTTATAAAGAGAGAAAAATGAAGAGAAGAAAAAGTGTATCAGAGGCAGAGGCGCGGGATAAGAGGACCAGATGTGGAGCAAAACTAAGGTAAAGAGGTCAAGATGAAAAGGGAAGGATATTTCTCTTCCCACCTAAGCATCAGTCGTTACTTGCCAAAATCAAGCATGCAATGGGAACTGCCACTTGAAAAGATGTTTTCATCTGGGGATCAGGAAAGGGAAAACCCAACAGCTCCCAGTACTGCCAGGAACAATCCAGGCAGGTGCTGTGGGAAGCGCTTCACAGCTCTGTTAGCGTATCTCAGGCATGATTCAAAAAGCCCCAGCCTTTATTACTCTTGTGGTTCCTGCATGCTATTTGTACGGAATAGAGCCAAGTTCTACAATGAGAAGAAGATGTAGACTGGCCCAGGGAGTTCAAGATCACTTTGGTTTAAAGGAGAAATGAAAAGAACCACATTTGTGGTTGAAACTTAATCAGCTCTTGATCACCTGGGAGCAGCGCATCCAGGTTGTGAATTAACTGTCCCCTGATACAGATATTCATAGACACCACTGCCCCCAACCTCTTGATGTTCATTCTTCATCATAACTTCATTTTTCACAGCTAAATATACTAAATATATTCTTGCAGTCCAATTTATATAGATTCTATAGTAGTCTATTGAGAATAACGCTGAGAGTTCACTGGACGTGTTAAAAATGCAGATTACTTCAGTGGGCAGTACCAGTGACTTGTCATCAGTGCATATGGAGGCAGTGGCTAGACAGAAACGGCAACTGATTTCTATTAGCTGGTTGAAAAGCAATGTAAGCACTTATTAGCTTTCTACATACCCGACTGTCAGCTAAGAAATCACTTTTCATTGAGGCAGGCTCCCAACGCAGTGACTTCTGAGCCCACCCTCGGAGGATGACAGGATGCACTTACAGATCATTTCTCTGTGGTTTTCTTCCAGAAGTCCTTTTGCAATGAGCACGTAGTACATAGCAGGCAACGATTAACCTGCATCTGGTAGACCCCAGGGAGGTGGTGGTGGTGTTCTTTGAAGCTACGAAAGGCAAATAACCGTAGGGGGAACCTCGCTAGCTGGTTAAGTGACAGTGATAGCAGTCATGGTGTTGCTCCCACCAGAATGCTGAATCAGGATAAAGGGCACAGCAAGAATCAAAAAGGCATAACCAGGTCCCTATCCTTACATCCGCACTCACATGTAACCCCAGTACGGGTGGCATGGGGTGGCCAACTGAAGGCCAACCTAGCAGTCAGCATTGGAAAACTAGTCAAGAAAAGCAGTCTTTGTAAAGGAATTGGAAAAGGAGGCACATCTTTAACTAAAGGCCCGTTTTCAAGGCAAACTGAAACTATTTGAATCAGCCGAATCACGGTGTTTAACAGAGAGTGAATGTGGGTCTTCGTAAGAAACCAGACAGGCAACAAGGATACATTTCCCAGGTGCAATAATATGAGATCAATGAGAAATCTGTCAAAAAATGTCAAACCCAATAAAAAGAAGAAGCTGCTGTAGGTCTTGATAACACAGGAAAATGGTAAAATTGTAGCGGTAGAAAGTGTCATTTAATGCGCATCAAAAAACCAGCATCCCAGGCTTTAAAAAACGTAATATTTTATTGTTTCTGGAGAATCTAGAAGTTCTCTCTGAGTTGGGCTGAGATTTAATTATGGAGTTAACGCCACATTTGGGCTGTCATAGGGCTACAATGCTCCTTCTGCTCCTCTGTTGCAAACCCTACACCACACTGAGTGTCCTTGGAGCACAGTGCAACTGCTGCGGTGAAAAGCTTCCAGGAAAAAAGAGGCTGACTGCCCCGTGAAACCAGGACCATACACAATATACTTCCCAATCAGTTTATAAATTTAAACAATATACCCCTGTTCTGTCCCATCACCAGTCTTGCAGTACTGTCTTTCTTTAGCATTGCAGGAATTAATTGTAAGATCGATATGATTTGGCCTCAGGAGTAACATTATAAAACTTCCTGCTGCGCTCTCCCTCGTGCTCATCCTTGTGTGCTCATCACGCTGGCCGGGCTGGGAAGGGGTGATTGATGCTGTGACCCACAGGCAGTTCCCACTCCCCTAGTTTCCATCTCCTCTCACTGTGAGAACAAGTGTTCAGTGTTGTACTGACACCCTCAGCCTTTTCATCACGCCGGGCCCTGTGCTGGCCCAAGGAGCGATGCTATAAGGTAGAAGAGTCTGCTGCTGGTTTCAGTTCTCCAATGATCCCTTCTCCAATGGAGAAACCCAGAAAATGGGGTAAGATTTACAGAAGCTGGGACATCTGCTGTATTTTGTTCCAGAATAGGTCTAAGAAACGCAACCGAATGGCCATGCTTACGCTCCTAACGCATCTCAAATATTAGCCCTAATCCACTCCATTGAGTTTTGAAAGGATATGATTTACCTGCCATGTGCCAGAAGCTAAGCTCTTTAGCCCAGTCGGACAGATTTGATGCGTGATTCATCCACGTTTTTTTTCTAGACAATCTATCGTGATGGAGATAAGACTTTGAGAAGGAAAGACCAGAAATAAGAAAGGAAGGATAACGGTAAAATGGGAAATGTGACATAATAAGGAATGGAGGAAACAAGAAAATATATTTAAGGCAAAGGAAAATTCTGGTACAGAATTTTAAGTAATTTCAGCAGCCTCTCACCTACAATCACGTATTCCCTTGGATTTTTAAGCACATCTTCTGTTGGCAAGGGAGGGGACACTTGCTGAGAAGAGGAGAGCAAGAACACCACTTACAGATGACAAGTTTGTGTAATTGGATTGTGTATTTTCAAAATGGGGAACCAAGTGATTAGGGTGAAATTCACCCCCCAAAAAGACCAAAGCCAGACCTGAGGGCAGCAGAGTGCGCTAAGTGCCCCGTGCCAGGCTCCCCGGGATGCTCTCCTCTGGGGCACTGCAGGTGAGACTGGGGCAGAGGAGGTCCAGATTTGGGGGTGGCTGCCTCCCACCTCACTGAAGCCTGTCTGCCTCACATAACTGGTCCCAAGTGCAGCCAGAGGTTATTGGCTATGGCCGGCAAATGTCCACCAAGAAGCGGAGATGGGATATGGCACCATGTGGCAAATCGATGACGTAGACACCGATGCAGTCACCTGTGTGTGTGGGAAGGCTTGTATCACCATGAAGCCTTATCACACATCACATATGTGCAGAGGCATACACAGACTGGCAATGCTGATGCCAGCAGAGGGGGCAATCTTCCACATCCCCCCTCCTCAATTTACTCACGCTTGAAGTGAAAGCCTAGCTTGGAGGCAGCCTGCAAAGCCTCAGAAGTACATAAACACACCCAAGACTTTAACACAAAGCATGCCGACATCCCAACACGTGTTCCCCTGCAAGGTCCATGGGGGAAGCGCTGTAGGCTGGTGTGGGTCACGGTGTTGCTTGCCTGCAGGAGGAATTGAACGTGAGTTTAATCCATGCAAATCTCAGACTTCAACAGAAATTATTATTATTATTATTATTATTATTATTATTATTATTATTATTATTATTATTATTATTATTATGTTCCCCATTTTGAAAATACACAATCCAATTACACAAACTTGTCATCTGTAAGTGGTGTTCTTGCTCTCCTCTTCTCAGCAAGTGTCCCCTCCCTTGCCAACAGAAACTGTGCTTAAAAATCCGAGGGAATACGTGATTGTAGGTGAGATGCTGCTGAAATTACTTAAAATTTATTTCTCATAATTTTTTCTTGAGGGAATAAAGAAGGCAGCTTCCCCAGACACTGGGAAAAATCAGACTTGTCAGTTTGACTTCACTGAAGGGGAAAGACTCCAAAACTCCTTTAAGGAATCAAATAGAGAACACTTGGAAAAGCAGAGCTTGATTAAAGACAGCTAACATCAGTTCAGGGAAGGGAGATCATGCCTAACTAATTTGTTGGAATTCTTTGAGGAAATTACTGCCCTGGTAAGGAAGGGGGAAAGGATATTATAGACTCCGTCTTTCAGAAAGCATTTGACAACATTCTCCACTGTTGGTTAAAATGTCTAAGGTCTGAAGTCATGGAATAGAAGGACAATGAGCATATTGGACTGAAAACTGGCAAAAGAGGAGGAAAGAAAGGGTAACTATGAATAGGAGCCTTTCATTTTAAAGAGGGGGATGTAAGAAGGATCAGGGAAGAAACCGCATTTTGAGTCTGAAAACAAGATTTCTCAAGGTTGCTGAAGACACTCCTGAACCTTGGGAAATACAATTAATAATGAGGAGCTATGCAGACAGATGGAGAAAGGAATGGTTTGTATTACCACAGGATCTTGGAGAGCAGATAGAAAGAGGAAGACTTTCTCGACTGCTCTGCTAAAACATATCCGTCACAGTTTGAGTGATAATATGTGTCAAATTTCACAGACACAGGAAAAGACACAGAATCTCACACTGCAGAAACTGAAGGTGACCCACCTTTCCCTTCTTCATGTTAATGATTAATCTCGTGCATTTAAGCCTTCTTTTTTTAAGGATGATTTTAGCACATGCAATTGCACACGAATGTTATTACTTAGAGTCTTCTTGTAAGGCAGCGATTTCACTTCGGGTTAGAATTATCTCATTAAATACCATAGGAAAAATATTTCTGCTTTGAGTCTTTGCTTTGGAAAAAAACCCAACCCTGCTGCTGCTTCACACTAGGAGCTTCTCTGTAGTAACGTACGCTGTTGAAACGCATTTTAACCAGTAGACATGATAACACAGTGTAAGCTAAGTCATAAAAAGCTACTGTCATTCCTGAATTAGAGTACATGTCTCCACAGAACCCTGAGGAGCAGGCTTCAGCCTGGTGTGTTCATGGAGCTGCCTCTGGGCTACCAGCATCCACCAGCTACAGGCATCCATGCTGGCTGAGCTCAGGCTGCCTACGCACTCTGTTTGGCCTCGTAGCCAGCAATGTCTCAGGGAGAGTCCTGCAGCCTTGACACTGCTGCAAGAAACTACCAGAAAGGGGTAGCCCTGCTTGATGTGCTTCAGCCCTGGCCCGCAGTTAGCCCTGCCCTTGAGTCTGTGCACAGGGAACCACAGGCACTGAGGCTTGCAGAGCCTCCCTCACTCCTACCTACCGCAGGTATGATCTCCTCCAGGGGAGAAGGAAGGAAGCAGCACAAGGACTCCTACAGCTTAAGCCACTGCACAGTTCACCATGGGATGCCTGTCGAGTTCCTTAAATTCTCTATTGTACCGTGCTTGTAAAAGAAGCAACAACTTAAGTGGTGTGATTACAAGACTGCTTCTGATAAGCTTTAATGTACATGGGAGAAGATACCACTTTCTGCTAGTGAGTGTTAATCATAGAATCATAGAATCAGAAGGTTGGAAGAGACCTCTGAGATCACCGAGTCCAACCGTGCCTGTGTCCCCACTAAACCCTGTCCCTAAGGAACTCATCCACCCATCTGTTAAACCCCTCCAGGGATGGCGACTCCACCACCTCCCTGGGCAGCTGAGCCAATCCCTGACCACCCTTTCAGTGAAGAAATTCTTCCTAATGTCCAGTTAAACTAGGAAGCTTTGTCATTCACAGAGAATTTACGTCAGTGGTGGAGTCTTACAAGCCTATAGGCTTTTTCTGTACCAGTTGATTTAACGTGTGCCCTTGGAACCAGTATGTCCCTTTCCTCTCTTTCCACTTTGAAGTACAAAAGATGCTAATGAATTTTGCTTTGGTTTATGTGGTTTTTATATACCTAACCCACCAGAAGGAAATAGAACGTGCAGCAAGTGGTATCGTACCAGGAAACTGCCTAATTTCATCTGCATGTCTTACTGCTTATCTTCTTGGGTAGGTCTCCTTCCTCTTGCCTGCTACCTTGTTTTGACTGTGTTTCTCTAGGCACATTTGTATTCCATTCTGCCTAGGATGGAATTTGCCACCAAAAGAAGTATTTCCCTGCCCTTCCCCTCTCTCCCTGGCTCCATTTCTCACTCGTTTGAAGCATTGAACATCCTTGACTCCCAGTTCTCACTGTAGTTGCTGGTGGTGACTTCTGCATTTTCTGCACTTACTCCTTTTCAGAAATATTCCTTCCCTACCCTCTGATTTGAAGCATCATTAACCTCCCCCAGCTTCAAGCTGGCCCTTTTGCCCCACACAACGGAACGGTTTTCTTTATGACTCAGAGTAGGAATAGTGGAAGTCAGAGACTTTTGGAAACACTAAAATACACCTTTTTTTTTTTGCTGTACAGTGGATATGTCAGTGTTTATTCCCTTACAAGCCAAAATGTATGCAATGTAGGAAACAAATCACCACATACACTTCAGTAATATCTGCAAGTAGAAATGGAAGATACATATTTTATTTTAACACAGTAGCTTTTGCTGCTAGGACAAAGCTGAACTAGACAAATTCTGAATATTGGGCCTGTAACCTTTGGATCACCATTTTGCCTCAGTCTTTCCTCTCTACATTAATTTTCTTCCAATGCTTTTTTGGCAGCCTTTGCAGTATTTTGCCCTCGGATGATACGGCAGCTCTAAGCATCTTATGGGGAGGGGGAAAACCTTTTCAAAGACAATTCTAATCCACTTTAAGCAGATCTCTCTAAACTATTCCTTATTAATTTCTGCTTTGTCAAAAGGTCTCTTCTCCATGTCCTTGGGCTGATTATTAATAGACGCGATAAAAAGTTTATAATCCCACTCTCATTATTTTTTCTTTTCAGGCAAGGAAAGAGGAGAGGGTTGTGTATTTTTGAACGTTAACTGTTGTCCCTCCTGTTATGGGGTTAATTGGGCTGTGGTAATGTCTGCTTGGATATCCTGCCCAGAGGTGATTTTAAAATGGCAAATTTACTTTTTTTTTACTTAAGTCTGGAATGTCAGCCTTCTCATATAAGTAATGATGATTGCTCTTATCTCAGCGACATAGGTATTTCTTTAACATGTATTCTTGGATAAATACCTACACAGCTATCAAGAACAAGGATTACATGATTTCACAACAACAAAGAAAATAATCTTCTACCAGCCTTATCGTTCTGTCCCTGTAAAAGCCCATTGGTAGCCAGCCAGGTTTAAAGATGTCACCAGCACGCTTGCTACTTCCACTTAACTCCGCAGAGCTCTGCCTGGCATCTTTTCAAAACAAATCTTGGAAAGCATACAGAGAAATGCTTTCTTTCTGGAGCCCTCTAGGTCGTCCTAACTCCACAGTGGCTGCCAGTTGCTCTTTTTTTTTTTCCATTTTCCCTCCCTCGCTATCATTTTTCCCAGCTAAGCATGACCTGCTTCTGCCTGTCCTAGACCCAGCTGTGGGATGCGGTGCGGGGAAGAGGCAGTTCTGCAATGGGGGCTGGCGCGGGCTGGCAGCAAAGACGGTTCCCACAGCTCAGGGTGCTCTGTGAAGGTTAGTGTGTACGGTGTCGACAACCTGTAAAACTCCAAGTCCTTGAGCTAAGCAAACTGATAAGCAGCGAACACGGCAAGACAGAATAAAAAAGAAAGAGTAGTGATTAAAGAGGTGAAAAAGCTGCTTTCGTAATGAAGGAAGGAGGGTTTGGTCTCTTCTTTCGCGGCGGTAGCCTTGGAAGGGGTTTGGTACAGTGGGGGCAGATCAGGCAGCTTCACAGACCGTTAGGAAGGTTGTTGGGTGAGCTCAGTGACACCTTAGCACTGCTGACACTTGTGTAGGGCACGATCCAGTGCTTTACCAGGAATGGCAGCAGATGGACAGCTGACATTTAAACACTAATTTGGGGGGGACTCTGAGCCAGAGACTTTGTTCCTCCTGTCGGAGACCATTGCTAAATGATTTGGCAGCTTTTAATTTCATAGCATCAAGAAGTATTTTGTACAACGCTCAGTTCTGTATCTTCCACGATGCTTGAGTTTGATTGTGTGTTTGTTTGCTTGCTTGTTTGTTTACTGCTGTCAGGTTACCTCTTCTTTGGCAAAGAAGGTACATCTTGTTTCAGGTTTGGCTATTTTCTCTATTTTGCATGAGAGGAAGTAAATCAGGAGAAAAATGTTAGTGACTTAAAGGAGATCACGTGTGTAGAGTTTGCTGGGACAGGAGAAGGAGACTGCGTTATGCTGGGTCAGCCAGCACAGTTCTCAGCACTGCCGGAGCACCTCATGGTATCTCAGTTCTTGTGGATGTGGCCCATCTGCTATTTCACCTTAAACTTCTCTTAATACTGTCCAAATAGATTCAGAGAGCTTTGGATGCAACGTAATTTTAGACAGATATAGAGAATTCCTGTTTTCACCAGGGATTCTGAGAGCACTTTTTTATGATTTCGGAGAATTAAATCTTCACAGTATTTCTCAATTATACCTGGAGGAATTATTCCCATTAGCTGAGGGAGCAGAAAGATGGATGTCCCTTCCTCATGCCAGAGTCAGGATAATGGATCCAGTGACTCAGGGGCTGGGGCTGCCACAGGCGTCTCCTTGTTCTCTTGTTCACCAGCTCTTGAGTGGCAACCGGCCGGGATAGCAGCCACCATCTGATGCACCCTGAGAGATGCAGAGCATCCTCAAGAGCACCAGCTGAACTGAACTGAGCTGATCCTGAACCAGCTGATCCTGAAAAGGGATCTGGAGAGAAATAGGGAAAACTAACAAAATAGTAGGAGCTGCTGTGTTTTGTGATTTGTTTTAAATAAAGAATCCGTTTTAATCCGACTGGCCTCTTGCCTGCTTGCTTCATTCGTAATAAAACACACTCTCCAGAAAATGGTCTTACATAGCCCAGCCAAGTTTCTGGTAGAGTGCAGACCCCAGACATCCATAATTTGTGAGCAAGGAAGGGTGTGGGTATTTTGTGGGAACTGGACCCCCCGTGAACAAGATCATTTTCGTTTGCTGATTATGTTGTGTAAACAATATGCTTTTAGGATTCAGAGGAACAGAACTGTGCATCTAGCGAAGTCAAACTGTTGATTCGTACGCTGGAAGGAAATGAAATTAACCTGAAGCCTTCAAATCAACAATAAAATATTAAATGGAGAAGCATGTTGCCCTGCAAATTTTACTTAGCCAAGTTTCAATTTCTGCTGTGTATCTTCTACCTGTTGAACAACCTAAATGCTTTTCAGCTTGTAAAATAATTGAGTTCTTTGTTACTGTGGCTTAATTTGCAACGCTGTGGCAAGATTTGAGTGTTTGAAGCCATCCAAAATGTTTACATTTGAGAAACGACAGTAAGTAAATTGAAATGTCTCATCAATTTATGTTTGCCAACGATACAGAGCAAATGATGTAGTGGACAGCCATTGTTTTTCCTCATGCTCATGGGATTTTATCCCTGATGCTAAAATCCTTAGAAACATAAAAGATACTTAAAATTTCTATCATATATAGAGTATGATAATTAGTTTATTGTACACAGCTGGTTCTCAACACAATTAACAGGTTGCCAAGTGGAGTTATCGACTGTGCTGTATTTATACCTTTAAAGCTCTAGGTGTCGGCTCCACAAATGCACTTGAATATTAAAATTTTACCCTAACTTCATCAGGCATTTAAATCCGAACTCGTCCTCACAAAGCCTGTTTCTAAGCTGTCATCTTAACCTAAGCCTAAAGATGGCAGAGTCTGTGACCACTGAAACTCTGTCTTTCCTGCCGCTCCTGCCGTTCTTGGTGGATGCCTCTGATATGCATGACCCCGGCAGGGAATATCTCCCCGCAGCCTTTCTCCTGAGATGTGGGAGGCCATATCCTGGTGGCAGCAACCTGTCCTCGCAGAGCTCACACCACAGGTCCTGCCCCAGGCTACACGACATGGAGGCTCCATCACCTCAGCAGTGACCATGCACGTGGCTCGGTGAACGTCATTGACTGTCTCTCCATGACACAGCTGAGAGGCAGCAATCGCCTGCGATGTTTCAGAGGCAGAATATTTGCAAATAGTGTTTTCTTAATATCCGTATAACTGAGAGGGTGATTGGCCATTGGAATGCGCTGCCCGGGGAGGTGGTGGAGTCACCGTCCCTGGAGGTGTTTAAAGAGAGATTGGATGAGGCACTTAGAGACATGGTGTAGTTGACAAGCAGGAGTAGATGTAGGTGTTGGGTCATAGGTTGGACTCGATGATCTCAAAGGTCTTTTCCAACCTTATGATACTGTGAAATAAAGGAGCAACTGCATTTTATACTTCAGGGGATCATCTGTACTTCTCCAGACAGAGCCAGGCTTTCCGATAGAGGTGGTTGTAATAGGCATTTGGGAAGACCCTTAGATCACTCTATCACTCTACCATGCACATGGATTTACATCAAGAAGTGATTTTGCCTGAAAATGCCTTATTGAATGCGAGCACAAACCCCACTGGCCGGCTCACGTCCACAGGCAGTATTTGGCTATAAACAAATCATCTACTTCTTGTACAAGAAACCCTGACAGACTGTTGGGATTGCCTACAGAGAGACCATCGGAGCAAGGCTTAAACCTTGGCGTGTGGTTTCACAGTTGCTTTACTCCAGTCTAAGCTGCTGAGCTACCCGGCCAGCGATGGTAGATGCTGGCAGAGGGGTGGTCCTGGGAGTGGGCATCCAGGGTGCAACTTCCCCTCTGACAGTAGCATGGCCTCACGCTCCTTAAGGGGACTGCAAACATCGATCCTTAGGACTCAACAACTTTACTTTATCCAGACAGAGGAACAGGGCGCCCCACATTATGGAAATGTATGAAATGGAGCAAAAGACTTGAATCATTCCTGGGCCTCACCAGAAACCAACCATGACCAAAGCCAGAAGTGTTTTGGGTGCCACCAAGTTTGTTGCTGAATAACGAGAGTGCGTAACTTACCGGGATGGAAAGACACTGTGACAGCTGTAAATTTGGTTGGACCCTTGCATGTTTAGCTTCCTTTGTAGACATCTGTCTTTGGGGATACTGGGAAGATTCCAGCAGCTCCCACTGATTGTTATCCTAAGGATCCTAAGGACAGTGCGAGGAGATGACATCTGATCTTCAGAGAAGGCTTCCATCAAAGTGGGATCTCAGCCTCCAGACATTCCCTTGGCCAGTGCAGGGCACATGGTGAGGTGCACTCACGGACACAGGAACCCTGCTTCCTCCAGCAAGGGATTTATTCTTTTCTAATGACATTGGAGTACCTCTTTGATGGTAGGACACAGGAAAGCAGTAAAACCTGCTTGCACAAAGAGAACTAAAGTGCTGAGAAAAACACATGTATAACGGGATCCTCCCAGGGTCAGTATTTTTAGAGATAGATATGCAGAAAAAGAATTAAACAAGGACTAACACAGCCGTGTATGAAAGAAGGATTATTTATACAACAGGCATTAGGAGCTGTGTGGCTGGGAGTTAAGGAGATTACAACCACACGAGAAGGCTAAGCTACTCCTGTAAGAGCCAACAGCCATTTATTCAAACAGAATAAGAAAATTACCTTTAGCTCTCTCCAGACTGAAGCCATTGTATTCAGCAGCAAACTCCTGAGTGAGAGAGATAAATTGAAACAGAAAAGAGAGCAAGGAAAAAACCCTTAAGCTTACACAGACATGCACATGGAGCAGGGGTAGAAGCGGTGATTTAAATCATGCTTGATGCCTGTGGTGCCTTGTTACATGTCGGCTAATGGGGAAATGAAGAGAGAAAGAAATAAGGTGCCCAATTCATTGGTCCAGCTGCAGGGAAAGGACTCCCCCCACCTGAGGGAACAGGAAATTCATTTTTAGGACTGCATTGGGGATCATTCAGCTGGTTTTAACCTCAGTCCTTTAGGTATTTAAACTGCTCCTAGACTGGACATTAAAACTTATATGGAAAAGACAAATCTCACAGGCGGTAGACAAGAAATGTCTGAGTTTTCACAGGATGGGGATACAGGTTGTACCTGAAAATACGTGTATGCTGGCACCAACACTCAATGTGCTTGCACAGATGAGGGAATTATATGGAATGACCTATTTTGCATTCAGAAGTGTGACATTTCTGGCTTGCCTCAGTAAGCATATGTTCTGTAAGTGTGTTGCAGAAGTTTGGGACCAAGAACTGTGCACAGGACGGTGTACGGGGTCATAAGTAGAAAGTTGGCTCTCAACCCCCGTGGCTTGGCCTGACCTAGAGCTGACTTGACCCTCATGAAACTCAGGATGTTGTGAGCATCCCAGTCCCCCCCACCAGCACTTGATAATTTGTGCTCTGTGGAGGTGGGGGTGTTGAGGCAGGGGGTGGAGGCTTGGCCAGAAGTACAAGAGAAGTACGGAGAGGGTCCGGATGCCTGGATCTGATGGCTTGCTTCAAAAATTCACTTCAGTCCCAGCTTCTTCAGCTCTCACTTTTATAGCTCAAATCCCCAAAGTCCCTGCTCCATATTTACTCCTTCCTTGGCAAAACCATGATCAAATTAGTGGAAGTTTTGACTGAGGAGAAACAAATTTATACCCTGCTCCTGGGCCACCTGAGGATATATATGTGCTGGTGTGAGGCAGGGGAGGAGTTAGGAGGGGGGAAAAGCGGACAAAAGGATCATTCACAGTTACTCCCAGCCCTGGTCTCACACTCCCAGTGGTAAAAGGACCAGTCTTAGCCAGCAGCCGCCACATCATTGCAAGCACAGCCCTGCAGACTGCCCTAAGCCTTGCAGCCTGGGAGGCTTGGTCATAGGACGGACATGCATTTGGTGCCGAGGTCTACCCATCCAGCACTGGTGCCCTCCATCACCACTCAAAGGGGGTGACTTTGGAGACAGCCACCTTCCAAAAGCCACTCCTCTACCTTCTCCTGCCCCATAGCATCTCATAGATGTCTCAGCCTTCAAACAGCCAGGCTGCTGTTGAATCGTCTATGTTACCCAACGGCTGCCAGGGGCTGGCGGTGCCCACTGGCCATCTCCCACATTTGGAGTGGCTCTTGCTGTACCAACCATCCAGGGGTAACCCCAGCTTAACACTCCTACAGTGGGCCCTGTGACACAGTGGGCATGTCCTCTGTAATTTGAATTTGGAAGAAGAAGAAGCAAAGAAACTCTCCTTTGTCTGAGTTTAAAGTACAAACCACATTTCCTCATGTTGAGCAGGGTCAGCGAAGCAAAGAGAAGCCGTTTGAAAGCTGAAATGCTGCATGCAGCTGAAACTTGTGTTTTTTCAGTCTGGGAGCCATGGGTTTCTAAGTGGTGTGTAAAAAAAGTGATGAAGCAAAGCAAGTTCATACGCAGTGCACAGCCATCTACACGTGACATTTCTAAAGGGGTTCACACATCTCCTGGAAAATTTGGGGGGATCCACAGACTGCAATGAGCTAAATGAATTCTCAGCCTTTGTTAGCATGAGGCTGGGCTGCTTGAATCCGGGTATAAGAAGTGCTTTGTGCATTGATGCATTTGGGCCAGTGGACAGATCCCAACTTTTGTAGTTTCGTGGCAACCAGTCTATAACTTGCATCAACCTGTATGACACTCCGCTGGGTCCCAATACACAAATCTCACACAAATATTTCAACATGTTTGGAGCCAAACTCTTGGTCAATATATGAAGTCATTTCACCTCAGCTTTTAGCCAATAGGAAAAACTTTCCTACCAACTTCTTTTTGGAGGTTAAAAATAGCATTTATATGTGTGTGTGTGCGAGGTTAGTAAAAACAGAAATGAGAAAGACAGAAGTGAGGGTGTATGCTGTTGGCATTTCTGAGCCACCTGGAGCTGGCTGCCACTGGGGGGGTGGAGGGGGCTGCCTTTCCTGTTTCTTGGACAAACACCCTTTGTTTAGTGGGACTGGATCAGGGATGGAGAGCAGAGGGCTTGTCACATCAGCCCCAGTGCTGCACCTCTCTTCTGTCCATCAGTATGAAGCAGAAGCCTACATCCCGCTTCACAGGAATGGCCCACCATGAACACGTACCCATCGAGTCCTTAAAGAGAAACCAAAGCAAGAAAACGACTGCCAAGGTGGTGGGGGTCGTAGTGGCAGGGTGTCCCCATGTACAGCAGTTGCTTGGGCTCGCTGGGGCAGGAGGAACAGATGTCTCTGCCTTGCCCCTGCCCACCTACTGGCTGCTCCAGCATCTCAACCCTGTCTGCTGCCCTTGGGGCAACTGTGACAGGACTATCACCCCATCAGCGGCAAACATCTTCATGTGGGAAAAGCACAGATGAGTCCAGGCAATAAATTTCCTGAATCAAGATTAGACATTTTGGAAGCCCACTTTTTGATGTTGCACCTCCCCTGTGGCACTTTGCTTTCGCTTACTGCGTGCAAGCGTGTGATGTGGATTTTCATGCGATGTTGGTGCTCTTTGTTTTTCAGTTGGGCAGTGCCAGATGTTGCCCGTGGGCCCTCACATCTGGTGGAGGTATAGCAGCGAGGTCTGCAGAGGCTGCTCTCCTGCAGATGTGCTCGTGCTCTTGCAGGGTGTGAAACCTCTCTTAAGGACACGATTGTCTTGTAAGCCATCTCTTGATCCCATCTGTGATTTCTCAGCCCTCAGTATGGGGACTGCTCTGTTCGCTCATAACTAAAATAATACTGGGGTGATATTGCTGTGTCTATTCCTGCCTTTAATGTGATGACTGTCTGCGCATGTGATTGCATCCCAAAGCATTCCTCTGACCTCAGAGGTCTGCAAATGTTTAAGTTAACAATGAAAATAAAATATTTTCCTTATCAAAAGCTTGCCTTTCTCATGAACTGCACTGGTGTGTCAGAGGGAGACACGGAAATCCTTGCTTTCTCTGGTTTCTGTCTGGTCTCCACCCCACTCCGTCTGCCAGGCCCCCTTTCCCCTGTTCTCCCCTTCCCTGACTGCCTGTTCTCTCTTCAGCCTCTCTCCCCTACTCTGACCTCATGCTTCCTTCTCAGGAAAGGAGGGAGGAATGGGGAAAAAGATGTCCTGGCTTCTGCCATTCCTCGGTCAGCCTTGACCTTACCACAAGCACGCTCATCCTTCCACTCGTGCCACAGGCTTTCTGCCAGACTTTGTCTATAGGGGAAGGGGTGGAGGGAAAGAGCAGGATCCCAATGCTTTCCTCCTCTATCACCACCTAGGAGAGCGGAGTCAACTCTGCGGCAAATATCTTTGCTCCTGGGAAGGTAAACCAGTGCTAAACCGTGACTTTTCATTTGTCTTTCAAAGTCTACATTCTGAATGCCAAACTCTTGTGCTCTACAGAAAAATGAGCAGAAAAGACCTATGCCCCTACCTAGAACACCTATTAAATTTACTTTGATTTCCAGCTCACATGAGCAGTACGTAAGTTAAGGGTATGTAACCACAGTGTATTCCGGAAGAGGCGGAGCTATGCTGCTATACAAACGGTTAGCTCGTTCATTCATCCTGTCAAATAATAGGCAGAAATAATTTATCTGAATAATTATAAAACAAAATAATTATAAAATTAAAAAGAATTCATAATAATGAATAAATACATTTCTAAATAATATTAAGAAATAGTCTATCAAGTGTGTGAATTTTAATTTTGCAGATTAAACGCAGGGGTTCTTTGTAGACTGAAGTAGGAGCATATGGAGACAATTCACTTCAGATCCTGCAACAAAAAATTTCACTGATCTCACTCACCCTGCTGGCCCTTTTCTCCTACGTTAAGGAAATTGGGAACCAAAGGGAATGTTGCAAGGGCTGTCCTGAAGCTTCCTTCCCTCCCTTTCAATGGCAACGTGCATAGCTTGTTTGGGGAGAAATACCTGTTATACTTGTTCAGTTCCTTGCGCTATTAAGTTGGTTTAGTCTCTTTGGTGGGGCATACCCAAACCTTAGTTTTGCTGTTGAGTCCATCTAGATTGCGACCACAGTGCTATGACTCCTTTGTTGTGCCAGTGGCTTTCCAGTCCTCTCCTATCACAGTATCACAAGGTTGGAAAAGACCTTTGAGATCATCGAGTCCAACCTATGACCCAACACCTACACCTACTCCTACTCATCAATTACACCATGGCACTAAGAGCCTCATCCAATCTCTCCTTAAACACCTGCAGGGACGGTGACTCCACCACCTCCCCAGGCAGCGCCTTCCAATGGCCAATCACCCTCTCAGTGAAGAACTTCTTCCTAATGTCAAGCCTAAACCTCCCCTCCTAACATCACCTTTCTGCGATAGACTGTCAGCAGCAGAGGAAACGTCTGATTCTGTTCATCCAAAGCTTTGAAGTTTGTGAAAAGGCTGTTTATGGGGTTGAAGCTTGGCCTCGAATGCTCCCGTGGTCGTGTCTCCTGTTTACCGCACAGAAAACCAGCTGACAGTAGGGTATGGAAACAACTCATCAGTATCGCAGAACAATGAAGTTTTCACATAGAGTGTTTTCCTCAGGAAGGCAAAATATTTCACAGGGTGGCAGCAAAATGCATGTGGGCACATTGCTGCATCCTTCTTGGGAAACAGAGTCATGGCAAGAGCTTATTTGCAAACTCCTACTAACAGGCAGGAAAAACACAGCCAGAGCCCCATTTTGTGGAAACTGGAATCGCTCCACTGACACCACCAAAGCCATGTTGGTTTACACCACCTGCAAAAGACCAGGTAGGTCCTGGAGGCAGGGCATACATGCCTTCTAAAGGGGAAGGACCGTGTCTTCTTGAAGTTTGGTTCATATCTGGAATTTCTCTGAATCCCACTCACATGAAACAAATAACTCAGAGCTCATTATTTCTTTAATCAGACACTAAAGTCTCTGTTTATTTAAAACTCTGCAGAGATAATAGGAACTAATCATCGTATGTTATACAAATAAAGGCATTCCTCCCTTAATAGTAGGAGCAGAGTTAAGCCAGTTGTTCTCCAACTGAACTCAACTGGACTAAGATGAATTTTCTGTACTTGTAGTGACTGTTATTCTATTGCTAAGGAATAATGGGAAGACATTATATGTTTTACAAGGCAATAATTGAGTTAGCAAGGGGAGAAAGATGTTTGAGCCATTTTTCTAAGTGTGCAAATGGATTCTTCCTCATGAAGATGAGGCTTTCTTTCTGCTCTACAAGAAAGGAAACAGAAACGTTTATACTATCGATAAAAACTACAGTGACTCCTTCCAATCATGCTCTGCTCTGAGATCCATCTCTCTGGGCTTAACCTGTACATATTTCCATTCTTTAACAAAAAAGAGGGATCTCTCCGGTGAGTCTCTCAGTTCAATCCTCTCCACATGGCTGATTTAGCCAAATGTTACACAGGATAACAATGATCTTTCGTTTCTTCTCCCTTTGTACTCCTAGCTGTCTAAAGAGCACTGAGTGACCTCATGACACCTGGGAAAGCACTGAGTCATTCAGGACTCCAGCTGGCACTCACAACTGGTGAAAAGCATTACAGCTTTTGAGGGAAGCAAGGAGAAAGGTTAAATGGAGTCAACATTTTTATAAATAAATATGGAAAAAAAATGACTGATTTGTTGCTTCAGAGAAACATGGAGGGAAAACTCTGTTTACTGAAGTAAAACTAGAGATAGGTATTCAAATGTCCATAGGGAATGCTGTTCTTGTCACAAATACCGCCATCGATCACAACACTGCAGTATCATCGTGGAAGTGGTAGCATTTCAGGTGTAGCACTAGGAAAATGGAATAGGTATTTCTTAACAGGTGGAAAGGTTTTCCGGCTTATATCTGGACCAATAGTAGAAACAGCTTCAGTGTATAAACTTAGTCTTTATAAGACAACTCTACAGAAGGACAGTTAAGGTTTGTGGGTCTCCATGTACAGTCGTCCCCACAGAGCGTTGGCCATGGAGAGTTGCCCTAGACCCCTTCAGAAGTGCTATCCAGATCCAGCTTGAAACACTAACATAGCTACGTCCTCAACTACCTACTAGTTAGTCCAGCAGTCAGCAAAAAAGATTTTGGGAGCTACGTGATGTTAGTTTCGTCCTACAGTATCTTAAAAATACCTCAATAACCTTTTCAGAAAACCAGTGCAAAACCAGCAAACTGGTCTCCCTGTATAAATTTCCTCTCCAGGATCAAGAAGTTCCCCTGTAGCTTTTTGGAAAAGCAGAACCTGACAATACCCTCTGAAAGGCGGTGCCCCTGCAATATTTTGTTTTGGAGGGAGAGAATCATGATGAAAAAAAGAACATGTTCCAAAGCTTTGCATCACCAACACCCCTTGCCTTCATACAGATTAACGCACAGTCAGCCTGAACACACTGATCCCGGCAATGCAAGGGGTCTACTAGCAATGTGTGCCATCATAAAGACTAGTAAATATGGACTAGTGGACTACCTAAAGCTCAGATTTTCATAGGCAATGTCGACTACTGCACATACACGGAGTTTACTCGTCTGGTGCGCTCAAAGAACCTGAAAGTAAAGAGTTTCACAACTAGGCATGCATATCAGTGAGGCTAATGCTACACACAGAGGAAAGCGAGTCAGTTTACAGTTCACTTCCTATATGAATTTTGGGATGTATGGCTCCTTTTATGTCGAGCCCTTGCATCCATTCTCTCTATATTTACATCTCCAACTTAAAACCGCCTATGGCAGAAATGCCTGTGGCGTACGCGTGGAACAGCGCACTGGATGGACAGCTGTGCTTTGTTCCCTTAATGAGACACAAGCAGAAGGTAAGCTGTACAGGCTGTTCATACCATTCTATATTGCCTGCGCTATCCATGCATGTAGGGAGTGTACCACCACCTCATCACCCAGTAGCAGCCGATCACTCAGTTGCTGCCTTTCTATAAAGGTCTTTTCCCACTACATTTTGCTCATGCTATTGCAACGCCGGTCCTTACGATATGACACAGATGTGCAGCTGCAGTCCTAAAGTAACCGTTCTGGTTTGGCTGCTGCCATTTCTCCCTCTTTTCCAACCAGCTAGTACAAGCACACTGAATACGTACTAGGTTTCTTCTAGGTCTTTGCCTTTGTTATTGCTTGGGAGTCGGCACTTCTGTAAGGAGACAATGTGCCTGTATCTTTCGCATAACGTATCAGTGGGTCACCACCCCGGGAATGACAGATATCTTCTTCGTGAGAGAGGTCTGTAGAGATCATAATGAGAGAGCTTGTGTTTCCAAGGTGCTCTCAGCTGCCACCACAGCCGCACTGGCATAAGGGAATCAGCTATTTCAAGAGTACAGTCAGCTTCTCCTTTCATTTCTGGCCAATTAGAAGTAGATAGATATACTTCTAACTTGAAATATTTTCAGCATCTCCTAAAATATTTCACAAGAAGCTGCTCAGTGGGGAGTCCTGAGGCAGCTGCAGGTGTCTGCTGCGCGGGGGTGCAGCGTAGGTGATGTTCCTGTCTGCTGAGGTGACTTCGGGCAGGCACCCCTCTGCCTTTTAAATCTCTTTTCTTTTAAATGCCAGTCCTAAGGGTAGCTTGTTTTTTAAGAGCACAGGAGGTTTTTCAGAAGTGCAGCCTCCCCAAACACAAAGCCTCCCTGTTGCTTCGACAGGAGGAGGATTGTGAAGAAATGGGATGCTGGGGAACCTCAGCAAATTTTCTTTCCTTCAGGGCCTCCCTGTGCTTGCAAGTATTTTTCCAGTGTCGGGGTACTCCCCATCTCTCTTGGTCAACCTCTGTAGAAATGCTGAGCACCTGCTATTTCCATTAACTTCAGAGGGAGCTGCAGGTACTCAACACCTCTCAGCAGTGATTCATGGACATCCATGGGTGCTGTGGGTACTTAGCACCTCACAGCTGCCGCATAGGGGATCAGGCTGTGAGAAAGGCTCCGGGAAATCCATGACAAGCTGTAGGACACACGCACCTCTGTGAAAGAGACTAAAATTGGGCTTTTCCAAAAAATACATATGCAACTGAGGCTCTAGGGATGTTGAAGCATTAAGGAGCTTGTAGCAGTTTCTTGAAATTCACACCATCCTGTTGACGTAAAAAAGGTCCCCTGCGTATGAATTTTAAGAGACCTGACTGTGCTCTTCAGAAGGAGAAAACACACAATACCATAAGTAAACATATAAATCAGTTAGAGAACCTGGAGATTAAGGATTAGCTTCATAAAGCTTTACGTCCCATATATGGAAAGTGCCAAAAGTTGCTCTTAATGACTTTGGAAAATGTAGGCACTTTTTCTGTAGTCCTAGCTTTCTTTCCCCTTGTTAGCAAATGGTTTCATTCTACACTTGAAAAAGTCACAAGCCAAAAAAAAAAAGGGGGGGGGGAGGGGAAGGTGAGTGGAATTTAACAAAAAAAAAATTTTAAAATTAAAGCAATTCATGGTTCAAGTGCTCAGTCTCAGTCTAAGCTATATTTATTCAGTTGACATTTTTTCCAAAAAGACCAATGCATAAATTAATGTGCACATGGGCAGGTCTGAATTACACCCTGGCCATTTATAGTATGCGAGGTTTTATGTGACTTTTTACTCTCTTGTTCAATAAAACAATAAGTAGTTATGCAGCAGCCAGAGAAGCCAGTGATTCATTTACTTCCACACGATGCCAAGAACCTTCTTAAGGAAATACACTCACCAATATGTAATGAAAACCTTTTGTATTTTCTGTGGTGCTTTAAGGATTAATAGAATTTCCAAAGACAAGAGAGGAATGAGATACAGTAGCGAGCAGTGTAGAGGCCAGATTTGGCCCAGAGGTGACTGCATGCAACTTAGCCTTCTCTGAAGCTTCACAGCAAGTGTGCTTTGCTAACACTGCGGCAAATACAATCAAATATCACTCGTCGTATGACGATTCGTCCTGCACAGACTGTTTGATTTTGCTCCTTCAGCTGATTTTGTCAGTGTTGTAGGAACCCTAAAGTCAAACCCTGCAAATCAACTGTGATACATTTAATAATGTGTTCTGTGCTCTTCCTTTCTGACAAAACCAGTTTCCCATTGGGTGGTTCTAGTGAGTGGGGAAGAGGCAGTTGGATTCTGGGCCAAAATCAAATGCGTCTCTAGGCTACTAATATTGTTTTTCTTGATCTACAAAGGAAAGAAGGAATCAGCCTCGCTGATGAGTGCTCAGGAAAACACGTAGTCTGGTAAGACTCCCTTGAGAGGAAGTGCTAGAGATTTGTGCCGCTGGATAAATCCATGCGGAATACCCTTGCAGGATGATGCACCCATCTCAACAGCAATGGATGAGAAACAGAAACGTTATAAAGGGCCAATGGCATCTTGGCCTGTGTCAGAGCCAGCGTGGCCAGCAGGAGCAGGGAGGGGATTGTGCCCCTGTGCTCAGTGCTGGTGAGGCTGCACCTCGAGTGCTGGGTTCAGTTTTGGGCCCCTCACTCCAAGAAGGACATTGAGGAGCTGGACCTCATCCAGAGAGGGCAACGAGGCTGTGGAGGGGCTGGAGAACAAGTCCTGTGAGACTGAGGGAAATGGGGTTGTTTAGCTTAGAGAAGAGGAGGCTGAGGGGAGACCTCATCCCTGTCTACAACTGCCTGAAAGGAGGCTGTGACGAGGTGGGGGCTGGGCTCTTCTCGCAAGTGACAGCGATGGGACGAGAGGGAATGGCCATCCCTGGAGGTGTTTAAAAAACAGGTGGATGAGTTTCTTAGGGACAGGGTTTAGTAGGGAGACAGGCACAGTTGGACTCGATGATCTGAGAGGTCTCTTCCAACCTTATAATTCTATGATTCTAAGGAATACGGCATAGGCAGCCATAGATCAGCAAACACACCAAAAAAAGGCTAAACAGATGGAGAGTTTTCAACTAGAAATAGATGCAGCTGAAGGTAGATATGACAGACCCAAAAAAAAAAAACTATGGGGAGACCAGAAATGATTATTTGTTTCTCATCACAAAACAGACCCAAGAAGCCTTCCAAGAACTGACTGGACATACCAACATTTAAACCAAATAAACCTCTTCATGCAATTGCAAAATTGAGCAGTTTGCTGCCACAAGGTTGTTGTGATGACTGAACTTACCCATAGGTTAAAAACAGGACTAGGACAAATCCGTGGAAGTTTATTGATGGTTACTCCACAATGACTGTCCAGATGGACATGGCCCTGAGCAAGCTGATCTAGTTGAAGACATCCCTGCACACTGCAGGGGGGGTAAACTTGATGACCTGTAAGGGTTCCTTCCAACTAAACCAGTCTATGATTCTATCAAACCTGCAGACAAAGATGTTCCTCAGCCACTGCCTGGAATTGCAGAGGTTTCATTTCTTACGATGTCACGAGGAGCCGTTTGCTGGCCATTGCCAGGTAAGATGTTCAGCAGTGTGACACATTGCAGCAGTTCTCCTATTCTTAAGCAGCAAATGCAGGGACATGGTGGAATAATTGTCCTGGCTGAATATTCTGACTTTTCTTTAGATTATAACAGCAGTGTAATAACTGCCAACAGCCAACACTGAAATCTTCATAATTCAATAAAGAATTCATTTCAGAACATGGAAACCCTAATTATTCTTCCACATAGATACCAACATAGGGTCTAGCAAACAGTGTGGACTTTCAGACATTGCCAAAGGATTTTCTCTGGTTAATCAAATTTCTTGGTTGCAGCTGCCAGCACTGAGACTGTACTGAAGAAACTTGCTGGCATTAACATTATACCAAGCAAAATTTGAAATGTGTTTATGTAGGGAGACTGAAAGGAGGATGAGAATGGATCAATGTAAAGACTCAACCTGCTCACCCTGAAGACCAAAAAAGGCAAACAGTCTGCTGCCCATGGTAATCAACGGTCACAGGGTCTCCACCCACTTCTCTCCTGTGTGCATGTGTGGGAAACACTTGTTTTTACTCATATGTCTTCTCCAAGACCACAAAAGTATCTGGGTATGAAAGCTGGAGCTGGGGGGTTCCTGGCTCCCAGTCCTGCATGTAGGACAGGACGGCTTTCCAGGCTCCTGCTTGCTTTCTTTTAAAAGCACACTCATTCCTAGGGGAATGAACCCAGGCTCTGGAATTCTTTAATATTTTTGGACTCCACATAATTTCCAAACAGACCTGGAAAATAATCCAGCCTTCAGGTGACAAATCAAAGATTGACTTAGAGAGGAAAACCAAAAAAAAAGGTCTCCTCCAATCATAAATGCAAACAGTAACTTATGACAAATTAAATACTAGATGTCAGAAAGTAACTGTTGCAATCCAAGCATGCTGTGACTCCCTTGGAGAGTTGTGTGATAGACCTGTATCTTTTTCAGGAGATGAAGCATTATCATGCCCCAGAGATTGACTGGCTCCGCTCTCATGAAATTCAAACAGGGAGACAACGACCCTGGAAAAAATCTCATACTAGTCATTAACAGGCAGGCAGTAACGTACCTGTAAGACCTGTTTAATGCTTACTGATAAAAGCTAATATATATGGCTAGCAAATTCTCTGAAAGGAATCCAGATCTTGAATGGACTGTTTCCTGTAGAGACAGTCTGACTGGGATTTTCATTCGTAGACCTTTGAGGTTATTCCAATATATCCGACAGTGCTATACACACCAGAGCCTCATTCTTCCCTCTCCTACATCATGTATATCAGAAGAAACTCCAAGACACGAATAATTCTCAGCAAGAAAGTGTTGATATGTTGGTATGAAAAAATGTTTTTGGTCAAAATTAAGTCTTTTTTTCTTCTCAGTTTTTACCTGTTTCATATTATTTTAAATGGAAAATGCATTTGTTTAAAAATGTTTCTGCTTTTCATACTTATGGTAAAATATTTTGTGATCAGAATTTTGTTTATAAGCCAAAAATGAAAAAAAAAAAAAACCTGTTTAAGAAAATGAGCAATATTCAGGATTCCTTCTCAAACTTTCGGCAAGGAATCTTGAAATCAACAAAAATACTAAATTTTTTTCTTATTGTTTTGATTGACTTTTCAAAGTCTATCATCAAGTCTGCAAGCTTGTCGATGTCAAAAAAAGTTTTAATGGTATTATGCAAACAGGATTGCCGTTTACTCACATATTTTTGGATTTGCACATGACTCATCTCTCACTTCATAACATCATAGAAGCCTCCATTATCCCCACTGATGATTTAGGTGGGATAGGCAAATGGACTCACAGGATTAGAGGTTGCTGGCCTTCAAGGCAAGCAATGTTTGGTCTTTTTTATGAGATAAGGGATAGACCAAACCTGTCAGTTTTACCATTGAAATGATCATGAGATCCGCTGGAAAAATATTCTTATGATCCCAGGGAGCTGGTGGCATCGGTGTTGGAGCCCTTACAGGACTTCAGCATAATTTAGGTTCTCTATGTGGCAACTAGTGCCCTGTGGATTTAATGCAAGCTCTATTCCTATGTTACTTGAGAGCATTTGTGTGGGGCTGCCCATCAAGCCATCATTTCTGAGATCTTCCCTGAAATGCCATTTTGTTCATGACAAGGTAAATATCCTTCATTGCTCTTAATGCTGTGCTCAAGGTCTTTCAACATGTCCTTATAGCATAATAGATCCATCTTATTTTAGTAACTTTCATAGGAGTGAAAGTCATAGAACTGAATAATTTAGATTGGAAGGGACCTCAGCAGGTCACCTTCTCCAAGCTCTCACCCAAACCTGAGTCAAATCTGAATTCAGACCCAGCTGCTCAGGGCTTTGTCCTGTTAGGTCTTGAAAACTTACAGCTGCAGAGATTTCACAGCTTCCCTGGACAACGTCTAACAGTGCTTAACTCTACTGACAAATGGATGTAACATATTCATCTGGCCAGGAAAGTGGCTCATCAATAACTGTGATCTATTCATTTGGAAAGTTTTGACTCGTGAACTCTATACCATACCCTGTTGTCTCTCAGTTTCTGCAAAGTCACTGGCATTTAAAGGGGATATGGAACATTTGGATTACAGCCTGGAGAGGAAATGGCTGAAGAGTATCTTGGAATTTGATAATTTGTTGGACTTTGCAGGTATCTGGGGTGGGGGGGAAGCAAAGGCCGTGGCTGCTGCGGGGACATAAAAGTGGCCATACCATTACATGGTGTATCGCTTTCTATAGCTACCTTTTATAAAGTGCTACCAATACTTTATTAAGATTCATTTTGGAAAACGTTGGTTGGCTTGTAGCAAGTTTTCTCTTTCCTTTTGACTAGGAGCTTGGGGTTTCCGTGGGCTCTTTCTATGTGTTTGGGTTCAGGTCAGCTTCTAGTGGGGCCAGCTCTGACATTCTCATACCCTGAGAACAAAACTTTGTAATTCTTTCCTCTCCATCACAGTTACTCAAGGCAAGTGCAAAGGTACAGTCATTATTAACACATTAATTATTGAAGGTAAAACGTTGGATGCTTTAAAACACACGGATATTTTGCCTAGTCTATAAGAAATCACCTCTTCTTGTGGAGTACTTGCCAGTTGCAGCCCATCTTAAATCTCTTTTTTTGGAGAAAGGTAGTGATTCTTCCACCTCGAGGGACATTGGTTCAGATGCTGTTCTGTCATTTGGTCTTTCCTTGGAGTTAATACAATGCATGAGAAGCTGAAAATTGTTTCCTGCTTATGTAAGATCAAAAAAATCTCCAAGCTACTTTTCTCGTTTTGGATCTCTTAGCAGTTAGTGATATATCAGATGATGGATGGTTGATTCAGCAGCCGGAGATATTGCTGTTTTAATTGAAGCTGCTCTCTGGTAGTTCCTGTCCTTTCCGAGTGCTGGAATACTTCCCTGGTGATGGCTGCTTTAGACTCATCGCTCTGAAATATGGGTCAGCTTTGCTGTCTGTGTTCTTTAAAGTACATCCAGCTGGGGAGATCATTATAAAACATAAGGTAGAGTCTATTGACAATACTAGTCTTGTATTTCATGTGGACACTGCAAGTTCAGTCTAAGCTATGGAGGAATGTCTGAATGTTACTGTTTTTTGGCTGCACAAGGGATATCTTGTCCTCTAGCTCTGGAAAGACAGAAATATTGTTGCTGGATATACTGTCTTCTTGGCTAGAAGGGACTTATCTGCAGACTCTGAAACAGGTTAATAATATTGGCATCATTTTTAATATGTCCTTGTACTTGGAAAACTTTGAATTGGTTATGGAGTTAAAATGTGATTTCCAGCCATGTGCTTTGCATAAGTCATTTCCCCATTTATCTCACAACAGCCTGGAGAGGCATGACCCCAAGACTGGATTTTTGTACCTCTTTCCCTTGCTGACTTACTTACATTGCTCATGGTAGCCCTGTCCTGTGACAATATTCACTCTTACAGTGTCTTTTTATATTGGGTATCTTCAAGAAACTGTGAAGCTTATGTAAGCCTTAGGGTTATGCCAATTTCCAGCCTAAAATTAGCTCAGTTATATTCAGTCTTGTGAATCAACTTGCCCATCATTTAGTAGGTTTTGCAGTCACAAGCCCTGTGATTCCTACAAGAACCCAACAGCGTGTGAATTCTTCTTTCTGAAATCTAGCTTGTTTTGTCTCCCCCTTGCATCAAGTAAGGCTTAAAATGTGGGTTTTTTTCTTTCTCAGTGATGGAATTGTTAGAATCGCTGTTGCTGTTTAATAATTTATTTCTATTGCTTTTATTTGTACATTTGCTTTGGCATTTATTTGAGACTGTAATGTTCTTTAATTAGGACAAAATTAGTGTGGAAACTGTTCCTGAGTGCCCTCCTGGCTTTTGGAGCAGATAAGTTTGCAGCAGTTTTTAGGACTATTAATTCAATGCCGCATTTGCTAACATTCATTCATAAGTATTAAGTCTTGCATCTGTTTGAGGGGACTCTATATACCTTGGTGATTTCTCAGGGTATGCTTATTCTTGCCTGACTGAACACATCTTAAAGACCTTTTCATACAACTGCACTCATGAATTTTACTAAAACGGTATTATTACACCTTCTTTTCTCCCTTTCATGGAACTTTTTTCCTAGAGTGTTTTTCTTTAAATCATTCACTAACACCTGCACCATCTCCTGATAAAAGGCATATGCCCATTGTCGCCTCTTTTCCAGCCTGATTAAAATCTACCTGCTTTTTCCCTGTAGGTCACGCCCCCTGACCTTTTTATCAATTGTCTTGCTGGATTTTAGGCTGCCCTGGTTTATCACTAGCTCTTCTGAACCAAGGGGCCCAGAGGAAAACAGGATTGTATGAGTTATGCTCTTGGAGGCAGTGGAACTGTTCGTGTGACTAAGCGCTCACCATGGTCTCACGCCTGAGTCCTTAGCTGTGACAAGAGGAACGCTTTATGTCACTGATTTACTCAGGTTCTCTCGGAATGTGTCCAAAAATAGCAATTTGCTTTTTTGCACAAAGCATCTTGTCGTGCACTCGTGATTAATTTATATACCATCCTTGCCTGGTCTCTTTGTTACTGCCTTCTAGCTAGGGTTCTGTCATCAAGTACAGTATTTCTGCCGGTATTATTTCCCCCTAGCCTCCTGTCAACCAGAGTAAGAACTACAAATAAGTGATATAGCCCTTACTGGCAATACTGAAAGAAAATTTGGCTTTTGTTTTTCCTAGGAACGCTTCTCCGCATGCAGAGGTCAGCTTTATGTGCTCAAACATATTTTATGGGGAAGGCAGTGGAGCACAGCATGGAGCAGAGATAGTGGGGGGATTTCTCCTGTGTGCTGGGGCAGCTGTGCAATGATCCCTTCTGCTGAGAATTACTGTCTGCACCAGCCCGTGTTTCACTAGGGCTCCGCAGTGATAGCGCACAGGCTTACTGCCTGCAAAAGAATTTCTTCACTGAAAGAGTGGTCAGGGATTGGCACAGCTGCCCAGGGAGGGGGTGGAGTCGCCATCCCTGGAGGGGTTTAAAAAACGAGTAGATGAGTTCCTTAGGACATGGGAGACAGGCATGATTGGACTCTGTGATCTCAGAGGTCTCTTCCAACCTTTGATTCTATGATTCTAAAAGTCACCGTCCCATTGGGCCAAACCAGCCTCCCAGGAAGGAGCAGTGGTAGTTTCAGCAGTGACTTCAACGTAAACGTGAGTAGACCTTTCTCTACACAAATGGTTTTCTTCTCCAAGCGCCATATTCTCCGTACCCTATTTTGCTCTAAATATAATAAAAAGCTCCCTGTTGCTGTGAGTAGCACCACTCTGAATGCAAAGTGCAGTTAGTATTGTTTGGTTTGGCTACAACAGTTGCACTCCATTGTATTGCTACTCTCCACGACTTGTTTATGTATTATTCTTTCACTCATTACGTGTAAGCACCAGGGGAGGTGCAGAGGCCAAATGTGATCCACAGATGTCCACGGTTCCCCCCAGTGCCTCCCTTCTGCTCCGCTGACGACTTTGCGGAGCCAGCTGAGGAAAGCCACCCCTGTCCTTTGGGCTGCCACCACCCCTTCCCACTGGCTGTTAGGTGGTTGTGTGCCGTGCCGCTGTATGCAGATCAGAGAGGCCATCAGACACCTGGCAGGTGGCCAACACCGTGCACGGTTGAGCAATATTTTGGGAGCTCTTGTACGATGTTTATTGCAATTACCACTGGGCAAGCCCTGCAGGGTTCGGTTTGTTTGAGCTACTACAATCAAAGCTGCAGGGTTCAGTTTTCAGAGGTTACCGCTTGAGCAACCTCTATATATTTACTTGGAGGTTCAAGATCTATTAAAAGGAACCACTCTGCTCTTTTGTCTCCTGTAAGCTGTATCACATTCGGCAGGAATGGAAGTACAATGGATTCTTTGTATGTAATATATTGCCTAAAACAAGGTATGTGATTGGAATAAAAGAGGTGCTGGCTGCTGTTACTCCCCGACTGGAGAGGGATGTATTTTCTCTGTGCAGTTGTGCAAGCTGAAGAAACGGTACAAATCAATCGACTTATTGCACATAAAAGTAAAGTTTGCACTCACAACTCTTTGCTTCTGTGGCAGATAACATCCTGGTTAAAACAAGAAAAGTGCTTTACAAATTCAGCGCAAATGCCACTATCTATTTTGGCTTTCTTTCCATTGTTATTTTTCTCCCTCATTTTTTATTTTATTCTAAACAGTGAAAATCAAAATCAGCTTCACTTTTTACGAATACCCTCGTGAGAAGTCCTAGTGCTTGGGGCTCACAAGACCGTACTTACTTGTTTCCAAATATTTTTTTCAATTCACCTGTAAACCCAAGAAACAGTTGAGTTCCGAAGTTTAAAACATTATTTCTCATGAAATGCACATTTAACAGAATCCCCCAATAATCTTGGCTCAGAAGACCAGAATGAGAGCCGTACAGATGAGGAAATCTTTTTCTTTTCTTCAGTTTCGTGTTGCATTTCCACACTTAATGGGAGGACACAGGATTCTGGGACTGGGATAAGAGATTTAGTCTCTTCTCAGTATTTAGAAATTCTATTTATAAAAGCGATTGTATACGGGACAGAATGAGATTATCTCATTTTGTCAAAAATGGACTATTTACTCATATTAAAAAACTACCATTTGAAACATTACTCCTTTCAGTAATAATAAAAACCATGAGTTATAAATATAAAAAAAGTTATAGCATGATTGATTGTGTCATTTCTTGAAAACAATTCTCCCACAGCAGCTGTAAGTTGTAGATCATCAGTTTGGTCCTGGTAGACTTATAAAATCATGCAGTAATTGAGCCATGACTGTCCCACTCTGAACTGAAACCATCTTTTCCTTCCATGCTGAGCACTAGAGTTGTCCTTTGCAGCGTGAGTCCCACCAAAATAATGTTCATCCACCGCATCAAATCAGAAAACAGATGGTATGCATTTTGGCTAAACATAGAACATATCTATATAAAGAAAACTTAAAATCAGTATGGAAAAATATGAAAATTGTATTAACTAAAGGTAGAGTCTCTCCTAAATAATGATGATAATGCAGGGATTTAATGTTATCTATGAATTCAGTTTTAACTTCTTATATTTAGTTCATCCAGCTTCAGTCTCCTTGGGATTTCATGTCTCAAGGGCACAAACTCTGCACTGTAATATCTCCATTTATTTTTTGAGAAGTTTCTAGTCATTCTGCAAGAGGAGAAGCAAAAAAAATAATTAATTTTGTTTGCAATATGAAACATACCTCATCGAACACAGTTTGAGTTATTTTGAGAAGCTCAACATCTTAAATAATGACATAGGTTTTATGGCCACATCTTGGTTGAATATTGACTACAATTCATTATTTCTGAGTTGCTGAGTCCATGACACTTCTTTTCACAATGTGGGTGTTTGGGTTCATGTTTCACTCTTGATATCTTCCTGCAAACTTTATTCACCATTAAAATTCAACCAGTCACTTCACCCCCAACTTTCTCAGGGATTTGTTCTTAGAATAATTTGTGTCTCATCTGGTGCCTAGACTGAAGTAAAAAGTTCTTTTTCAGGCTATGGAACTTTTGTGACTGTATATATATGATCCATGCATACCAGTATTGGTTCTTTTGCATCTTCCCACCTGAGTTGCCATATCAACCCTCGTTGAACTTTAGTTTCACAACATTGTATTACATACTTTGTGGTTCGCCAGGTCATGGTAAGGTGTATTTGTGAGTTGCAGTTCTTCTTACTGATTTCAGATTGCCAAACAAAACCAGCATAGCGCGATCCACAATACTAGTCAATCTTCACCTTTGGAGATGACTCTAGTTACAGGTATAATTATCTCTGTCACTGTACAAGCCGTCTCGCAGCAAATCCTTCACAAAGATTTGTGTCACCTGCACAATGCACATAAAAATAATTGCCTTCCATTGGATAAGTCAGATTTTTATTTACCACTGCAGCATGCCACTTTCCTAGAAACTCCCTAGAAATACCCTTTACTACTCAAGCAACACAATAGAATCTGTGAATTTGACTTGACTCTTTCAGAACCATTTAAAAGTTGGATCATACCTTGACTTCAGAAAAAACAATCGAAAAACGCTGTGGTCACATTCTTCATATTTTCATCTTGTTCTGAATAATGGCCTTGCAGGACAAGTTCTTCTTGGCAAGATAATACATTGTACTTAACCTTTTTATTAGAATCTTCCTGTTTTCTCCATTCTTCTGAGTTCTGAAAATGAAGTATGTCACCACCATTCCTTGTGGTCTTTTGAAGAGCATCAATGGCTCCGTGATGACATAGGGAAACATAGTGCCTTTCAGATTTGTCTCAAGTCTTTTTCCAATTAGTGAATCCAGGCTGTGTGAAAGCTTTCTCTGTGTGCTTCATCAAAAGTAGTTTGCAAAACGGTAGCAACAAAGTACATTAACCCCATTAGCACTGGAAAAATAGGTCTGCTGAAAATCGCAGAACTGGGGTAAGCATAAAGGCAGGCTTGTTTTTTTGAAGTCATGCACAGGGAGAGCCTTAAGTCACAGTTGATGAGGTATTTAATAGTGTCAGGCAATTAACATTTGGTTCTTGTTGCAGATGACACTGAAGACATGTCAATCCTACAACCAGCTAAATTTGATCCACTTGTTGTTGAAGGTCTGGTCTCCTCCTTTTTAATCAGCCATGGTTCAAGGGATTCCATTTTTGCACTTTCAAAATCTATACTTTTGGATTTTTCATTTCAGTCGGTCACTGATGGTTTAGTAAGAACGGCATGGGATTAAAGAATTAGAGCCACATAATACCAAAATATGTAACCGGCTCCTGGCTTTTGTGTGGTCCCTTGTTCTGTCTAAAAGGGTCTACAATGTGGCAGATGGGAGAAAGGAAACAGCCTTCACCTGATCTGTTCATTGCCCGGAAAACAATGGCTTTTATGCTTTGCTTATATAACCCCTGCTTTCCTGTCTCAGCCAGGAATCCTGACAAGGACAACAAGGCAAATAAGATGCCAGTTGGTGGCCCCTTGACCTCTAGGGCTAATTGCACTGGGGTCAGAGACTCCATGATGTCTGGCCTCTCCCTGCCTTTTGTGCAAGGAGCTCGTGGAAAACTGACAGCAGGGAGAGGAACAGAACCTCGGAAGAAGTCCTGGAAACCTGAGATCTGCCCCCATCCCAGGTGCCCAGCAAGACCACATTGCTCCTCCGTCACATGCAAGAACTTGTCCACAACACATGGAGCAGCCTGATCTCCTCCGAACAGCAGCCCCTGCCTTGCCCAGCAAAGCTGGAACCATGCTGGGGAGGAGTCAGAGACCTCCAGTCTACCCAACATCAGCCACACAATGTGTCCAGGAGGACGCAGAGGGCTGCAGGCTTGCAGCCAATGAGATCAGGTCAGTCCTTTGAAAGGTGGCTGGTAGCTTTTGGGAGGAGTGGTGGGAAGCAGCCAACCAGGCTGCTGGAGGAGCGGCAGGAGCTTAGCTTTCATACTAGAACATAGTGTTTGCTTTCATACTAAGGGAGTTCCTGCTTGCTGAGGCGTTTTTTTTCCCAGGGAATTAAGGAGTCAGTACTGATCCTATGAAGAGATGCAACCTTGTCTAACAAAAACTAGGTAATGATCAAACAGCGAGATCATTGGAAGGGGATGTTAATCCAAGCTGAAGAAGGCAGTGAACTATTAGGGAACTGTTCCTGCTGTAATACTGCATGCAAAAAAGTACACCCTGTGTCATATATACCTGCATATATGTACATATACATATCACAGTATCACAGTATCATAAGGATGGAAAAGACCTTTGAGATCATCGAGTCCAACCTATGACCCAACACCTACACCTACTCCTACTTGTCAACTACACCCTGGCTCTAAGTGCCTCATCCAATCTCTCTTTAAACACCTCCAGGGATGGTGACTCCACCACCTCCCCGGGCAGCGCCTTCCAATGGCCAATCACCCTCTCAGTGAAGAATTTTTTCCTAATGTCAAACCTAAACCTCCCCTGGTGAAGCTTGAGACCGTGTCCTCTTGTTAGGGAACCCAGGACTTCTATGTTTTAATTTTCACTTTTAATCATAGCAGTAATCACAAAATCTTATCTACTGGGGCACTTCCTAGAGTAAAACAAATCTTAATCCACAATTGTTTCCTAACAGTTATTAGGTGTTGAGTGTTAACAATTACTAGATGCTTTGATAAGACAATGTAATAGTGAAACTGATTGTATAAGTAAATAATAACAGATGTCTTACCTGGGCGTAACACTTAAGGCTACAAGTAAAAATAGAGGCTTCCACAGAGATTTAAACAAGGAAATTAGACCCTAATAAAGGAGGGGTTTGCCCTTTTTTTTTAAACCATTGTTCAAGAGAAGGCTGTTGTCTCACCAGAAGAAAGTGGCTGGACTCAGGTCACTTAGTTTCCTCTGTAGAAGATTTTAATGACGTTATAAAGTGCCTGTTTACCATGTCACCTTGTGCAAGATTAGGCATCAGATTGAAACATGGTGCTATGAATTACTGGCTTGTAAACTGCTGTAAGTGAGTATCTGTTGAGAGCAAGGAGCAAGTTTGTTGCAGGGAAAAGTACTAACAAGAGATCGTGAGGAGTACCTGGCAAGTATCTTTACATTCTTCACTCTGCTGTTTCACTTCCCTTCTGAAAACCTGCTCTTTGGTCCCCGTGGCACACAAATGACACTACTGTACCTTTCTGCATGCTTTCTTTTTTCACCAGCACGGTAACTCCTATCATCCATGTGCAACTAAGTCACATCACGCCTGGCCTTGGCTACCTGGGAGGCCTGGCTGGTTACTTCACAGCCGCCAAGGATGTGTGAAATTAAAAAATGTGCTTGAATGAGTTGTGCATCATCCCCTCTGTCCCCAGCTGCAGGGAACTCAAAGCTACAAAAAATGCATTTATTACCCTACCATGACTTGTTGTCTGCAGTGTTCAAATTATGAGGAAGATAGACTCCCATGAGCTATAGTTGACACATGTGCTGTGCATATATGCACAAAAAATGTATATATGCTACACATAAATCTCGCACGCTTCTTTGAGACCAAGCAGTATATGAGATGTCACGATCAACCCTAAATCTTAGTATGTTTCAATTTTTAATTCATTCCAAAGTAAGAAGGAGATCTGTATAGAAAAATGCTGCATTCTGCAAAGAGATTCCTGATTCTTAGATACAGGACACCAATACAGAAGCAAAACCAGGCTTTACTCTTGGCTTTCACAGTGATTTACTGTGCAGCCTTGGGGAAGCCTCTTTTCTCCCACAGTTTTTGATTTGTCTGTAAAACACAAGCTTTTCCCAGCAGAGGCTCTGTGTTCCACTCTATTGTACAATTTATGGTGATCTTGTTGGCATTTCAGGATACAAACAGAGTAATTTGACCCAGAATGTCTCAGCAGGGTGTCTGCCCACAGACCTCTGTAGTTCACATAGGTAGAAGCTTGATGCATGAAGAGAACTTTAGGATGAGATTAATTCTTGGCACAAAAGTGAGATGCTCATCTCTGCCCCAGTCCTTTCATTCGAAAGGATTGCACTTAGAGCAAAGAGAATCCGACTGGCTTGGGAAAGAGCTGTTCTGGATCAGGAAGCATGAAGACAACCTCGTGGGAGCATCAGTGCCAATTGCATGTTAGAGGCACAGGAGGTGACAGAGGACTGTACAGAGAAGGGGGCCACAGCTGTGAGGGTTTCAGCAGCCTCTCAACCTCTTGCATCCATTGAGAAGACTGCTACAGCTCTTCAGGAACACACCTAGTGCCAGGCAAATTATGCCAGCTTAACTCTGCTGTCACCAGAGCCGCAGAGCAGCAGAAAGGTCCAGAGACAATGCATCCAAAAAAGCTTTGTCAGCTGTGCACTGTGCTGCTTAGAAGACGAGTTTTACTATCCAAGCACCTGCAATATCCAAACAAATAATCCAGGGAAGCAATAAATTTAAAATATCCCCCAAAAGCCTAGGGTTTAACAAATACATGGTCTAGTTCTCTTCTTTTACCACTTCCTGTGTGGCTGTAGTCAGGCCCTTGGAGTTATTCTCAAGCACAGCCTGCATCAGGTAGAGAGTAAATACAAAGCAACATAAAAAGACAAAACTATTACATAGTTGAAAATGCCCCTGAACTTGCTCTCCAAGTGCACAAAGCCACCTGCTTTCTCACTTGCATCATTGAGCTCGTGTTATGGAAAGACTTTGAACTAATGTAGAGTCTGAGCCTGAAATCTCGTACAAGAAGCTTAGCTGAATCTCCACAGAGAAGTGTCAGCTGGGAGACCCTTACAAAATGTTGGAACATGATCCTGGTTCTTCTGATGGAAAAGAGATGATGTGTCTCAGGCCAGCTTTTAGTTTCAGATGCTCTCATTACACTGGGATGCACTGAGGAATGCAGCCCTCAGAAGAGGAGTGACAAAATAACAGTTCTCAAGATTCCCCGCTCCCTATTAGGCTCTAGTTTCAGAATTGTGTTAAATCTCACTGCAAAATTGCCTTTCTTTTCAGAAAGTTATGGGAAGTCATTTAGTTTCTTTACATATTCAGGCGACAGAAGCAATAGGAGCTGCCCTGCAATACAGGGATTTCCAGGCTCAAAGACAGCCCATGGTCTGAGGTCTGTGGTCCAGAAGGCATCCTTAGGCATTGGGAGAGCCAACATGAGGTCTAAAATCTTTCCCTAGGTGATGCCTGGGTCCTGAGCACCTGCGCTGTGGCCTGACTGCTACCCTTGATCCAACCACGGCATTAGTGAGCAGACCTTCACCTTTTGTAGGAGCAAGATTGCCTGTAGGGTGCTCAGCTCCATCCACGAAATCTCTGCAGAACTCACTGGGGGCAGTGGCTACGAAGGGTCAGCCCTGTCACACACAGGCAAGGCCCCCCGGTTCTGCAGGGCATGGGAGAAGGGGCTGGAGCCTGGCCCATGCACAGGTCCCTGGGCGATGTTGGCCATGCAGCGTGGCTCTACAGTCACAGGAGGACAATTCCTTACATCTGCGCAACCCTGTGAAACACATCGGAGCTTACACAGGCGTAACTGAGGCACAGTTTGGTCCTCATAATCCCTATTACTGATGATGACGGTGATGATGATGTGTGAGAAGGAAATAGCACAAGCTTGACCTTCACATCCCGGGGGAATCTGCAGAGCTGGCAGACATAAAACCCTTCAGCTTTTCACTTGTGAACTGAGCAAATTTGTTCTGGGAATCATTAATACATAATGCCATTTTGAAGCCAGTTTTTGGAGTAAAATTGCACATTTGACTATCCAAATCTTTCTGTCATCCCCACACAATCCTGCAACAGGGCTGCGACTGAAAGAAGTCAATTGTACTTCAGAAATTACAGGCAGCCAGTTCAAATAAAGAAAAGTATCTGCTATTTGGTGCTTTCCATTCATAATGTGATTCCGCTCTGTTAAAATTCATTAGGTGACCTAGATCCTGAGAACCCATTCCTGCAAATTGCTGAATGCTTCCTGGGAAGTGCTGCGAGCTTTTGACTCTGTGTAATGGGACTTGAAAGAGGTCAGCGCTGGCCAACAACTGTCCCTTACCTCTCTTCAAAATCCCATGAGTCCGTTTCTTTTCCTTGAGGTGATGTAGCGATAGCCCTAATGATTCTAAAGGAAAAGTGAAAATACCAGACTTGGAGTTAAAACTGAATGAATTCACAATTTCTTGCACAAGCCCACCGTTAACTCACGCTCTAAGTAAGTGTTGGACCTGAATACGCAAAGGACTCCAATCCCAGCCAGGTGTAACAACTTAGAGACCAGTCAAAGCTTTTACTGATGGGCCTGATGTTAGCACATCTTTATGGTCTAAGCTTTTTCCATCCACTCCTATCATACTTTCTTTCCAGATGAAGACCTAATAGCAGATAGGAGAGGACGGCAACCCATGCAAATACATCATTCCAATCGGAATTTCACACAGCATTTGCCTTTTTTGCACATGAACTCTAAAAACATTGAAGGGCTTTGATGTGCTTGGAGCGCAAGCTCTCCGTTCTTGCACTAACCCTCCTTCATTAGAGCTCTGCAGACACATCCGCTCGGCTTGCAGAAAGGAAATCATGTGACATTTTCATTTACCAAGGTTATTGTACTTACTCTGTACTCGGTCTAAAATTAAATGGAGGAAAAAATCCTGGACTGGGGCTTTGCTACAGATGAATGCTTACAATCACAAAATGTCGGGAAACGCAAAAGTAAGGCTTCAACAGCAATCTGTAATTTGCCACTCGTCCTCTGTAGTTTGGAGTTTCCATTTTAAAAAAGGGTAAATTATTAATACTTTGAGCCTTTAAATAATGAAAACAGTAACTGAAAGCTGTCCCTGAGTGTCTGAGTTAGTAATATAAGTGTAAAGCCAAAGGGGTGCGTATGAACTTTGCCAGCGCTGCCTGCATGCCTCTTATGCCTTCCCTTCTCTTGCAGCTGAGAAGCAAAGACTGCCACAGCCCTAGTGCCCTTCTTGTTGGCCATGTGGGGCTCAATGCTTCATTTTTGGTTTTATGTGGGAGCTTGCCTTGATTACTTTGGGTTTGTCCTTTAAGTGCAACCCATTTTCAGAAGGTATGTGAGCATGTACGTCTCTTCAAGCCCACGAGCAGCCCTGCCGGGCTCTCCTGTTGCTGAATCACAACTTTCCTGCAAGCTGGGAGATGACATCTACCAGCACCACGCACCTGGAGGCTGTCACTTGTTCTGCCTGCATGGTTTGATATAGAATAATGCCCTGCAAAGAAACTAATTGCAGTCAGTCCACAGAAAGAAGTTCAGGATTAATATTTCAGCTGGGTTTGCTGTAGCAGCATTCATAAAACCACTTACCATGGGAAAAGTGTTCTTTCTTTTTCTCTACTGTTACCATAAGTAAAAAAAGCTGAACAAATCGTTCTCCGATTTTAAAACCAATTGCCATCAGGCAGTGACTGAGAATAGACAGTTTCAGCCCAAAAGGGATTTTTCAGGAGGTTACAAGACCATGGAACAATGGAGTTACTATGGAAAATGCTTATGAATGTCAACTGAAGTGGCCACTGCTATAAGATTTTGTGAGGTATTGTACTTCGAAAGATCAAAGAGAAATACAGAGTTGAAAATATACTGCTGTCTTTTAAAATGGGCTTCTAAGACTTAAACCTGAACATTTAATATTGGTCTCTGGGAAAAGAAATGGGGAAAAAAAAGCAACACACAAAATATAATTAAGATAATAAATGAAAGGCCTTTCTTTTCATCATTTCTATAACTGCCTTAAATATCTGCTGGAAATTATTATATCAGCACAGGCTGGACTATATTAAAATAATGAAGAGTGAAGTTTTCACTGTGTTCCCATTTAATCATCACCTCACAACTTTACATTTTAATGTTTGACCTTAGGATATCCTCTTCCACTATCACATTAAGAATGTTGAAAGGAAACAGGAAGGGCCACAAGGGTTGTAGTTTCCTCAGAAGAACAGTGGCTATCAGCCTAATGGATTCTGAATTTCTCAGACAAACTGCAGCAGCGACTCAGCCCACAGTCAGAGCTATCAAATGTTCACACAATACAAGCCTTTCCTCTAATTAAGAGAGTTGCTTTCAATGAGGGCACTACCTTTTTTTGCATTATGTTACTGGAAGAAAAAAAATAATCTGCTGCGTGGTGAGATCTATTACATAAATAGCCCCACAAAATGCGAAAAGACAAAACAAAACCCACTTAGTTGCCAAAACAAAAAACCTCCAAACCAACAAAACCCAGGAAAAAAGCAGGAAAAAAGACCTTCCAAAACATCAGGAATTGTGTTTGACCTCTTGCATCTCCTCCATGATTCAAAGCCTAGATTTGAAGTAAACTCCTGAAGTCATTAAGCAAGTATACGGCAGGTTTCTGGATCTCGTTTCTGTCGCTGAACATTGGTGACTCGAGTACAGGTGAAAAGGCAGGGACTGGTTGGTTTTCTGTAATGAAATTTTTAACTTTTCCAGAGTGATATGGAAAAGAAATTATAATGGATGAAAACAGAAGACAAATTATTAAATAGAATCCTTTCAGCAAACAGGCTGATGTTCACACTGCATTTTCACATAAGGGATGAAGAGGCAGAGGACGGTTCTTCCTCATCATACACATCATATACAGCCAAGTGTCTGGAAAATCTCAAATATCGTTTTAAAGGAGACATTGTCATAAAAACATTGAAAATGTCAGAACTGTCTTTCATGCAAAACTGGATGGACTTTACAATCTAATATTACTACATGAAATAAGTTTAACAAGGTTTTCTCAAAGAGAAATCAATGAGGACCGATCCCAAAAAAACGTAAGGAACAATTTAACCTTCAACAGCCCCTGTGTTTGGCTGCTTATGGAAAGTGCAGTGTAAATGAAGCCAGATGGCCATGAACTTCTGCAGACGGGAGGAGCAACGGTGTGAGCTATGGACCACAAGGGCTCAAGTCCTGTCATTTTCAAATTCACTTTTCTTTGGTAATATCAGGATGTTTGTAGTACATTCATGGGACTCCCTCTGGTGTATGAGCTAACACATGAAGTTTCGTGCCTTATTCTTTAGCAAAGAGTCTGTGTAGTCTGATGCACGAAGGAGTTGCTTTCTTGGCAGTGCAGAAGATGTGTGACGTGTGTTTCTACTGCAAATGGAAAGAATGACCCCGGGTCAGATCACAGTCATGGTAGGCTTGGGAATGAGGGAAACACCTGGAGTTTTTTGAACATTTGTACATTAGTCCAAAGTGGCACAGGTCACTTCGGGTTTGGCTCTGTGGCCCCACAAATGAAGATGTCAAGCATCCCATGTCTCTCCTTTAATCATGACCCTTCTCTGAAAGAGTTAAGAAAATTTAACCTTGAAACCAGGTACTGAGGAACTAACTACTTATTTACTCCTCATCTTTTCTTCACAAACTTCTTTCTTCTTTCCATCTCATACTCAGTTCCCTAGCAAAAAAAGGAAAGATATCATAAAAATCTTAATCTTGTTCATCCACAACCATGAACTACCCATCATATGGAAAGAAAACGAAAGTATGTTGTTTGTGAGGACTGGAAAATACATGGCCTTGAAATAAAAGCATTTGTTGTGGTAGGGTAAAGATATGGATGGATGGGCAGCTTGGTTTTAATATTTCTTGACAGGCAGATGGCTCAGTATCCAGCTGTTCACTCTCTTCTGTCTTTCCTTCCCTTTTTTCATTTCCTGTCCCTCCCTCCCTCCCTTCCTTCCTTCCTTCCTTCCTTCCTTCCTTCCTTCCTTCCTTCCTTCCTTCCTTCCTTCCTTCCTTCCTTCCTTCCTTCCTTCCTTCCTTTCCTTCCTTCCTTCCTTCCTTCCTTCCTTCCTTTCCTTCCTTCCTTCCTTCCTTCCTTCCTTCCTTCCTTCCTTCCTTCCTTCCTTCCTTCCTTCCTTCCTTCCTTCCTTCCTTCCTTCCCTTCCTTCCTTCCTTCCTTCCTTCCTTCCTTCCTTCCTTCCTTCCTTCCTTCCTTCCTTCCTTTCCTTCCTTCCTTCCTTCCTTCCTTCCTTTCCTTCCTTCCTTCCTTCCTTCCTTCCTTCCTTCCTTCCTTCCTTCCTTCCTTCCTTCCTTCCTTCCTTCCTTCCTTCCTTCCTTCCTTCCTTCCTTCCTTCCTTCCTTTCCTACCCCTCTCTCTGCCCTTTTCCCTTCCTTTCCCTTTCCCCTTCTTTCCCTTCCTATCCCTCAGGTTTTTTTTTCCTGACGGTGGATGGTATAGAATTTCTTCAATGTATGTAAGAAAATAAAACAAGCAAAGGATTCCTTTATTTCCTAGATAACAGGTCAGCACTCCAGTCCTCACAATTTTGCTGCTCAGTAAGACAAGGCTCCTTTAAAAAAAGACTGGAAACAACGTACCAGGCAGAAGTAGTTCTCTTTTTGGCACTCTCTCCTTTGATGTAGACTTTCATGGAGCCATGTTCTTTGCATATCATACAGAAGGAGGAGAGATACAGGGCTATTTTAAGGGCATTCACTAACTAAAAATCAAAGTCCATTTTCTTCTGCTTACTCTGGCATTCGACTACACACAAACTAACAGCAGAGCAACTACTGGATTGAAATTCCCTTTCCGTTCACATACTGGCATGGAATACCAGAAAACCGATTTTAGTTATGCCCTATATTACGTACAAGAGTGACCTCCTTTTCTCTCCTTCATATCACACACCACAGACACTCATAACAAAGGACGTGTTGCAGAGTGTGTGAAGAAATTAGATTTATTTTTATTTTTCTGATAAGCATTTTGGTATGAAAGTAGTTTTTATCTCAGCAGTTTTAGCTCACTGAAAGCTAACTATTTCATCACTCTATTTCATCAAGGGTCCTTTCAAGTGGTGATTCACCTCCTCTACTCTAGAAACACCGTTTTACAATAGACCATCCTTTAACGAAGCCCATTGACCACAAATGGTCTGACATTTGGCACCGAAATTTTTTGATGGCTGAAATGAAATGAGCCTTAATCCTCTGCATCTTTCACAGTTTTAGTGCTTATGCTGTAAAAAATCCTTCTTCTTACATCAATGGTCCATTATGTACCAAAATCTACTGTGCACTCGCATACATATTGGTCTAGACTCTGCCAGCTCAAAACTGATCTTCTCAGAGGACCTAAGCTACAACCTAGGGATGACAGCCTCAAAAGGGATCTTGGTACCTAACTCCCACAGAGGATGATATTTGATGCTGATTCCTGCCACTCAGGGTAAATTACAAGTTCTGTTTCCTAAGAAGCAACTGTTCTCAATTTTAAAAAAGCAAAACAAGTAGTTTTTTACAGTGCCCCAAACATACTATTTCAATCTCCTTTTTCTCAAAAGGCCTATCCAATTTTGCTTGAAGCAGTTCAGTCCAACACTGGAAACGCGCATTCCAAAAAGGTGAAGTTTTAACATAGTTCTAAGTATCTGAAAATGAGCTTTCAGGATGAAAGCACATGTGTAACTTAAACTGGGGGAACCAGTATGCAGTCTTGTAGAAAAAATGAATGGTATAATATTTTACGCTAGACTTTAAATGCTCTGTAGGCATTCCCACTTGTCTGATATAAATGCAGCACAAATACCATACACTTTACTTTTGGTTGTTAGAGATAACCATGAAGGGAGAGCTCATTCATAATTTCACTTTATTTTAGTACTTCCCAAGTTTGAAGTCATTTCAATTCATTAAAAGGAAAACATTTGCTTCAGATTTATGATCCCCATGCCCTTTCTCTCATTCACAGAAGTATGCACATTAAAATAATGTGCACTGTGTCGTTACATGACTGACGTTCTTTTAACAGGGTGGTAATGTCCCGGCGAGGCCAGCTGCTGAACCTTACGGCAAAATTTTCAGAAAATGCAAGAGAATAGCTCTGTTAAAGAGAGGTGATGCTGCCAAGAAAGGATGAGTACCTACAGTCTCAGCAAAGAAACTTTCAAATCCCACTCTGAACTCCAGCCACGATGTCCCTTGGTGGTGACCTCGTCCCTGTCATTTCTAAAATGTTGTTGGTTCTTTTTGACTGGTCTCTTGTGGCAGCACAGGGTCTTCAATATAATAGCACTAGGAATTTTCACCACTGATTTTCTGTATTTTTTGGAAGAAGGGCCGATGGTTTTAGTTCCATTGAATAAGCCTTGGTCCCTGCATTGTGCTCCAACAGGCTGCTGCTCCATAAAGAAGTACTACACAGTAATTGCAGCACTAGTGGGACTCCAACAGCTCTTATCACTGACAGGACTGGAACTGTTTGCGAGAGTAGGAAAATGTTGCAAACATTTCCCGCTTTAATCAACGTAGCTCCGTTTCATCACCTCTAAAATAATTCTCACTTCTTAGATGCAGGCATTTGGAGGATTAATTAGTTGGTGTCTCCCTGTTCATCACTTTGTAAAGTAAAGCACTGTATAAGTGTTATTATCAAAGAGCTGATATCTGTGAAATACAGCATGTATTTTGAATTTGAATTTGAAACCAAGGAAAATCAAGTAAGCAAGAGCTGTCCATGTGCTAAAAACACTTGAAGCCCTCTTTCTTGTAACTGTTTATCTACATTTTTAAACCTATGTTTACATTGTAGTAACAGCTGTGTTTAAAGAGGATATGACAGAGCAGACTAATTTGTAAAGCTAAACTTGATTTTGAAGGGAAAAAAGCTAATGTTTGAAAAAACACTTCAAAAGAAGACAAAAATGATTAAAATAGACATAACCATTTGTTTAAACTATGACTTTCTCAAGAAAAACCAGGCTAATGTAAACTGGTCCATGCATAGTCCAAGCAGCTGTTCGGAGTAGCTGTTACACAAACCTCTGGCTTCAGGGAGGGATAAAATTAAGACAAAACAGGTCATTCTCAATGAAGGAGCCAAACTAAGGACTGGATTACAAATCAAATGTGCGTACACAGGTGAGATTTGCTCCAACTTGTCAGAAGAAAGCAGGCCAACTTCTTTTTTGACCTACATGCCTTCAACTGCGTTCTAGCCATGTATATCTTAAGTGTTTGGTGCATTTATTTGTGTCCACACCTTCAGCAAACCCAGAGCCAGCACTGGCTGCGTTTAAATGACATTTCTCCAGTTCCCACTATAGGCAAAGGCTTTCTTTAGGGTTTTGTAGGATTTCTTTCTAGGATGTTGAAATGCTACTGAGGTAAATGAGATCTATACCTTTCACCTGGACTACCAGGAGAGATCTTCTGTCTCTGGTCCAGGCAGTGGGAAACATTTCAACTACCTGTATCATCATCGTGCTACTTCTGAAAAACAACATTGTGCGGAGAGGAAGATGTCACATGCCCAAGCACTAGTCATACAGCATTAAATCTATCTGTAAGATCTCATTAGAATGCCCTTTCATAACATATTTTCCATTAACTCGATTCATCCGTGGCTTTGTAAGCTGTGTTTTCTTCGTAACACACAGCTGAGCGTGCCAGAGTGGTGACACCATGGTGGCGATACGAATCGAGTGCGTCCTAAGTCAACCCTTAGAGTCGTTTGAAAATCAGAAGTAAAAACTGGAAGCAGAGAAGCAAGTGCACAACAAACTAATGCCAGGGTAGAACGCAGGAAAACGGGGGTTCATGCTAACCTGTTCCACTGAGGAGAATCGGTTTATTTGCTGCTAGATCCAGACTCAAGATAGTAACTCTAATAACCCAGCTGGTGAATTGCCTGGAAGTATTTTTCATCCATGTTAGTGTCCAAATACGCTGATTTCCTCAATTTTATTTTTAGTAACAAAGAAATCAACACTCAGAGGTCAGTGCTCGCCTTAAATCTTTTTCCTCAAAGCTGGCTGCTCACATTCCCAGCATGTCCAGTGGCTCCCTGCCCTTCTCTGTAACCAGGCTTCAGCTACACTAGCAGTGGGTTACCTTTCGTTGTGAACAGAATTTGTCGAATGGAAAAATAGATCTTGAAATGGGTTTGACTCACTTGGTAACAAAGTTGTTAAAACACCTCAGTAGGCACAAGTATCTGCAAAGGTATGATCTAGCAATCCTTGATGTACGTGATGATTAAAAGGCATATTAGAGTTTTCCATGTACCCTGGAGCTAACTATGGCCTTGCACATGTATTGGAAAATGGCACCTGGAACAGATTTGCGCTGTACAGACAAGCACAGTCCAAGCGTAAAGCTTATATCTGCAGGCAGGTACTGTTTTTTTCATGACATGTTTCCACAGTACTTAGCGGAATGAGCTCCACTCCTCCCAGTAACTCGGAAGCCCTATGGTGTAAATAATGCTAACAGGCTACGAACACGTGGAAATGAGGAACATTTTCCCCATTCAAAGAGTCTGTTGTAGCTCAGTGTAAGCTGCTTCTGGGGGAAACTGTGGCTATTTTTAAGACAAAATTATGTTTTTCTTGGTCTTTTGCTGCATCTAAAGACACTGTAATGGAAAGGTGATAGATTATATACTCAGTTAATGGACATCCCACTGCAAAGCTTCCAGCAAGGTCAGTTTTTGTATAGAATACCAAGGGAAATGTTTTCTAAATCCCAGTTTTATTTGCTTATTGCTGGATCAAGAAGAGAACTATATTACATTATTAACTAGTTCTCTGTATTCTCATTTTCCCATGGAATGAAAATGACACATTTTATTTATGTTGTTTATTTTAAAAGTAAAATAAATTATAAAGCTGAACCTGCAGTTTGAGGGTACCCCTAGGAGTTTCTCATTTCAGTGCAATCTTTGAGCGGGCAAGTGGTGAGAGAATACTTTTAAAGTGTTTGTATATAACTGAGCAGATAGCTGACTATAACTCACTATTTTCAGTTTACTATGGAAAGTTTGATCTATAGTATCAAGCTCTACTTCTGGCTGCACTAATATATTTATATTTATTTCACTGGCTAACTGAATTTTTATATACAAATATAGCATGTTCTTCTTTGGGTAAGGTGAACCTATGAAGAATACCTGTTATTTCATTTTTACATGAATATCGAAGACTGAGAAGAGTCTTTTCAGCATGAGAAACTGATCTCACTTTACTTTAGATCTGACCCCAAATAGGAAATGGAATATTTGTGGCTTGATATTTAATGCGGTGAGTCTCATTTTCCAGGTGCATACATCTGGTCTTTAATGGCCAATTTATCAGGACTGCATAATTTCATCTTTGTTCTTTCACCACAAATATTTGATTGTAATAAGATCTGACTGTGGGATGTGTCATCTGAAATATTGAATATATGGAATGGTTTGGCTTTACCGTTTCTGTCTTCAAGGCATCCCATGTACTGCTAGGGATGGCATTTTTTTCATGGCAAAGATATTGTGCAATGAGATTTGCATGACCAAATATCCTGTGAGTAGTCCGGTGGTTAGGATAGGAAATGGAGAGTCAGGATACTCTGGCTCTGTTCCCACTTCACACACTGACTCACAGCCTGACCCTAGGGCAAATCGCTTAGGCTGGAGTTTCCAAGGGGGCTGAGATGCACAACTCCCAGGAAAAGTAGGCAAAAATGGGTGCCTGACTCCTTTCTGTCTCTTGGAAAACCTCACGTCTCAGCGTTCTGCATGTCAGGTTGCCCACATTTAGACATGGAAAAGTTTTATAAAGCTATTTGGGTCCTCTGGCAGAAATTGTCTATTAAGGAAATGATAATCATGGCATAAATATGTAGTCTTTACCAACACATGTTATTTCATAGGTACAAACAGATGAACAAACCACCTCCTTTATTCCTGGAGAAATGCAGTGTAGTTTTTTCTCTTTTATTAAGAGGATGAGTTAGAAAGAATTAAGGATTGTCAAACTCTTTTTTCCAAATGTAATTTACCCACAAACCAGCAGCCATATGGCATCTCTGGCAGTAGCATCTCTTGGGCCTATGGCAGCTCATCTATATGGGCTTGTGGAGATGTGGCTTCTTTACTCCATCACTAGATTGAGTCTGGGATCCAACACTGTTCTTCCCCGTCCCACCAAACCATGACTGAAAACACGCCCGGGCCCTTGCATCCTTTACCTTGAACCCTCACGTTCATCCAGTCAGACATCTCAGTCTGCACCTTTCCATTGCCTCTCACCTTACACTCTCTCATTCCCCTACGATAAGTTTGTTATCTTGGAGTCTTGCCTGGCTAGACAGCAGCATGGAAAGGTGTCAAGGCCTTCTCACCACTGGCTGGGAGATTTTGTTTGCACACACGACATTGTTCAGCCTTTGAGAGAGAGACAGAGAGAAAGAAAAGGAAAATATTACGGTGAACAGCAAAACAAATGGGAACAAGGAAGCCTGCCTCAGCACTGAATGCCCTTCACATGAAGACAGGCAGGAGTACAAAAAGGGAGGGTTAACAGTAGGGATGAAATCTGGCACTAAAATAACTTTTAGCTCACATACAGTGAATTTCCTTTTATCACTAGTAGCTTGGGTCATGAAGACACAAGGAGGAAATGATCCTATTCCAAATGTTTGATACTGAATATACTTGGCTGGCTGCTACTTCCAGATGTGAGTGAATCTAGTTTGTATATTTGTGTGATTATATGGTTTGGCCTAAAACTTTGCTTTCACTTACAAGCCCAGAGTGCAACCCAGCCACCTTTCTGTTGCCCCAGCTGCTGACCTGTGTGATGCTGAAATAATCTTGGTACACGCCTGGAGCAGCTTAGAGGCTGCTGCTGTCATTTGTGCCAATACTTGCTGTTTTCAAGGGGCTGCTACTGCACCTGTATCACAGAAATGCCAAAATGCCTTCAGACTCATCCCTTTTATCATGACACTCGCACTGAGATGGCAGCAAGCAACACACCTCTGCCTCCGCACACTACTCGGGCAACTCCTCCACCCATTCTCCTGTCACCAGCAAGATGTGCTTTAGTGCAAGATTAGAGTAACAGAACTGCACAAATTTGCCTTAGATCAAAGATGATCTGGCCTTATCTCAAAAGTTATTTTTTTAATCTCCACTTAAGCTGGTTACCCTGACCAGCAGCTTTACAAGGCTCATGAACTCATGACCAAAGGGAAGTTGAAGCTTATTCATATCTCCCTTGTTAGCATGCTGCCTGTATCGCGTGCTGTTTAACAGGTCACTCCGTTGGCTTTGAAGAAGACTCAGCTCAACTAGTATGAGGGAGGTGACTGGGCAGATAAATTATGAATGCTGCAGCTGTGAGGCAAAGAAGTTGAGAGAACTGTTGTGAGTACAAAGAAAGAAGGGGGAGACCGGGTGTACTCTCCAGATAAGATTAATCCAGAATTCTACAAATTCTACAAATCTCTTGATAGGAGTGAACTCACCTCCTCGAGCAAAGATTTGATGGAAAAGGAAGCATTCTTTCTACTGAAAGATATATATATGTAAGTTTGCTGATACTATATTTGTTTGTTTGCAAAGCACAGTAGGCTTCTCCAGAGATAATTTTTGGTATCTACAAGTGAAAAAAAATTGCTGTCACAAGTTACAGCAATCTTTGTAGAACAGCTTTAAGACAGTATTTTTGCCACAGAGATAAAACCATGCAAATTAGGAAATGGGGCAATTTTATCACATTCAGGGTCTTGCAAACCTTTCAGTAGGTGTGGGGAATTTGTTACACCACTGGCAACTTTCACAAATGTCTTTTCCCCAAAAATATGATCTTGTACTTTATAGGCTTCTCAATTCATGTATTTGTTTAAATCTGTTGTGTTAATTAAAGTAAAAAGGAGATTATGACTGCTTTTTAATATTTGTGTTATAATTACCTGACAAGAACTTTGGCTGCCCAATATAGCAGGTTCTCTCCATACACTCTGTTTTGTGTCTTTGTGTTTATCTTATATTTCTCTTTATGCAAGAAAATATAGGAAATCCATATGTCGCATGCATGCCTTCTTTGTGCGCACATAAACATATGTAGGCTCAAATGCAATGTCTCCTTTTCCTGCTACATCCGTGCTCCCACACTCCAAAACAGACGTTTCCTCCCAAGTAATTTCTGCCTCATTGCGGTCTTTCTTAAACAAAACCTGACCTGAAGTGGGCAGGACCTGCAGGCTGAAACCTGTGAAGGAAGGTGAATTCAAAAAGTGATTTTTTTAAAATGAGGTTCTCTGGTTTCCACTAAGCTGCCCGGCTATTTCCACGCCATCGGTTTATCTCTGCTGAGCACCAGGATGAAACACCCATTGCAGTTTACGGAGACAGCAGAGCAAGCAAGCATGGTTTTTAGCTCCAAAACGGCATTTTACCAAGTGAGGCTGGCAGGTCTGTACACCCTCTCCTTTTGCAGATGCCTCAGCCTGTGCAAGCAACTGCGATTTCTACTCTTTTTAGCTCCAAACCAGAGTTTTACTAAGTGAGGCCGGTGGTTTCATACCCCAAAGCCACCCTCTCACCTTGCAGACGGGGAGCGGCAAGTGAATCCTATGCCATGCCAGTAAGAAGACACTAACAGGATCGTAAAAAGAAGTCCCTATATATCACCCAGTCAAGTAACCTAAACAACTGTGCTGGAGGCTTTCCAATCTTGCCCAGTCAATGACCACAGACTTATTTGGAAAGCAATCATTAACAGCGGCAGGCATGTAATCCTGCCTTTCTGCAGGTCTCTGCCACCAGAGCCTCAGGGAGACGCGCATACACTGGTGGCTGTGCAGCGGGTACTCTTAGGGGGTTAAGTGCATATTTAGGATGTGATTATCACACCTAGAGAATCCATGACACAAGACAGAGGATGGGGTTTTATGGCTTCTATGGGTCACAGATAGGTCACAGTCCTAGAAGATTTCTCCAGCTCATAGGAGACCATACTCAGTTCATGAATAAGCATTAAGTTTACAAGTAATGAGCTATTAATAAGATTCCTTTATGTTTCCTTAGAAGACACTTCAAGCACCCTCCAGAACTGGTGCATTCCCAGAGGAGACTACAATGTTTTGGATATTGGATAAAAGAGAGGAATACAATGTCCCATCCTTCCAATAATATAGAGTGACTATTTGTCATAATAATAGACCAGTTCATTCATTAAATATGTTGTTTGAAATAGTGCAGTGATTATATGGGTAGCATTTATTGTTCTATGCATAGGACTTGATTTGATTGCAAGAGAAGAATTACAACAGCAAAGATCTGGGCCCATGTCTCAGTTTCTTTATTGCTGTATAGGGGATAAATCTGCCGTACTCACCTTCCTAAAAGATTTCTTGTGAGGCAAAATATGACTTTGGAAAATCTATTTTTATTTTCAGAAAGTGATAAAGAAGTATGATGTAATATTTTCTAAAAAAATCATCTGTAATACAAGATATTTGATCTACCTAATCTGAGCTGACAAGTTTTGCATAGGTTGTCATATTTAATCAGCATGTATCAACTGTCCTGAAACGTAAGGTGGCATAAACAGCAACTTATTCTTCACTGGTATCACTCAGATACTGCAAGTAATAATATGTTTAGATTTCAATTGCTTTACAAGGCATTTACTTGTGATAAGAAAAAAGAAATTATAAAGTTGCAGGGTGAAGCTATAATGTCTGATGGATCTGTTTATAGCCAACCTTTCATTTTTGGAAACTATCCTGCATATACATTACAGCCTTAATGATTGTTCATGTCCAGGTATTTAGACCTGAAAATTACAACAACTGTGTTTCATGTTGGGTTTTTTCTGCAGGATAAATGGGGATGTGTTTGCATGTGTTTGTACAGGTGGACATGTGGGCACATGTAGGTGAACCAGTAACATCAAGGTGGTGTCTGAAGCTTCTAGTGAGGAGGACAAGTTCAATAGATGAGTTTTACATTTTGGTATGATTGTCACGTGGCCTCTGATCTTTCAGGAATTCATTGGCCAAGGCCATAGCTAGTTCCCATGGACATCGGTCCTTTCATGTACACCTTATGGCTTCTGCGCACACATTTTGGAATTAATTCTTCCCCATAGAAATGCTGAGAATTGCACAAATGTATCAAAAAGCTGGAAGTATCCCTCATTTGGAACCGTAGAATCGTAGAATCATTCATGTTGGAAGATACCTTTAAAGGCCATCTAGTCCATCCCCCCTGCAATAAGCAGAAACATCTTCAACTAGATCAGGTGTCTCAGAGCCCCATCCAACCTGAACCTGAACATTTCCAGGGATGGGGCATCCACCACCTCTCTGGACAACCTGTTTCAAACCACTCCTGTCGGAAAAAAATTCTTCCTTATACCCAGTCAAAATCTACTGGCTTTCAGTTTGAAACTCTTACCCTTTGTCCTGTGGCAACAGGTCCTGCTAAAAAGTTTGTCCTCATCTCCCTTATAGGCCCCCTTCAATTATTGAAAGGCCTAAATAAGGTCTCACCAGAGCTATCTCTTCCCTCTGATAATTTTTGTGGCCCTATATGCAGCTGATAGTCTGGACTTCAGCCCCCTTTCTTAAAAATATAATGTTTTATATTACATAGCTCTATATCAGAACAATATCTACTGTAATTCAACAACCTTAACTTGCAACAGACTCACTTTATCCCATATGTAGTAAAGAAAACAGAGACCTCCCTGTTTCCTACTGCGTGGCTGCAAATATTGTATCCAGTATTTCTCTACTCTCTCTAGACTATATGTCTAGACATACACAGCAGAAAATCCCTTTTTGAATGTATTGGACACCACTTGGTGTGGCTGCTGCAAAATGAAATTTCCCCAAAATTGCTCAGTGTAATCAATATCTTGACACTCCACTGTGTATGTTATGGGATTGTCACAAAGCCTCTGATTTCATCACCCCACAATGGATGTGGTTGCAGCAAGTAATCTTAATACCCAATAAAATTATTTTACAGACAAGAAAAAACTCTCTTCCCCCTGGTATTGAGGAATTTGTGGGTAGGGCTTTGCAGACTTGCAATATTTAAATGAAGCTTATAGACAAAACAAGAAGATATGTTAAACACCTCTAATAACACAGTCAAAAACCACATGGCCTCTCTTAAAGGCAATCATGGAATTTAAACAGCAAAATAAGGTTCTTGATTCCATATAGAGTAATAGGAGGATATCTTATTATATACAATTATTTGTAACGCACCTGAATACTTGTAACACAGGATCTCGTAACTTGAAATAGTTGCACTTCTTCAAACAACAGTATAGCCTAGCATACAGATCAGTGTATTTACTCAGCTTTAAAACAAAGCATTCTCTGAAGTCAGTGGAGTGACAACTGTCTCTTTTTATGCCACCCTGGTTTTCATGGAATTGTAGAGCTGTGATCCAGAGCAACAAAATTCTACCAGAAAGAAAACATCAATATTTGGACCTTTTTTTTCCTGACAGTATTAACTGTGGTTTTCATGTTTGCCCTTTGGTTTTTCTTTTGTTCCCAGCATCTTTTCTTACGTCCTTGGTAAAGCAATCACTAAAAAGTTAAATGATCCTAATAAAACTGAACCCGGGATCAGAACTTCCCTAATGGACCCATTACAGTTTGTGACTTCATGGTGATTTGTAAGGAGCTGTAGCACAACTGATAGGAACCTCCCCCCATGCACATACACGCACTGGTCTGCCTGTGAACATGGGAGCAGAGCTGCCCCCTCTGCCTACTTCTTCCTGGTTAGCCCAAAGTTCTGACCTTCCAATGCCTCACTCTGTAAACTCTGTTTTACAATTATTTCGTTTGCCTTAGAAGAAGTGGAATAGCAGCCACAGGTAACCTGGCAAAATCTATGAGAATGTGCTCATTAGAAGTAAAAGAAATTATTGTCAGGAAAATGACATGTATTGTCCTCAGGATGACTTCCGCAAACCAGGAAAAGGATTCTCCAGCTGGATTTCTGCTGGAGCTTCACTGCTATGGCTCTACTGGGAAATCTCTGTAGTCCACTCTAGTCCTAGTATAACACTCCACTTATTTAAAGGGGTTCTCAGCCATTCATACTCTCAGTGCTCCTGAGACTCAGGGAGTTCAGCAGTGCGAGTCGCACGGTGCCACTTGAGAGACAGGAGAGGAGGATGATCTGCTCCAGGCCAGCCTGTGACAGAGCCCAAAGTAGATCTGCTCCCAGTTTCTGCTCACTCTTCCAGACCTTTCTTTTTTTTGGCACACCCCCAAACTCATCTTGTGGTCCGTGAACCTTAACAAACCTTGCGATGAAGCTTGTCTGGGTTTTGGATTGGTAAAGAAATTTGAAACCGAGGCAAGGCTTTGTGTTGGTGTGTGCTGCGCTATGAAAATTTCACATGCTTATTTTTCACCCTACTTGTTCAGCCATAATAGCACAGCACAGCGGGCCAGAACACTGCAGGTTTTACTGAACGACCCAGTTTATAGAAGAAGGTGGTGAGAGTCGCAGGTATGGAAAATGGGTTTTCAAGAGTTTATGAAAGTTACCACTTCCTTTGGGAATCCGCATTCCTTGCAAAATCTATTCCTATTCCCACCCATACAATCCCTTTGTTTTTACTGCAGTGGTTCTGTGTATCTAAGAATTTGGCACTACGTACTTGTTAACAGACTCTTCGTGTGTAGTTTGAATTGCTCATAAAACCCTGTTTTCCACAACCTGTATGAAGCAATACAGAGTAACTAGGTTAACTGAAATCAAAGCAAAGCAATTTTAAGTCTTTCATAAAATTTTAAACAAGAAAGGATAAAGGGCTCAAACAATAGTGGTTTTAATATGTCTGTGCTAGTGCACTCTTGGAAATCAGTTTGCAAGTCAGCCATGAAAATATGCAGCCCGGAACATGTTTTCTGCTTGCACTGAGGCAACCAGCCTGCGAATCTTCACCCCAGATGTAGACATATACCATAAAAATTGAAAGCCTATACAAACTCTTACTCAGCACAGTAGTCCTTATTCGTTCCCCTGGGGCTTTTACTGCTGCCACTACGGTCTATAGACTACTAGATTAGGGGGAGCAGAGTTAGACCCACACATGAGATCTGGCCCTATGCCGGTGTTTTGAAGAGAAGAGGGCACAAGAAGCTCTGTTATTTTCCCTTCATAGCCTATTTGTGTCGTGTTTTAAGGAAGAAAGCTCACTGTCAAGCCACCATTTAAAGTTTTATTGTGTCTGTCTAAGCTGTGCTAAAATGGAAGGCAAATAATCTGCCTCTTCCCAGTTTTGCTGTATTTTTCATTTTCTTAATGCAGTAAAGGTGATAGGCAGACATCTGCTTTCAGATCCAATTGTGCTGACCAAAGAATCCACCATCTCTGGCTGCTTCACACTTCCCACCATCTGTTTAGCACTCCCCAGTTCCGCCAGCGTAAGGACTCGCGGGAGAATAAGGCAACCCACTGCAGGCAAAGGCTGCTAGGAGGGCTGCATCTACTTCCAGCAGCCACCTGACCTGAAGGAAACTCTTTGTATCCCGTTGCTTATCTCTTTTTTTTTTAACCATATTGGCTGGTCTTAAACAACCAAAACAGAACAAAAAAAAAGTCACCACCTCACCCTACAGAACTTACAAGGACGTTGCTTATGTTCTTACCTGCTGCTACAACAATATTACACCCAAGTAGGAAAGCGGATAGGTAGGCAGATAGATTGAATTTTTTATTTTTTTTTTTGTCCTGTAAAGGCACGGTCTTAAAACAAAAGCTACCGTACACTTACACAAGCAATCGCATTTCCTCACACTGTGGACATTTCTCTTAATCTGTATTTAAACATCCCAGAAGAGTTTAAGGTGCAGAAACTTTTCTGTCTATGGAAGCTTGTCCATTTTCTCCATCTCTGCCTTTCAACTTACTGAAGACTTCACTTTTCATTGCTTCTCCAGGATACAGAAATGTCTTACTGTTAAAAGGGGTCAAAATCATTGCTGGAGATGCACACAGTTCAGGTGTGTTGTGATAATTCTGGCATGAAACCCATTGATCTGACCACTCTTTTTGTCCTGTTTTCATTCTTCACAACATATGTTGTGCATGGTGAGCCCATTTTTTTCACATTTCCTGCTCTCTTGCTTCATCTCCTTCCTTCTGTGAACACAGTAGTTATATGAAGATATTCACCATCTCTACTTTGCCTCTCCAAGGAGGACACATCAGGAACAGCTTTCAAAGGCACACAATATGAAACAGTATAGTAGAGAGTTTACTTTACTTAAAATTGTCGATAATTTTAATCATTTGAGATTTTTCTTTGACAGACTGTTTCTGACAGGCACCTTCCAGACAGTTCTGCAGCATCTAAACTGAACCGAACATTCTGCTGAATAAAATGAAACCCACAACCCCAGCAGCCCAGCAGGTGAAGGAATTTTTTCCTAAACCTTTGCAGCTTTCTGACTCCAGAGCCATATTGTTATTTTCTAAGGGTATCTGTAATGTTGATATCAATTTAGCTCCATACAGTCAGTCAGTGAACAAATCCTGTTCTTGCTACCAAAAAGACATCTGAAACAGCATTTTCTGTAAAAGGATAATTAATGTTATTATAAGGCTTGTTCAAAAATGGTAGCACTAACCACAGTATATTTTAAGTGCATTTCTTTTTCTTCTGACAAAAAAATAAAGGTCACACATAAGCTGCCGCATCGCACACATAGATTATGATTCCCAATTTTGTTTGAATTATGATTTTGACACGATTTTTAAGAATCCAATAGCAGAGCTGACTGCAGTGGATAGGGACATAAAAGGCTGTCTAAACCCTTACAAGTGTGCTGAAAGTTTCTTTTGTCTAACACACCAGCTGACTTCTTGATTAGATAAAGACCTAAGAAAATTCCTCTGGTGGAGAAGATGGCAATCAAACGTGGAAATCTTCACTGTATAGGGCACCCGGGGGTTTGTCAAATATCTGCAGATCTGCTCGTTGTAAGTGGCAAGGTTTATTCTTGCAAGTGAATTCCAGGATAGCCCGGCTTCCTTGGGGTTTAATCTCAGCCTTTTTTTTGTTTCTCTGATTAGTTGGAAACTGTAGCAGGTCACCCTGGCTCTTTGAAGAATGAAGGGACTCATTCCAGGGTGAGGCCCAACGACTTTGTGAATGAATGAAAAGTTAATTGAGGAAAAGGGTAGAGCATACTTCAGTCACAGTTAATTTAAGCAAAGCTGATAAGTTAGTAAATAGAAACACCAGTGTATTCTTTCAAGTAGAATTTTTGCACTTACTGATATCTTTGGTGCTGTTTCTTTGGTCCTTTTAAAGATTGGTGCTTGTCGTAGACACTTTATTATCTAATCTTCTACCCAAGGAGAGATTCTGTAGTGTTGAGTAATTACAAATAGATTGAGCTCTGCTGGAAAGTGTGTTTACAAAATTAAAAGGAAAGCTTATGCCCTATAAATGTTGTGATTTATTTTTATTTACTTTATGTTCTTAAATTTATTTTTTTTTTTTTACTAACAAACATTATGGAAAATAACATGAATGTCATCCATCATCATTTTTAGGAAAGTGAATGAAACTGTTGGATCCTTCTGGATTTTTACTGCACTTGAAATGACTTCTGTAAACATTTAAGGATTGTGGTCAAATACAAAAATGTAACAACAGCTTAATATAAGGAATCTATTCAATTTAAAACTTATATTAAAGGTAAAATGAAAATGTAGGAAGGTCATATGCAAGCAAATGAAAGGCACTCTTCATGTGGGGAAACGTGGAAGAGAAAGCTGTGTATTGCTACAGAAAAGCTGCTTCAGGAAAAAGGCAAAGTGTGACTTTCGCAATGAAGAAAGGACAGCAGTGAAAGAAGTAAGGGCCACAGGCAGCTGCTTCTAAAGCCCCTGTGGCAAGATTTATTTACAAGTCAGAGAAGCCACAGCAAACAGCTGGAGATGAAATCAAACATTTATTGAATTTTAAATATTCTTTGGACTTAAATGGGACTCGCCATCCATCCATCTCAGAGCACCCTGCCATCGCTAATGAATTTAGTCTCCTACAGTCCTTGGAAGTGAATGTCACCCTTGCTTGGTAGATAAGGAAAAAGAAGCAGCAAAAGGTTAAACTATTTGCCATATGTTACGCAAGAAGACTGGGAAAAAGTTAAAAATGGAAGATGGTCTCAATAAAGATGGACAACTTTAGTCCGTTATATGGTTTCACTGGCAAACCTGAGGGGCAAATATACTTCAGCGCAGCCATGGATGCCAGAAGCTGAGACTGGATGGTATTTCATGAGCTACACTCACATGCTTCAGATCAGGCTTTGGGAGGGCTTAGACCCTGCTCTCAGGTGCTGCCACTGCTTTGCCGAGTGACTTCAGGTTCAACACGGCCTCTGCCAGCACATCAGCTCCTTGCGTGTCCAAAGAAGGGACCATGACACAGAGCTATATAAAGCATTTGAAAACAAGGAGAAGCAGGCCGTCTCAACTCCTTAGACACAATACTGAAACTCTGTAGATTCACTTGATTAAATTTCAGGTCTAGATTAAGCTCACTGAATTGGATTTAAAAATCATAAAAGTAAGAAGTATGAGATTCCAGTTTGCAAGTTTCTAAAAGAGCCCACATCCCTTCCTTTCTGTCTCCAGCAAAGCAAATGACTGCAATTAAAATGCGTCTTTTGTTTTCCCCTGTGAAGACAGGTCCTGTTGATGGGAGTGCCTAGACATTGTCCTCCATTGCTTTAAATTCGTGCGTGTGCACACGCGCAAGCTATCTGCAACAAAACTTTATTTGGGCGTCCCCTCAAGCTAAAAGCATTACAGTCGCCACTGCTTTTACTAAAAGAGGAGCCATTTCAGCCATTATAAATCCTAATCCTTACACATCAGGATGTTAAAGGTGACAGGTACAAGTCCATTGTTTACTGTACACAACAGCTACATGACGAGTAATGAGAACCTGATTTAGTTAACGTACAATCATATAATAAAGCCTGCGATGTGGTCAAAAGATGTATACACTGGCAGATTTGGTTTCAGGGAGAAGAAAGCAAGAGTGAGGTCTCAACCCTAGTTAGGCAGCAGCTCAAGACCTGCAAAGTTCAGGAAGAAGAAGGAAGAAGCTGTGCCTTAGTCTCTGCTTGACTCCACTCTACACCCAAGGCATTGAGTCACCAACTACACTTTATGACAAATATAAATGACTAAAACCCTCCCACACACCCTGCTTCTAAGTCAACCAATTTAATTTTTGTGCTTAAACAATGTCCGACTGTGCTGTCAAGGGTGCTACAAACCAGTTACTTTGCTGCCCTATAGCTCAGCTCAAGCAGGCGTTGGTCTTACAAAAATAGAAACAAGAGTTGCGCTCTTTCTGTTGTTATAGACATCATTATTAGCAACACAAACAGGAACTGATTAAAGGAGAAGCTGAAGTTGTAGCTGCAAGGGCAACTTCTAGCAGCCTTTGGTCATGTTTGCTTTGGGCAATCACGGTCAGTCCTATGTGTAACCACAACTAACTAGTATGACTTCAGTTGTTTTTCACCATGAATACAAAGTACAAAAGTTTGTTGAAAGATATTTTGGTTAAAACAGGAGTTAGCCCACTTCAAAAGCCTTTTCAAAATTGCATACGTGGGTCCAGATCCAAAAAAAAGCCCTCAAGTGTTGCATGGTGCAGTGTTTTGCTTTTAAGCTCCTGATGACAGTCTTGACTTCAGCGCCTGCCACTGCCACTGTCGCCCCCTCCACTGCCTCCCTAGGGACCCAGCGCAGCCTGTCAGCCCAGTGGGGAGCTGCCTGAGCCCACGAAGCACTCCTTAACCCAGGGGAGGCTCTTCAACCCTTGCACGTTCTCCAGAAACACAAGGAGGGCTTCCCTTCACCTGGAGGCCTTGATTTCTCTGCAGGAGGCTGGTTACTAAGCTGTGGTGCCAACATGCTGCCCTGTTATGGTTAACATAGTGGAGTTTAGATCATTTACCCAGGCTAGGAGAGTTAGGTTCAGTCCCTTCCTTAGCGTGCTGGGCCTTATGCCCACCTCCTGCCACCCATCCTCCAGCCTAGTCAAAATTAGGAGCCACCAGGAAAAGACTTTGGCTTCCTCTCTGCCGTGGGCAGAGTCCTGGTTATCAATGGCAGCCAGCCCTGTCTGTACATTACCCATTCACCAGAAAACAAGCACTTCTAGAGATGGGGACCAAAATATGGTGCTCTTCTGCCTCAAGTCCATGAGACTTTTATAACTTCCTCTGCTGTGGCTGCAGATATGAGAAGCTTGGTCCAGCGGGCACGCAGTAGGTGTGCACTAGCTGGGCAGTGCCCTCCTGAGGAGCAGTTGCATTAAATAACTTTTTGGTTGTGTTGCTGGGACCCTGTATGCCTCCACAAACACCAGTGCAGAAAACACCACCGCAGCCTGGACCAGGCACCGGCTGGGTGGCTTGCAGCAGCAGCCCTGCTGCCTCCCCTTCCGCAGGCTCCTCCTTGGGCCCCAGAGCCTCAAAATACAAAACTCAGGAAAGCCAGATTGTGGGAGTGAATTACAAAGCACATGGAGGAAAGATGCTGAGCTTGTGTCTGCCACTGCCTTTTACTCTTCTTTTGAAAAGAAAGAATCTTTGGAGGCTTTGTTACATTCCCCCCTTTCTTTCTCCTCCTCTCCTTTAAAGGTTTAACCCCTATTTCCACAGCTCCTCTGCTATACACTGCATTGGTGTGGGGTTTTTCTCTCTAACTTGAGAAAGCCCCTTTTATTTATTATAGGTTAAGACAGTCAACTTTTAATTTGCAAGAACTTATTTCCCTTGAATTTTGTTTCCCTTCTGAATTGCCTCCAACCAAGCCCAACCTGCAGCACCACATTTTCTCCTCTGGCAAATTCCTATTGTGGTCAGGAGTGCTGCTTACCCTGGGCCCAAGCATCTCCCTCTCCCCTCCCCCCCTCCCTCTCCCCTCTTCCTCTCCTCTCCTCCCTTATCCCTCCCCTCTCCTCTCCTCTCCTCTCCTCTCCTCTCCTCTCCTCTCCTCTCCTCTCCTCTCCTCTCCCTCTCCTCTCCCTCTCCTCCCCAGAAGAAAATGAGTGGGGGTGATGGGCATGCAAGGAAAGGAGGGATCAAGCCCTTTTGCGGAATTCAAACTGAGACCTAGCAAAGCAGCCAGCTCAGTTTAAACTTTGACCTTTTCCCTCTCTCTGCTGTGATACACAACAGGCACTTACCAAACCCAAGCTGGTGAAATAACAGCCTTTTTTTGGGTTTTGGTTTGTTTTGTTTTTACTAACGATGACGCTGTGCTAGAGGAAAATCAACATTTTTGATCTTTTGTAAGGCCAGCAAGTATCTCCATGTTGCTAGTTTAGCTATAGATGTGAAAAAAATTTACAGGATTTGATTAAAAAATAAATAAAAATTAAAAAAAAAAAAATCAGCATCCAGCTCCTCCCACCCTCAAAAATAAGAAACCATGCCGTCCACTAACTCTTCTTTAAAAGTTTTCATCTTTCAGGTATAGAAAAATGTAATTCCCCATGGGGAATACACTTCTAATTATAGCTATGACCTTGTTTTTTGCTTTTAATTACAGATTCAATGCTTAACAAAATTATATTTTAAATTAGTTGAATCCTCTAATTATTTTAATTTCTTTTCTTTTTAGGTCTTTTAAAATTCAATGGGATAAGTCTTCTACTCTCCTAGTCAGTTAAGGAAAACAAATGCCATTCCTACTTGATGTTCTTTAAGCTTCAGTGATTTTGTTATTTTAACATCTCTTAAATGTACAGAACTTTTCAAGATGTCAATTCTCCCACCAATAAACTTAATTAAAATGTACATTTAAATGAAAGAGATAATTAATTCACACCATTCCATTTGCTTATTACTTGACAGTCAGGGTGTATTAAAAGCTCAGACCTGTGAAAAGAAAACATGCAGAAAGAGGCACAAATAAAACAATCTGCATCAAAATATCATTTTCTGTCACCATTTTCCTATGTTCCTATAATAAAACTGTCAACTGTGTGAAGTTATTTTCTGCTTTTTATGACTGTGGATTATCCTCACTTTCCAGAGAATTAATTTCACTAACACTGTAAATTCTTGTTTGCACTTGTTTTTCTTTTTAATTTTAGAAGGCATGATATGTATGGCTATTGCTATATTTAAACATCCCCCCACCGTGCCCCCCCGAACGGCTGCCTGGACTATCAGTAACTTTTTCCAGTTAATTCTGTATAACAAGTCAGTGTTTCCTTTGTTTGAAAGGTGACCACTCACTTCCACATAGGAATAATACCCATTTGGGGTTTTAGTATTATTATTTTCTTTAAAAAAAAATTAAGCCATTTGGGATTTTGAATGGAATGTGTTTGGTTTCAAGGCAAATAAATAATGTTTGTGGAGAGTCTAATAATTAGCAAACCGCTCTTTTCTTGTGCAGGGGGCTGTATTGATCGGGGCGCAAACTCCCTCTGTAAAAGCCGAGCAGTGCTGGCCTTTCACTGTCCGGCTGACTAATTCCTATCCATCTACCATCCCCAGAAGAAAGGCACAGAGAGACAAAGTTGGGTTTGTCAGCAGCTCTGGTCACCCTTCACTCTGCCTGGAGGTGCCTCCTCAATGCGGGTGGGCACAATGCTGCCTGCCCAGCTCCCAGCCCACCCCCAGCACTCACAGGTCACACGCTGGTTTCCTCCCTGGCTCCCCAAAGGAAATCAACAGCTTTAAAGAGGCAGGACCATGCCTTGTGTCTCTAGCAGCCTTCCCAGCTTACAGATGGGGGAAGCAAGCCTCAGCAGCTGAAAAAAAGTGGGGCAAGGCATCACTTTAGCATCATGAAGAAGCAGGAGTTGTCAATTTGAGGTTTGGTAGGTTGCTTGTTTTGGATGGAAAGAGAGGTTTGTGCAGCCCACCTGGGAAGATAGTGATGGGTGATGAGAAATACCAGCTGCCGGACATCTCCACCTTCACCCCCATAGGCAATCAGATAATGCCTCCTCAGCCGGCTTTCCAGGAAGGGGTAGGTCAGATAACTGAAAAGTGCGGGCTTACTAATGGCCAAAGCATCTACCTGAAGCTCCTTTATGAAGTTGTTCTTAGGAACCTGTGAGAAGTGGCTAAGATGAAGAGCCTTTTTGGTACGAGCTGTCTTTAGCTGTGTAAACACAGTTGATCTGCTCTTGATTGCCTGAGTGGCTGGGAAATTTTGACTGCAAAGACTCAGTGTGACAGTTGAGAAACAAAAAAAAAAAAGATGAGTAAAGTAAAAAAGCTATTTTGGGCATAACAGCCAGTCATTCTGGACTAAGGAAATACCCACATAGACACACATCACAAAACATTACATATATGGAGATGTATCATAGCTCATACTGTCTCATATTTTCCATTAAGAAGTTCTGCTTTCAAGGATTTCATTATTCATCCATAAGCATTTATGCTGGGGCAAAGCTAGATAAGTGGTATCCTTTGAAAAATGGGAAAAGAGTTGTAAAAAACACATACTACCCAAAGTCATTAATTTGATGCAAAGATAGTATTTCATTAATTAAAGTTCAAACAAAAAAATGGCTAGTAGTAAAGTAACGTGATTGCTTTCTGCATCTATACTTTGAAAGAGACCATCGTACTCTTTTGATATTCCACCTCCCACGTGGGATTTGCAAAGCATTTACAAACATTAATTATTTCTGTGTTGCTGTCAGGTAAAGCAAAAATTATTTCCATTTGACACACGAGGAAATCAAAGGCCAAAGAGATTCATCTTAATAAAGAAACTAATGGCATAAGATGAGACAGATCCCTGTGTCACTCGTTCTCTAACTTCTTTCTTCCAAACATCACCTATTTCCTCAAGTACAGAAATGTGTCTCCTTGTCTTTGGAGCAGAAAAAAACCCAAATTAATTTGGTTTTCATTGGGATTTATAAATGTACTTCAGTAAATATGTGTTATATCACTATATCACCTCTGAGACTGCTGTACTCAAGGGGTTTGTCTCTGCAGTGAATGACTGACCATAACAAAAATAGATGTATTGTCACATTTAAGCTTTAATCTTGAAAGCAGACAAAGTAATGTATTAGAGGTGCTAAAATTGTGCAGGTAACAAAGTGTAAGGTGGTTTCTGCCCTAGGAGGAATTTTCCCACGTTCATGTAGGTGGAAACACCCTTCCACTTAGCACTGGTTGTCAGTACTGAACATCTTGAAAAACATCAATTCATTAAAAATTAAACAAACCCTAACCCAACATAAGCTTTCCACCCTGAGTGATTTCTCTCAGTTTTCCATGATTTTTTCCTACAGCACAGAAATGGATTTTGTGCTCCTTGATCCCTGCATATAAATAGAAGGTCATAGTGCTCCAGGAGCTAAAGTTTCATAAAAAATACAAAAGTACTGGAGATGGGCAAATAATAAACATAACAGTTTCCATTCTGATAGGCTCACAAACCCAGATGCTGCTGTAAACAATTTCATTTCTGTCAAGCTCGTGACCCCACTTGTAACTTCTGTGACCCCACTTCTGGCCATGACTTTTAGTTTTGGAACTACTGATGGAGATACTGAATTGTTTATTTCAAATACTATGTTCAGAGCTGCTAACTCTCTTCCCAGCAGATGAAAACATTAGGAGTCAGACTCTGAGAAAGTTGGAAGAAAGAAGATTTTTAAATATGGTCATTTAAAGCCTTTTCTTTGAGCCTACCTTTCTATTTTAACAACTCCTCCCCTTCTGCAGGAGCATGCATGACAATTACAGCCCTACCACTCTCCATAAATTTATATTGAGCAAAGAAATGGTGACTTCCTCTGGAAAAGCTCTTGTAAAAAAGAACCCCAGCACATAAATCATGTGTTGTCCGATACCATTGAGCACTCACAGCTTTTCCTTAACGTAGAAATTGTTGGTGATGGATGCCAGTCCGGTCCAGCCCACACTTTCCTCTCTTCCAGCTGAACCCACAGTGAGTCCCTTTGCCAGGAGGTTGCGTCCTGGACCCTGCTCCCAGAAAACTGCTGGGAAGGGAGCATGGGGCTGGAAGGTGGCTGCCCTGGCTCCCAGCTCCTAAATTTGGCACAAGTTTAGTTGCCACATCTTTTGAAACAGCCAACTGTGTGTTATACCTGTAGAGACGTTTTGTCCCCAGTTTTCTAGGGCTTTACCAGAATCAAACCCGGGCTGGCAACATTTTGTGGAAGCAAAGAAAAAGAGAGCCAGAGAGAGAACTGTTTTTCACAAGAGTGAAAGCAGGAGAAGGAAGGAATGTTCCTTGGTTTCTGTGTCTCCCTGAGCAGCGGTGGTGCAGCGGGGCAGGAGCTAGGAGCAGCCGGGGAAGCCTCCCCATGGGCAGGCTGCTGCTAATTAGAGCCAAAATCACCTCAGCTCCCCAGCTGCCAAAACTGTAGCTTGTCTGAGTGGCTTGTGGACTACGGGGCTTCTTTATGATGCATGAAGAACCCCCCAAATTATATTTTTCTTCTGGCATTGGAAATTCAGGTGTTGTCTGACTTGAAAATTTCCCTGGCAACTGGGTAGCAAGAGGAAACAATGACATTACAAGAGCCAAGAGAGCGAAAGCCAAGCAACTGCGAATCATTAGCAGCATTTCCAGCTCTAATGGTTTTCCTTATAAGATGGAGGATTTCATACTCTCTTAAGGTTTTAGAGGGATAAACCAGGTCTGCAGGAGGACCTAACCTGGCTGGTCATTCCCTTTTTTCTCACCTGTCTCCTGGGTAAAAAGTCACCCAGAAGTGCTCCAACTGCACCCCTTTAAAAAGGCTCCCAGGTGCTCAGGGCTTTGCTTTCCAGCTGCCCTATTCTACTGCTCAGCACTTCACAAAAGAGGGGATGCAATAATAGGAAGCATATGATAAGAGGAACTGAAGGAATAGTGGTATCTAAGACAGCTGCTCAAGTAATGAATGCAGCTAGGCTCAATCGTGTTTGGAGGAAGAAGAGGTGGATAATTAGTTTTGGAGGCTGCAGGGATAGAATTGTGTGCATGAAAATTAACACATATTTATAGAAGACAGGTACGCATAATTGTGTTTTTATGTAGAGGCTGGAGGAGTTCCTGGGGACGTACTGTGAATAATTGCAGTCCATTGTAACAGTACGTGTGTTTCCATCTCTCTCTGTCAGGAGTTGGAACTGTGGCTGTGGGATACAGAAACTGAAGCAGAAATAGGTTATCCTTGCCCAAGGTTGCAGGACTGTGCAAAGCATCACTGCCTTAGGATTTGGGTTGAGTAGGAGTGGGAGCAAGGCAGCAAGTAATTTCTCAGTGGTAAAGCACAGTTTGCTAATTATATCTTATAATGGTGCTGTGAAGAGTTCTGTTTAAGCAAGCAAACACAGTTCTGACATATTGTTCCAAGGATTTAATTTTGAGTTGCAGATACCAGGCTTGATTACCACCTGGTCCTTGTATTATGATAAGTTCTTCTGACTTGCTGTATCTATCATGCTATAACTGTTTCTTTGCTTTGCTGATTAAATAAATATTTATGGAATGGCAATGAATTAAGTATGGAAGAAAAGTCTATGATAATGGTACCTCTGTGGCACGACCGTGTGAATAGAGTTATAAGTCAGTTTCAAAAGATCTCCCCTTGCTTTTCCCTAGCTATTTCACAGTTGCTCTGTATGTTAACGTGTTCCACACAGGGGTCAGCAGTAGTTAACCGTAATGAGGTAATTACAAGGTACATTGAGTACAGATGTATGTTAAGGGACATACATTAAGGATGTAGACTAATGATACTGTGGTGACAGCAAGTTCAAGACTTGTAGTAATGTTCTGTACACTGAATGCCTTTAATATATCTTTTTTTTAGTAGGTTTTATCAGCTTTGTTTTTCCTGACTACCATATGTACTGCCAAGCATGTGTTTATCTCTGCATGTAGAAACTAATGACAGAGGTCAGAAACATCAACCTAATGATGCAAAACAGGTAATAGGTGTGTTTGTATTTTCTGGTCCAAGCTTTCTTCCTAGATTTAAAATGATCTGGTTGCTGTTAAAGGGAAAAAAGAAGTTTTTGTTATCTTTGTGTGCATGTGTGATTTTGAAAAAATACCTGCAGAATAGGTGAAGAAGAAGCAAGAGGAGAGCTGGTCAAATGGAACACTTGTATTGGCCAGAGAGAAGAGGAATAATGTGTGAAAGGAATTGAGGACGAAGGCAAAACATATGTTTACATCATGACCACAGCTTTGGTAGATATCTGAGCCACCTTAAGTGAGGTAATGCGAATTCTCCCGGCAGAAGGCAAATAGCAGCAAACAGTACAGGATGGGCTTCAAAAATGCTTCAGGCTGCCTAAGGCATTACCTCGGGTGGTTAATCTGTGCTGAGCAATATGCTGCTGTGATGCTACTAACTAGCAACACCTGAGCTGGTAATTTAATACCAGTCCCCAAGCTATGATGGTGTACTCTTTGCATCTCTGCAGCACAAAGGCACTGAGAGCAAATTCTGAATCTTCTTTTGGAGAGAATGTGGAACCTCATCAAGGGAGAAGGATGCCAATTTTGGGGCACAGAGATGAAGTAGTTGCACTTTGGGTCTTGGGATGGTTCAGTATCAATCAGAAATCTCACTCCATAAAGATATTGCATAATTTTATTAATATGCACCTAACATAAGATATTATGATACAAGAATAACAGAAAAATGTCATGAGGATATTCTGTTATGCAGTGTGAGGTTTTAATAGTATGTAGTTACCAATACAGCAAAGCATAGGCTTAAGGACAGGAAAACTATTGAAGAGCTTAACAAAAATCCTGTGCATTGAAAGAGGGTGCAGTAGAAAATACAGCATGTTAAAGTTTAATTAAGAGACCACCACCTAGGTGGAAGATACATTTTGATTCAGCTGGCATCCTTATGGTATTTCTGTCATCAGTAATATACATACGTAATACACACTGTATATTATACCTTACTTGCAATTAAATCACCGTAGAGAAAAAATCATAAACCAGTATAACAGAACGAATTTTGTGTGTGACCTGGTTACCTGTTGTGACACATACACAGACGTATGAGTGTACACATGTACATGCACGTGTACCTCCATGGAGGTATAATTATGCTTATATAAATGCACATATTTAAAGATGGACTCCTATTTACCTTGTTAATGTAATCACCACCGTGAAACTACTGCTTTTAGTAATACTTAGAGAAGTTATCAAATTAGACCTGCCCTAACATTTCAAATGCTTAAACAGTCAACCAAAAAAAACAAATCCTCGAATTTCCCATCATGTAAAGAGGGTATTTTTACAACCAGAAGGGACAGAAATGTAGTTTCTTTCTATATTGCAACCTTTTCCTCGAGCTCCAAGGACTAGGGAAGCATCACCAGGGCATCACCTGCAGGCTCGTACACGGTGCCCCGAGACCCGGCTGTCCGGGAAAACAGCTGGGAGCAGAAACCGAAGCTTTTTACAGAGCTGGAGCAGTCGCTGCCTGCGGCACCGACACGGCTTGTCGGGTATTTAACCTCCCTTTCCCCGTCGCCTCCAGCCTGGTTCCTTTCAGGGAACACCTCGGGCGCTGCCGAGGTTCTGGAGCCGGGTGACCGGGGCAGCTGATACCAAAAATGCCGGCAATAAACTCTCTAAGACTCGTTTTGGAGTTTTAGAAAGCAGCATCCGTTATTTCAGCGCTGGATGTATGAGGGAGTGATTCCCATCAATCACGTGTAACGAGACAAGAGCTGGGGACAGAATGTCCCCACTTAACAGACATAGGTGTAAATTTCCCAGAAATCTTATGAATATTCTATTACTTCCAAGGACTAATTTTAATTATTATGAACTTCACAACAGCCAAATCTCTTGCTAATTGGGGCTTTGGAGCCAGCTCTGACCGTGCAGATAGGGAAAGGCTGCAAACAGAGGTGATTATAGAAGAAGACACATCTGTTCAGCACAGACCATGCTTAACACCAGGCGTTATCATTTCTGTCTGAACAGCGTCTGGAAAAGCGCTTTTTGAAAAAAATATGCCACCAAGAAAACACGCTATCAGAGGGACATTCTGTCTAACTTTGAAAAAAAAATGAAACTTAACTCTACTTTAGCTTAAATCAAAACATTCCACTTTCTGTAATAGTAATTGCTTTTTGCAATAGTAAATACTTCTCGTGTCACAGCCCCCGCCGGCGGGGCGCTGAGTAAGAGCCTCCCGCCTCACCGCGCGGCGGCGGCGCCTGCGTCACCGTTCCCGCAGCTGGGGGCGCGGGGGGTGTAGGGGCTTCCTCCACCCGGGCGGGACTAAGCGTGACTCCGCTGCCGCCCGTCCCGTCCCCTGAGCGGGGCGGGGGAGGGAGGGAAGGGGGAGCCCTCTCCGGGCGGTGGGAAGGCAATCGATCTTGTTTAGGAGCTGGTGCGCAGCGAACGCTTCCCGCAGCCATTTGTGGCCGTGGCTACCGCCTGTCCCCGTCACGCTCGCCCGACGCCGCGCGGTCTGCGGAGGAGGAGCGCTGCCGGGCTGGGGGCGGGAAGAAATCCCCCGCCTTCTTTGGGGGTCCCTGAGCCGGGCTGACGTTCCCCTTTTTCCTCCTATTTTTTTTTTTTTTGGAATGGACTGGCTGCCCGGTGACTGCTGCTCCCTCCGAGGGGCAGGAGGAGGAGCAGGCGCGGGGCTGCTCTCTCTGGTGGCCAATGACTGGAGCCGAGGCAATGGCGGGAAGATGTGCCAGGGCAGGGCTGGGTTGGACATTAGGAGCAGGTTCTTCACCCAGAGGGTGGGGGAGCACTGGAACAGCTCCCCGGGGAGGCAGCCCCAGCACGAAGCCTGAGAATACTCAAGAAGCATTTGGACAGTGCCCTCAGACACCAGGTGTGAATGTTGGGATTGTCCTGTGCAGGGATAGGAGTTGGACTCGATGACCCTTGTGGGACCCTGCCAACTCGGGTCATTCTATGACTGTGACACATGAAGCGCTTTTTTCTTGTTCTTGGAAAAAACAGCCGGCGTGCGGTGGGTTCAAACCGAGTTTCAGCAACAGCTCTGGAGAGAGGAAGAGGTGCCCCCCCCCTCCCCCGCGACACAGGGCGGGGGGAGCGGCTCTTGGTGGCCAGGAGGGAGGTGGGCACAGGGGGAACCGAGGGTCTGGGAGGCCGGCTGGAACATCCCGGGACGGTGTCAGCAGGGAGGGGGATGCGGATGCGGGACCTCCTCTCGCCTCGGTAAGGCGTAACCACCTCCGTTTTGCCCTTTCAGCTCCCCCGCCCTCCCTCCCCTCCCGGTTTGCAGGCGGTCCCCGCAGCGACACACACGCACACAGAGATGTTCACCCCACACAAAGGTGAATGCCCCGCTCCCCAGGGCGGCTCTGCCCCTGCCCTGTCCCCAGCGCGGGTCCCGCCGGGCGGTGTCACCTCCGTGCTGAGCAGCGACAGGGGAGGCGGCGCTGGCTTTGCATCTGCACTGCGCTTTCATAGAATCATAGAATCAATCTCTTGGTTGGAAAAGACCTCAGAGATCACCGAGTCCAATCGCACCTGTCCACTACTGAACCACATCCCTGAGCGCCTCATCTACCCATCTGTTCAACCCCTCCAAGGATGGTGACTCCACCACCTCCCTGGGCAGCGCCTTCCAGCCCTTTCAGTGAATAATTTTTCCTGATGTCTTTGGCACATACCTGTGGGTTTTAATTTATCTGCCCTTTAAACGCACCCCACCTCCCCCAAATATTCCGCACCGGTTTTTTTTTCTTGTTGCCTTTTACAGATCGGCACAGTGCTGGTCGCCTCTCAGTCCCTTCGCTCTTAAACAACGTGATTCATCTTTGTAACCTTCCCCCCCTCCTCCCGGCTTCCCTATGCGGGGCGGGGGCTGCGTGTTTTCTGAATGGCTGCGAGGAGGAGCCCAGGGAAAGTGTCGATCTCTTGCTGCTGCCGAGTTGGCTGCCCCGATCGTGGGAAAGTGGCTGCACGTAAAGCAGCAGATTCTTTGTCCCTGTTGTTCTTCTGTAATCGATCTCACTTCAAGTCGAGGGGTGGAAAACTTCAAAGGCAGATCAGGCTGTTGGAGGTCGGGGCAAGAGCACAATCAGCTCGTAATGCACCCACTTTGCCTCCTCCTCCTCTTATTCCTCCTCCTCCTCCTTCAGAAGCGGGGGGGTTGGTTGGGCGGGTGAGGGAAGAGCCCTTCGATCTCTAAAGCACATCCAATCAATAAAGAAAAGGCAAACTTTGTGGAAGGACAGAGGGAAAGGGAGGGAAAAGAGTTGGGGGCGTTCATGCACTCAAAGCAAACACAGAGGCTCTTGCCTGCACTTTTTCTGTCCCTCCTGTCTTGTCTAAATAGCTGCATTCTAATTATATATGGAATAGTGGTTTGCCTTTTTTTCCACCTCTCTAGGTCAATTTTAGGACTGTGCCTTTTACAGAGTAAGTTACTATAGAAGAAAAAAAATAGCTGCTTGGCACCAGCTGAGGGTTGTCCTTCGTAGCGTGTATTACAAAGCAATCTACTATGGCATGCAGTTTTAGCAGTGGAGGGAGGGGGGAGCACAGATGATGCCAAGTCAATACATAACCACGCTGTGGACATCTGCCGTTCAGAGCCAGCTGCAGCTGCGACTTCGCTCATATACGCCAACATGTGAAAATTGCATCTAGGAACACCATTTTGATAACTAAAGTAGAAAAAGGATGTAACTATTTTTGTTAGGTGGTTTGTGACATTTCCAAAAATATTGTGATGTCAGAAAATTGCACAGAATCAGTTCTATATCCACCCCCCAAACCTGTCTATCATGATACCTTGAACTTTTTAGTACTGTGAGAAAGTTACATTTAACCTTACAGGATCAGTGATTTTCTTACTTTATACTGCTTACTGGTGTGCCTTAATTAAACATTTAAATACACTTTGATTGTATCATACTAGGTTTTTTATCTCTTAGCTAAATGTGCAAAATGGGAAAGTACTGAATACGGTAACTGTTTAGTGGAGTTTAGGTTCGTCCCCGTGCCCCAGTTTGTGCCTATCTATCAGTAGAAAAATGTGTGAAGAAGCTGCTACCCAGGTATATCTCTGAGCCTATTTGGGGATTCCCTTGCTATGGTGGCACAGTGTGGCATGCGGCTGGAGCAAGATATTTTGAGTGCTGGGTTGTGCCAGCAGCTATAATTTAGGGTAGTCCTGTGGCTGCTGTAACTTGTGACAGGGGCTTGATGAGGCTCAGACAGAGGAGAGGTGAAAAGATAACTGAAAGTCAGTTTGGCATCTCTAGTATTTCAGGTGTCAGCTGTGTTATGTTAAGGACAGAGGTTTAGTCATTCTCAGAGCTTTTGAGATAAGTAATAGTATTTTTTTAATTAAGTGATAATAATATTTTAACATTCACCACATGCACAATAACCCTTCAAATATCTTTCCACTTGTATGGTCAGCAGTGGTCAGCTTCAAATGTTGCACCAGTAAAATGGTTACTTACTATGGCCACGTACTACAGGTGGAGCTTATAGGAGCACCCTGTTCTTGTGCTGGGACATTAAAAAGACCATTTCCATTCAGGTGATTGCAGCCTTCCAGTTACTCACCCTTTACATAGTAATTTTCTGTCTGGTTTCTTTCCCAGAGTGAATTTTTCAGGAGCTATTTTAGAAAAAAAAAATATTCAGTCCAGTTTAAATACAAAGAAAATTGAAAATGCTAAAAGCACTTGCCTACTGTTTTACATTGTAACCGTATTCTCGACAGGGTTGGATTTTCAGTGTTGTGGGGTAGAGAGTTAGAAGTAGGCACTAACCTCAGTCAATTAGGAACAAGCCTTTCAGTGGAATACTTGTACTTGGTGCGATCACTTGGGCTGTATTTTTATCAAATGAGTGGGTTATTTTTAGAAAAAAATCCTTACATCCAATTTGCCCAGCCCATGCTGTAGCCAGAACTATCGCTGCATTGTACATTTGCACATGGAATAGGAATCGTATTATAGGAACAGGGCTACCATACATCTGATTTTTTCCCCTTGGATGACAGCTCTCCTTCCTCTCACTCGCCCTCTGGGTCCCATCTGGGTAACCTTTTTATAATTGCACTCTGTGTTTTAAAATCTCTGCCAGAGCGGGAACTGGGCCTTTTTGTTTTGTTTTCACTTTATCTTTTTTTTTTAATTTTTTTCCCTTTCTGCTTTGTTTTGCTATAGGAAGCACTAGACAGGGAGTCCTGCGTATCATCTAATGAGAGTGTGGTAACGGAGCACAGGGGGAGAGGCAAGCAATGCAGAGGCAGCGACATGGAGACACTAAGTGGAACAGCTTGGTGCAGTTCCAAACTGCAGAAGGCAGTCTGGAGGGTCATACTTAAGAGAAAGGATACCCTAGGTTGGATTGATAAGGAGACTATTGCTACTGTTTGAAGGGGCTTTGGGCACAAGGGAAATTTGAGGTAGTGTTCCACTAAACTGAGAAGTTTCTCAGGAAAGGTACAAAAGGCTGGGGTTTGACAACACCCTCAGACTTGGGGTTTGAGGATCTCTGAGTCAGGAAACTTTAGAATTGTCTCCATGAGCACTTCTAACAAGGACTTCAGCTTGTGGTTAAGGAACACGTTTGGGGCTGCTGAACATCTCTCACCTTAAAACAGGAGAAGCAGTAGTGGTGGGCATGCCATATGGATCTACAAGCCTGCTGCAGAAACAGGTCACAATGCCCAGCACTACTGTGACACTATTAAATCTATAAGGCACAGTCAGTAAAGTTTGGAGGGCTGTAATTGGAAAATATGCTCCCTCTCTTCCTCTTTTTTTCTGTCTCTTTCTCTCCTTCCATTCCTCCTTTCTTAAATTGGCTTTAAGAGGGTTTTTCCTTGGGACGTTTCATCCTATGGTAAAGGCTGCAGGACAAGGTATGCTGAAGATGCTGGGAATTAATCTTTGCAACCCTTCTACCTCCATCCGTATGTCCAGATACTGTTACAGCACTTTACAGAGGGTAAGGACAAATACCTTATTTCAAATAGAGAAGACAAAGAACGTCTCTACCCTATCATTAAGGTGAAAAAGGTACATAAGTAATATCAAGATGGCTTAAAAGAAAGAAGAGGAAGGGGCACAATGGGGCTGGTTGGCACAGGATGGAGCATAGTGTGGCAAAACTTGAGCATCATGGATATTGTAAGATTCCAATATGATCATTTACTTTTTTAGGGTAAGAATTTTAAAGTGTTACCAAGATTTTAATATTTGGATACATTATGAATTATAATGCTAGTGACACCTGCCCTTTGTCTACTTGTTAAGAAACACTTAAATCTGAGGTTGAAGTTCCATCAGTTTATTTTCTTCCCCCCATTTTCCTGTTGCTGTTGAGTCTGGACATCTCTTGTTTTCTGTCTTCATGCATCCTTACCACACTACTTTTGGAGAGGAAGTAGTATTGCCATTTTGCAGATGAGAAACCAAGGCGAAGAGAGACTCCAAGTAAATCTTGTTGAACATGCACATTTTGAGGTGAAACTTCAGGGCTCCCCTGGCTGAATGCAGACTTCCATAGGACCCGAGTTCTCCATTACCATGGTGTTATATAGCACAATCTCTTATGTCACGTGATAGAAGAGAAACTACAGTGAAGATCATCCATGCAGCCCTGCACCAAACCTATCCCATGCACGTGTCTTGTGGCCCTTCTCAAGGCAGTAGTGTCTTTCTTCCCAGACACGTCCCTATTATAGGTTACTAGGGCTAAAAGGCACTTCTGACCTCAGACCCTGTGACAGCGCTTGCAGGCAAGGCTGGTTACTTCTCAGGGAATAAGCTAAACATATTTAGCATAGATGGTCAAAGAAACTCAATGGTCACCTTGAAAGTGGCACTAATAGACTAGTCTTGGCGTTCAAAAGTCTCTGGCATAGCTGGGAAGTGAACCCAGATCTCCTCAGTGTTCCTTCAGTTTGCTAAACATGAGCTCTGCTTCACCCATACCACCCATTCTGTTTCCCTCCTTTTTTTAAAATTTCTCCCTTTAGCACTTTTCTACTCTTTCTACTCTTCATATCCCATTTTCTTTCACTTTTCAACTTCAACTTAAAATGCTCTATTTAAAAATGTAGGGTCCAGATCCTTGGAGCCAGCCAAACCACACATGGTGTAGGCTCAGGGTATAGGGAGGGGGAAAGTGGCTCTAAGCCATTTTTCATCTCCCTGGATTCTAGGTTGACTTGATGCCAAAGTGGCCCCTGGCATAACTGAGAGCAGGAATGCTCTAAATTACACTAGTTAGAACAGTTCCCAAGGGCCTATCCTATGCCACTTGCTCCTTTCCGCCTTGGCCACCTATGAAGGCCTCCTACACTGCCTTATTTTGTGCAGAGATTTCTTACATTAGGGAATGCCCAGCTGCCCTGTTATGGTACAAAGGTGATGGAGAATCATTCCTCAAGCATTTCCACTATAAATAAAGTGATTCTGTTAAAGAAAATCACAGAACTAACATAACATTAGAATTTGTCATCTTAATGACTTTGCTCGAACATCACATTTTTCCTTCCTACCTTCCATGTGTGTTTGACAGGGAAAGGGCTTGTTTTTAATTAGGCTGTAAAATCTTCAAAGTAGAGGCTGTGTAGATTGAGTAAAGAATAGCCTGGAGAACAATACAGAAAATGTTTTATACCATTAGAAAAAACAGTGACTTTTTTTCTTTGATGAGAATATGGCATGTGGTTCTAGTCATGCCATTTCCAAAAGGAGACTGTCGTTATGGATATGGAACAGAAGGACTGGAGCACGAGAAGACTGAAGTGAGATTGAAAGGACTGGAAATTATCTGCTCAGAAGACAAGTGAGGTTATAATAAAAAATAACTAAATATAATCTTAGATTTGAGTGGGGGCCATCTTTTACAAGAGGAATTTCTAGTTGTCAAGCTGAAAACCATCCCAAGAAAATATTTTCTCATACAAGGAGGTATTGACTTGAGACTTCACCAACATCTCAAACAAAGAATATAGCAAAATATTCCATGTGAGGTAAACATGATGACAAGAACCTCCCCTGTTCTAGATAATGGCTTAAAAGACATGTAGTTTGTGTAGGGAATAAAATCTGATGCTTCATAGCTCATTATGGCTCACAGTTTTTTTAGGGGTTAGAATGCAATTTCATGAGGGCAGACTATCCCCCCCCCCCAGCTACCTAGAAAGAATTTCTAGCAGTTAAGTCTGAGGTATCTGGTGCCATCAGTTGACACAACTTCCTGGACTCAAATATGATTCTGTATTGTTGTGTATATGCAGAGAGATGGAGAGAGACACTTGGCTTGGTATTTAGGGAGGTCCAAATCCTTCTTTGGGACCACTGAGTGTTCTCACATTATAAACAACAGTAATTTTGGTCACAAAAAATATAGTCCACACTGGAACATAGCGGAATGCCAGTTGAAAAAATGAAGATAAGTTTACAGCTGAACAGATTATCTTCAAAATGTGTGGGAGAGTTGGGTTCTGAAGGGTCCGAAGGCCTGAAGTAACCTTTAGAGCAAGTAACCTCCCTTAGAGCAAGGAGAGGAAGACTTGTCTGCTGAAGGGATTCTGCTCACAACAAACGACTCAAGTCAATAGAAAAATAAAAGATGTTCTTTCCTGTCTAATACAAGAGATCTTCTTTGAGTTTCTCGAGCTTCCAGACTTGTCGTGTGTTGGAGAGCGTGTATGACCAGATTCTTAAAGGGGTTTTACTGTCACCAGACATCAGGTATCTTTTTAAGAAATAAGAGGCAGATCACATCCATATAACAATTTTTTCCTTGGTTTCAATCTTTAGGAGTGATCTTCTGACCTGAGGCTGTGTTGCATTGCATTTTGCTTCACATTGTTGGCTTCCAGAAATTGGAAAAATACCTTCTTGCATGGCGGATCGTTTGTCTCGCTATTAAGCTACAGGCAGCACCAGATAGCTGGTGTGCAGACTTCTTGCAGGTCAGTCAGTGTTCCGTTTTAATTCAATTCAGTGAGATTTTATTGGCCTGACAAACTACCCTAGCATATGCACATGCTGAAAGTTTAGCAAAATCACACCTACTAAAATTGCCCTCTTTTATAGGGCAATTTGTGAAGCACTGGTAGCACTCAGGTGGCATGTTACAGTGTCAACAGAGGCTTTCTGAACTCATTGCTGCCACTGACCAATAAAAGCACTAAGAAAGACCTGAATAGCTTCTATTTTTCACAGATAGCTTAAATAAGCTGAAGTCATTCTGTCTTGCTTTGGGGAAATCTTAAGAAAGTTAGTAACGTTTTATTATGTCTGTGCCAAGCTATCTGGGTACTGTATGTCACATCCGCAGTACAACTTTGTCTTACTGGAAATTGCAGCCCCTTATAGACTATTTAATATTACAATATATCTCACAAATGGACACAATTCTAATTTTGTAGGGGCAGAAACTGAGTGTATACAATTTGAGCAAAGCCTCATGGGGTGTCTGTAGCGGCATCCAGAAAGAACCTAGATATATTTTCAACTACAGGTTCAGAAAAATTGTGTAACTTTCTTGAGAAAGGTGGATTTAGATGGCAACATATCAAGGGATTTGAACTAGAGTTCACTAAAGTCAGGCTGATAGTATTTCTGTCTGTCTGAGCTGGAGGTCTCTTTGGATGCCTAGTTCAGCTGTGGCTATGCACACAGGAAGGACTATAAGGAAAGCAGAACCTACCACTAGTGCATCGACAAGGTTTATTGCATGTCTTAGAGGGAGATGGAATACTGTTGAATAGCGTTGAACAAATAGTCTTGAACTTACCAATTCAAATTCATAAAATGGAATGAAGTATTTTACATTATAAAATGGACTTGTGTCATATAGATTGGAGAAGGAAAAATTCATTCAGCAGGAACCTCCAATATTTTGATGTATGTTTTCCTCCAGAGTGGGGATGAGATGTTAAAAACTTCACAGAACAGAATTTTTCCTGAAAACTTTTACTCACAGTATCAGAGTCTTTCACTGCAACATTTTCAATCAGCTCCAGACACAATGACATGATTTGAAAGTGTAATAAAAATGAGGTACATAACTAGGTTTTCAAACAGTGTGGATGCCAGCATTTGCAGATTCCTCGATTTGTTTTTCACCATCAGTTCAGAATGTTGGTATCTGCATCACTTCAGATTAGCTGCAGACCCTGGACACAGTTCTTTCATCTGAGAACCGCTTAACTACATGGGAGAGTTGCATAATTTTGTCTGTTAGGTATGTGAATTAGACTGTGAGTTTCATTAACTGTTGAGCTGAGATCTCTCAGTGACACCTGAAAAGCCCCAAAGAAGCTATGAAGCTAGCCTCAAAGGGACCTTCCTATGCCAGATGAGTGCCAAGTTGGCCATCAGTAACTGTACCAGCTTGTGCCGGGGAGGTCAGAATGTTGCAAGCCACATGTGTTCTCTAGAGGATCTGAGCTCAAATAAACACGCCTCTGTGGTCCTGAAAACTCAAATCTTCACAATACAGTAGCACAAACTGTGATTTTAGTGCAGAGGAATATCTGATACGATCTAGCTGAGGGCATATTATGGCATGTGAGAAAAGTAACGCAAGACACTAGGAAGGATAGGGCACGTTGGTAATAGTGAATGGCAGCCACTCATTTTGCCTTCTTAGGTATCAGTTTTAATTGCATTAAAATTGGTGGCTTTGTCATTGGGGTGTAGGCGTAGCCACTAAGACAGATGAGGTGTTTACCACAACTGACAGGGTGAAGTAACTGATGGAAGGAATGGTAGATAAAAATCTTTTAGAATGATAATAAGAATGAAATAAATTGGCGTTGCTTAGTCCTGAGTATCCATCTTTTTCACAGGTCTAGTAGCTGAGATTTTTGGATTGTGTTCTAGAGGAAGAAATAACTATTCTTTTGACTCTTAAGACTGTGAGCAGCGTGATTGGATTGACCAATAGCAGTGGGAATATTCATGGAAGAAGAGAGAGTTAGGGTCAGAGCCATGCAGAGGTGCCACCATTTGCAAAGACCGTGCCCAAGCCTCACATTGAAGTGTTGCAGATAAGAATTTGGATGCTGTGACAGGTGTATGTGAAAAATTTGAGTATCTGCCTGCAGTTCTTGGCTCAGGCCTGTGTTGTTTGTCCTTTGCCTTTACATGCAAGCAATTCACAATGTTCTTTATATACAAAAATATTACATGTGTTTAGTAGCCAATTTGAAAATATTGAACTTCCCAATTGTTATTGCAAAAAATGGTTTTAGAAGAGGCTGATCATCATTATGGACTGGTTTTATAAAACTTAAACCACCTAGTTTTCAGCTACAAATCAGCTCTTGCACAACTATTGGCTTCCAACTTTTAAAATGGCCAAACCAATGCTTTTGAAAATACGCTGAGATGAATTTATACTTACTTGGAAGCCTGAAGTAGAATCATATGCAGCGTGACAGGCAGTTAAACCTCTGTGGGATGGAGGAAAATCCTGTGTTTTAATAGAAATGCTCAGAAGTATCCCCTACCGCTGCTCTATTTCGTTTTAATACAGCTTTGCATTGATCCCTCCTTCCTCATTCTTCTGAACTCTAGTACAGAGACTGCTTCCAGACGTGTACCCTCGCACCAGCTTAGTCTCAAGTAAAACTGTCCTTGTGATTGCTCCACATGTATTTCTTGTTTTATATGGAATTTTCTAATCCTGCACTCACTTTGTCTTGCTTGCACAGATTTTCTCCCATGCTGCATCCTCAGAAGATCACTGTCCCCCATTTTCTCGATGCATTTCCAGCCTTGATAGTTGTCTTTAGTCTGTGGGAACCACAGTTTCCTCCCATAGTGATGTTGCTCCAAACACACAAGCAGTCTGTTTTCCATCCCCATTCAGATCCTGTCCACATGCATTCACCCTAATCTTTTGCTTATCTAATGCAGGTCCTTTGGGCAAAGTCTGAAATGAGGGTAAGGGCTTTGCAACTGGAATGGTTCCAGCATGCCTTCCATGCTATAGTAATTTATTACAGATTTTAGAAAGAACTTTTCCAGCTTATAATTATATAGAGAGGCAGTGTCCATTTATTAGAACTCACATAATCTGGTCTATCAGTTACAGGTGCTGCTGGGTAATACTACTGTAACATGCACCTGTTATTCCCATTTTTCATGCTATGCTTTTTCACTAGTAATTCTAGTCCCCTTCCCAGGCCCTTGTGAAACTAAACTTATACACAAGCCACAAATGGTGCAGTTTAACATTGCTCCACAGCCTGTGTGCAGCTGAATGCTCACAATGGGTTACTTTTCCTTTTCGCTGCAGCAACTGTCCTTTCAGAAAGTTGCCTGTTCTTGCTCACTGCTAAACAAATGGAGGGCACGCTTTCAAAAGGAATGAGCAGAAAATAAGAGTCAGCATTCTCAGGTGGCTCCCAGTTGCTCCAATGGCTCAGAGAGAATGGCCATGAGAAACTGAAAAGACAGATTTGGAAGCTGGAAGATGAATAAAGGGTGAGGAAGGAATGGTATTAGGAAAAGCTGTTGGTTTTAGTCTTTTCTATGAATACACACGTGTAGGCACTGAAAAGAGTGTCATTCCTGCCAATAGTGTACAGTGATTATTTTCCCAAAACTTCACAAACCAATCAACATCAGTTTTTCGTATAGTAAACAACTAAAAGAGCCACTGCTGAGCATTGAATAACCTGGGGTTTCAGAACCTATTTCCACTTAGTGGGACTGCCATGCCACCTTTTCCTTCAGAGACCCCAAAAGCGAGATAAGAGTCCCAAATTCAGTGGGTCTTACTGACTCAATAGAAAATTGGGGTTTTTTCCTGAGTTTTAAAGGGCAGCTAGAGTTCTCCATAAGAACAGTTTTTGAAAGCAGAGTCAGAGAAATGCAGATGGTAGTCAGCAGCTATAGCCTAATGATAGAGTGCATTTGTAATGATAATAACTCATTCACGTAAATGTAGCTTAGTAATTTTTAAGTAAACATAAAGAAACCTGAAAAGAGATTAATGTAATACATTGTGCGAGAAGAAAGGACTAGCCTAAGAACTTTTTTTTTCTAATCCTTGGCTATGAGCTGTAGGCTTTTACTGCGCCCCAGCACATCTGTACATATTTAGACACTTCGGTATAATCCTTGAGAAAAATCTTGCAAACATGCATGTTGTTTGAGGTTCTACCCTAGCACTAGGAAATGTTAACTAGTTAAAGTGAAGCCACTAATTGAGATTGTTTATAAAGAAGTTGGGTTTTGGTGGCTTTTGTGGAACACATTAAGTATATAGATTTCAGAGGCATGATTTTTTTTCCTTTAATTGTATGAAGCTGTCAGGTAGAAGAAATCTCCTTAAATTAATATGGTCTGGTTTATTGCCTTTACAAAGCTTGTCTGTCTGGTCCAATCAGTCTCTTGTCACTGTGGAAAAGTGGGATACATTCCAGTTACATCGATTACTAGAGTATGAAGAAAAATATAAAAGAGATTAAGATTCAGTAAATCTACAACACATAGAAATATGTTACTGTCTGGCTGCTGTCATTTTCACAAAATAGGTAAATGTGAGAAAGATTGTGGAGCTATAATTTTAGTAAATCCACTAATTTCAGAAGTCTGCAAGTTGGGGCATCCACTTGAAAAGGCTAAAACCTGAATGGAGAAAAGAAGCAGCAAAATTATTCAATACTTTAAATGTGAGTGGGTGGCTCCTTCACCGTGACAAGAAACATTTACAGTGCTCCTGTAAATCTTCCCAAGTGCTTCACATTTTGCTAAATATTTATAAGATCTTCATGAGTCTTCACAAAGGTTTTTTAGAATTGACTTGATTTTTTTCTTAAGGACCTGCCCTTCCTGGTGCTTATCCTCCTCAAATTCTGTTGACAGCAGGGATTGATTACCTGGTTCTTTGAAGAGTGAGCCCTATGAGAAAATTTATTCAATTACTTAAACTGGTGCTCTAGAGGTTGCTGAATTGCCTCCTATTTTGCTTTCTAGTGGTGGCTAATTATTGTATAGGACCACTCTTTACAGACTGGTAGGAGCAGATTCAAAGTTTTGACAGAAATTCTCTGGTTGCCTTGAACTGATCCTGATTTTTAATTAATTTATTTTTTTACAAGTAAAAAGGAAGCAGGAGTGAGTGATGTTTTGGTGTGTTTCTTTGGTCAGATTATGCGAGAAGGATAATAATAACTAGAGAATTGATGGCAATGATACTGGTTACACTTGTAAGCCTGCTCTCTGAGCAGGGTTCTTTGCTTAGTAAATACGTCAGATTGCTGCTATGTGGTAGTTCAGAACATTAGAAAGGCCCAAGCTGTCTGTATCTCTTCTCCTATACTAGTTCATGTTTTTATTTTTAGCTCGTCTCCATTCCAAGTGGACTTTAAGACAAGCTTTCTAATATATATGTAAAAATGAGTTTAGTAACTTAATGCAGAGAAAATGAAAAAGGAATGAAATCTTTGAGAATTGCTTGAGTTTGGTTTTTTCTGTACTCTTAGTACCATCTGTCCAGCTTTGTCGAACTGTATTAAACTGCATTTTAGAGCTGGAATCAAAAACTTTATCCACCTTTGGATAAACTGTAATTCTCAAATATTTGAAACTCCTATTACTCCAGGAAAAATCTTGAGTTCTTTAAAGGAATTTCTGGATAGTTTTAAATGATTCTCCACAAAAGACAGAGACTTATGAAAAGAATAAGACTGACAAATAATCAAAACTGAGCTAACCTTATTAGCCTTAGAACATGTGCAACACCAGCAGCAGCTGTGGACATTATTTCACCACTGAATTGCCAATATGTTCCCACCTTGCTCTGTAGGAAACATGATTGTTCATTCTCCATTGTGCTTATGTCTCTGACCTTGCTTACAGGGGCAGCAATGATGATTTAGGTGAGCTTGTTCATCATCAGGAGATAAAAAATTAACCACCTGTCCTAAGCTATTCAACAACCTATCTAAAAATAAGAATTAAGACTATCTTTTTTGAATATACAGCAGTAGAATAGGAGAGAATTTTAAATGTTGTTCAAAGATTTATATCTTTGAATTATCTTGTACTTCAATACCTATAATAAACCAAACAAAAAGTGCCTGCATCCACAAATAAAGCCTTTTAATATCTTTATACACATGCTGCCAAAACCAGGACAAAATACAGTTTCTGCTTTAAAAAAATCCCATGAATCGCACTTATTATAATGGAATGGTTGCTATAAAAATACATCAATAAATCACAGGAATAGCCATTCCAGCACAGAATAAAGATCTGTCTGGCTTGGGATCCTGCCCCCAACAGCAGCCAAAGCAGACGCACAGGAAAGGACATAAGGGGGAAGACATGTCTCTAGGCCTCCAGTAACTTGCAGTTCATGGATTTCCTGTGCCGGGGTTTGTATCTTTGTGTTTAAAAGCCCTCAGTGGATTCCTTTCCCTATTAATTTGTCTAATAAACTTTTACCATCCACAGTGTCCTAAGGCATGTAATTCCACAGCGTGACTATAGCATGGGGAGAACCACCTCTCTTTGTTTTCATTCTGTAGACAAATGAACTGTTCTTATTTTCCTCTCTTTGCTTCCTTTTGCTTCTCCTGTTCATTTCTTGCACTGTACTGTACGTAAGGCAGAAGTCAATCATGCCAGCACTTTCCTGGGACAGTTTTTTGAAAACTCAGTTGTTGCCCTGCAAAAGTCCTCCTCAGTCACTCTCATGTTATGAAAGTTCCTCCAGCTTAATTTCTCTTTTTCTTGAATTTTCTCTTTCTCTTTTTTGGCATGTTTGCCAAAATATGGTTTGGCTGGGGAAACTTTTATCTTGCGGTCCATTCTAAGAATGGTAGAAAATTACCTGTGCTGACAGAAAGTTGTTGTGCTCACTCCGAGACCTCAACAATATTTATTATTTCTGTTTTGTTCCCCCTGGTGCAGGCACTGCCCTGAAAACTTTCCTGAGATAGTCTTGTTCTCCCATTTTTCTCATCCACACAGGGGTAGGCTTAGCACCTGCCAACAAAGTTTTGAAGTTTACATCTGATGCTAGTGCTTCAAATTTCCATATCAGAATGATTATTGTCAATAGCCCTTACTCAATTTTACTAATTGTATCAAAAAATACAAACTTTGCAGGGGTGCTATTTATACAGCAAAACTCATCAGCAGTATTTACACCCTTCCTGTTGCTCTGTTTCTTATGTCAGCGCTGTTTGGGATTTATCTCACCTGTTTTGATATGCCTGTAGTGTAGTCCTCTAAACTGTGAGAGTCACCGCGAACTCCTTTTTAGGACAGGAAGAAATACTTTTAGAGCACAATTCCTCAATATTATTTGTGCTGTTTACTTTAGAATAAGATTATTTATACCTTCTTTATTTCCATTGACTAATAAAGCAGTTTCAACAATTAAATCAGCTAAGCTTCTGTGTTTTGGGTATCTATGTTTGGGTCGATCAGTCATGATGTTTTGGAAGTATTTAATATTTAGCACTGTGGTTGATGCAGAAACCTACATCATCAGGAGGAAAATCTTAGTTCCCATGCTCCACACTCAGCTGTCTTTAGAAAAACATATGCAGAGAATCTTGAGAAGTTCAGCTTATGGAGGAATGGGCTGTCACTGAGAACAAGTAGAAAATGTATAAGCTCAAGATCTATAGAAGACAAACCTTGATCAAATTAGGCACTTCTTCATTGAACACCACGTATTTCATGTATACTCTCTTGAATTTCTCTTCCAACTCAGATGCAATCATGAAGTAGAAACACTACTCTTCTTGGCATCCCCAAGGGAGTCTATGGGATAGTCCATAGGCTACTGATCTGCTGGGCTTCTTCCTTTTCTTCAAAGCCAGTGAAGCTCTGATCTCAGGTATGTTTGTGGAGATGCTTCACAGAGAGTTCTTGATAGCCACCACACTTTGTTTTCTTCTGTCTTGGAGAGCTTATGGTCTCTTATTAAAAAGGTTCCAGGAGTCTGGTATCTGGGCAATTCCAACCTCTTTTTCAAAGGAGGTGCCAAAGAAATGGGGCTTAATCTTTTTTATTTCCTGTCCCTGTATTTTTCTTTTATTTACAATTGGTTTTTCTAGGAAAAACATCTGCATGTGTCATGCATTCAGTAGTGCCGGCTTCGGTCAGCAAGTAGCCTCCGCTAACATCACTTAGAGAAGTAAACTGCTAGGCTAACTTTATCCACAGAGTTCTGCAGATGGTCTTGCAGCTGAAGAACATGTAGTTTGCTCAGAACCCCATGTAATTCAATCTTTGGCTGCAGTCAGACAACCAGGACTGAGTTTTTGTCTTACCGTACTGGAATTTCTTGGCAGCCTTTTATCTTTCTTAACCTTTCCCACAACAATAATTGATCTTATTGTGTGCTTCAGGTATTGCTCTGTGGAACAGGGCAGTTGGGAATCATGGAGCCATCTTGCAGAAATCAGAAAGACAGGCTGCAGAGCTAGATAGTGTGGAGAGAAACGTGGGATAGAGGTCTGAGGAACAAAGCCATAATGAATATGATAAAAAAGCCTATATTGGTAGTAGCTATTGTTAAGTTTATGTTAATAAGTGTGCTGTTATCAAGACTCACTAGCAAAAAATTTTGTTCTGTTGTACTGGAAAATATGCAACGCTGTGTCTGAGTTTGCTTTGTCTTCCTCTGTGCCTTCTGGTAGCGGACAGCATCTGGGCCAATGTTTTTAAAGGGAAGTTAGTCTTTCATGTTTCTATATCTGTTAGCACACTCCTCAGGCGCTTGACTCTTTCAAACCTTCTAATCATGTAGTAAAACATTTTAAAAGAATATATCTAGCCCAATAGGCAACTGACTCTCAAAAGCAATTGATCTTTTCCAGCAGTGGCTTCTAGTTCAAAAATCTCAGCCATCTGCTTTCCATCTTATGTATATTGATGTTATTTTTTATTTAGTCAGCATTTTACGGGGCCATTATAATAAAGGGAAGTTTGGGTAATTAAAACTGTATCATGGCTTCATGATCATTAGTGGTAAAACACATCTGTTGGCGCAAATTTATCTCTTTTTTTTTCTTGTTTTTTCACTACTTCAGCTGCTTCAGAGATTTTAATGCTTTTCTTCTGTGACATGAGTTTAGTAGTCTACTGTACTTTAAGGGTTGGTGTTAATGTTAACAAGGGCTGGCTTCAAGTGTGTCAAGTACTCACAAGAAAAGTGGACAGGGCCATCTGGAACCACAGACTGCTGCCTTTCCTCTTTCTTCTGTTTGATCCTTTCTCTGGAATAAGGAAACTGAATATTCCATCTTCCAAACCATTTTAGTTACAGCACAGGAGCACCTGTAATATGCTGTGCTGTAATTAGAAGTTATTATTGCAATATTAATATAGAATGATGTAGCATGCAGGTTTAAAAAGTGATCGTTTTCATATTAAGTTGGCTAGCAATAGTCACCTGGACTGCTATGTTTAGAAAGAATACTTATATTCACACCTGCTGGTAACCTGTGATCCCTACCTTTTTTTCTGTAGTGGCTGCTATGTGAAAAGAGAGTGTTTTCAACTATTAAAAACAGGAATGCCTGATTGTATAGGAATGTCTACAACATTGCCTTCTGATCAAGTATTCTGGATAATTTAGATTTATATTGGGGAAACATTTGTGGACTCACCCTTTTCTTTAATGCTCTGGGAACCAAATTAGTACAGTTCTACAAAGCCTTTATTGGTCAAAGGATGGGCTTGATGGCATTTCTGCAGTTTTGCTGGCAGGTCTATTCCTTGCAAGCAGTTCAAACCAGAAAGTATTTTTTTCCTGTGTGATTGAACCTCCAGGTTTTGGAGGTGCTTATTGTAACTCCTCATGACTGTCTGGAAAGGTCACTTCAGAAATATCCAGAAATGCCCTCTGAAGTCTGCAATCACTGTTATTGTCTAGTTTCTGTTCATATAGTCTTTCTGTGCATGGTATAGCCCAGATAGGCAGTACATATTCTGTGGATGATACAGGATAGTGTCTGAAAGGACAATATCTGGCAATGTAGGCTGATGGGGTGTGGATAACAGAACTCTCAGTATTTAGTCTTGGGTTTGAGCCTCCTTTTTACCCTACATCATAAGCATAAGGTGGTTATTTTCATCGTACTCAGCAGCTAACCAGAGCTACCTGGTTGTATTGTACACCCAGACAAAAGTGGTAACTATTTGCTGGTGCTGTGGAGAGAAAGGGAAGAGGAAAGGGATTTTGGCTGTGACCATATGTTTCACATAGAGTTGGTAAATGTTAAAGAATCACCCAGAGACAGGGAAGAAGCCTCAAGCAGAAATATACTACCACACATATTTTGGTAGCTCACCATATGCCCCAACCAGTCATTTCAGGTGACAAAAAAAAATAGGCAAATACGAACAGACCCGCTTTTAGGACTACTTGGAATTTAATTAGAATTGATTAGTGGATTTTATCCTGCACAAACAGAATGACCCTTTTTAACCCTTGATGATCGAGCTGATCACTAAGGAGCATGGAAGTCCCCCATCAACTTCAGAGGAACAGGGAGGGAAAATTGTTGCAGCAGGATGAAACCCCACTGGTTACTTAGGAGTTTAAATACAAGGTTTGTCTGTGTCTTTTTCCACTGTGCATAACCTAGTGACAGTCATTTGCCAGGCATCTTTCTCTCGGCTCTTGTAAGCACATACATTTTCTCTCCTCTTTGTCCCTTAATAGAGGGTGCTTTCTGGGAATACAGTGGATTTAATTACTTAAGCTTGTTCATGTTCTGGTACTCTACAGATAGCTGTACCTTAAATCTCTGACAGTAACATAATGTGCATTGGGATTCTCAAAGGAAGAAATATGCAGACACTATAGACACCACTGTAACACCCCTTTATTAAGCTGCAATTGTAATTCATGAAATCATTGCAAAATAATAAAAAAATGGTTGGAAGATAAATACCATAGATACGGTCCCTAGAAACCACTGCTCCCTTTAATTGAGAGCAGCTGCAATATTGCAGAAGCCCAGGGAATGTTGCAGTTCATATTCTCCCTCCCTGGCTCTTTCTAGGGAAGCACAATAAACTTTGACTAACATACATCCCGGTAAGTTTGTATGCAAATACTTTTATTTAATATAATACAAAATTAATTTTAAAGTTACTTGCACACAGTGATGTTGATCCATAGATGCTCTACAGCTTCCAAGGCTAAACAGGCTGCTGGTTTCCCATTTCCTTTGTTCTTGAAAAATCGCCCAAATATTGGGTTGTGCCTTTAAGATTCCCAATTGAATGGGGCATCTGGGAACTCAAGGGAGCACTTGCTCTGCCAAAAATTTGCAAGCACAAATAGAAATGAATTGGAAAATATATATTGAAGTTATCTAGTTCATCTTCCAGTTCAAAGATTTTGTTTGGGCTGGTCTTTCATGTTACTTCTTTATCATGACTTCTGGAAAAAAAATGCATGATGTCATACAGTGCTCCCAGAACTCGTATCTCCACTGAAACAGGCATTCGAGCAAATGATTGGTGAGAATCTGGTATTTTTCAGTCCCATGTGTGTAACTGATGAGAGAATATAACATACCCTTAATCTCAAAATACTCCTCTCTGCATTTTTAGAGACAGAAACCAAGTATTTAAGGAACAGAGAGACAAACAGTTTAATAGTCCAGGTGCATAACTTGCACTTTTTAGTCATTCTCTTCCCCATGCCCGTATAAGCCATTTTATTTTCCTGAAAGCCAAGTCAGATGCACAACCCAATATAACTGTTTTAACAGCATCCAATCTGCCTTTGTGTACCTCTCCTCTTGCTAGCTTTAAGAATTGACTAAAGTGAGTGCAATTCTCTGGGGAAACTATCAAGGTTTGGAAACCTTCAAAACAATTGCCAACCAAATACGTACAATTCCTGAATAGCTCAGTCACTTGATCTAAGATAGATTTTATTGTGGGCATATATTGAAGAAAACATGCAGACAGAAAGACGGCATCTCAGAGTGGAACGCTGCACATAATGCAAAGTAAATTTGTTAGAGTTAAGCTTGCAGGTTAATCCTTGTCCTGTGCATTGCGCTACCCATTTGAAGTGTGTGCCACACTTACTTTATTTGTTTAAAAAACACGTAGTCCATCCTTGCTAGATTTTTATAAACCCTCATAAATAATCTCTCCAGATGGTTTTGGGAGGGACACTGGTAGCATTAATCAATTTTTATTTTCCAAGGAGAAAGTGAGGCACAGCAGCTGTGTCTCTCACCCAAGATGGCCTAGAAAGCCTGAACAAGATTAAGCGAAAGAATCCAAATCCCCCTTCCTCCAAGCCTCTCTTCCTTCCCTGCTAATACACTGTCCTCCTCTTTAATATTTCAGATTAGCCATACCGTGCGTAGGAAAGGGTTCATAATGAGATTTTCTTCTGTGGAATTTTTCCAGAGTTCCACCTAGACATGGCATTTTTATTTTTATTTTCACAGAAGGACTCTCCCTTCCCCAGGCCCCACAAAAGTTTCTCTGATGGAGAGATGGGACAACTTGGGAGGTCTGTGTGAAGAACTACATTTTGCTGGATACACTCCTGCTGTTAGCAAATTGCTCCAGTGGGAGGACCAGCCAACTAACTCAGTCAACCTACTAAAATGGATTCCCTATTTTATAGAGATAGATCTTCTCAGTTAACTCATCTGTTAGATTGTAAAAAAATGAGAGAAGACAGAGCGTACACTACATGGGGAGAGTAAACAAAGGCTAGCGGGTAAGGTTTGGTTGGTATCAACAAAGGTTGGTACTTCCCTGCTTGCTCTTTGCTCTGTATCAGTTTTCATGCTTTCCCTGTCTCTCTTCACTGATTCTGGTTTTGATTCTGTAAACATAAACCAGTCAAAAATTTCTACAGGGAGCAAACAAAGAACTCCTTGCAGATTATTGCCAGGATTGTGAAGATAAAAAAAAAAAAAAAAAAAAAAGTATATGCAAATGCTACAAACAATCCTCTGGAGACCTCATCAGTGTTTGGATTTAACCTGAGCCCTGTGAAATATGAATCCAGTGCTCTTTACTGCTACCTGTACAAGTCGGAAACTGCCCAAGCAATTGGAAAACTGGTCCTAAGTTACAGGCTTTGACTGGATGTTTCCTTCAGTCAGCTTTGGCAGCCTATGAAAGGATACTGGCTTTTGGAACAGCTAGTTCATCACATGAAAACCATACTACAGAACTCTATTATTGCTGCTGCTGTGTTTGAAGACAGGTCTCTGGTTCTCTCTCTTGTAGTCCATGAATACTCTCAGTTGCCTAATTTTGCTCTTTTTAGTTTGCTGGCAGCCGTACTGTTACGTCAGTGAGTTTCTCAGAGTGTTGCATAGCTTTTGAAAGCCGGTCACATTATTAAAAAAAGAGCAATGGGTAGTTATAGCTATGTGGCTTTTTTTTTCTTCATTGTAGCTAGTCAAACCAACTGATATGTCAATCAAATCTGAATTCTGGGCTGTAAAGGCAGGAAAGCAGGGCATAGATGGGTGATACGTTAGAATGTCTGTCAGATGGGAGATCCAGCCAAGGCAAATGACAAGATAGGAACTGTTAATTGTGTGTCTTTTTACAGGCTGTATGCAATAGTGAACAATGCAGGCAAGACAAATAGGATGCTTTTGCTTACTCTCTCAGTGTAATGAAGGTCACTCAATTGCAAAAGGAAGAAAATATGTAAGTTTCAGACCATGAACTTAGCAAGTATAAAATAGCAACTAGATTGTTATAACCATGTACATTCAGTTTAAAACAGTGAACCAAGAATGACATCTGTAGAGGGAAAAACCCTCAGCTCATAAGCTGACCTCATTCTAATGGAAGTTATTAGGACCTGGTCTAAACAGTTAATTGATCACAGGCAGCATTATATGCCAGTAGAGTGACCTATAGCTTCCTTCTGTCTGGTTTGGTGATCATTCATCAATTGCTGACATTCTTGGAGATGGGATAACAGACTAAACACAACATTGATCTGATCATTGTATTCTGCATCAATACGCATGCTCCTTGGTTACTTCCTGCTATTTCCAAAGCCATGGTATGGTCCTTTTGTCAGTGTTTCTGGCAACACCATTGAACAATGGCAGCTTAGATGCCAGTATGTTATGGGTAGCTCTAACAAGTTCAGCTATCCAGTGCTGGAATGGGTAGAGGAGAAACTAATCAATGTTTCATCTCAACAGCAAAATAAGAAAAATGGGGAAAAAAAAATGTAATGCCCAGACTCTTTGTCACAACTCTGTGGGAAACCCATATTCTTTCATCTGTAAATCATGGGGGCATTTTTCTTGTGGTGGTTTTTTTTTGGTTCTTTTTTTTTTTTTGGTGCTATCTTAACTCTATCACTGCATTAAATTAATAAATTTTGTTGGATTGCAAATTAACTCTAAAATCAAACCATACATAACAAGCAGATATTACACAATATTATTTAAATTTGCCTTGGTTGTTTCTTCTCTAAAGCCAGTAAGCACCAGTCTTGTAAATCTGTCACAAATGCTATCTGTTCTTACACAATTTTTGCATGCCTAGCAGTCTCCTCTCCCAGTTTGGTTTCACAAGTCAGAGACTCACTCTGTTGTGTAGGAAAACACCTTTATCTCCTTGTTTACCATCCACTGATTCTTGTTACAAGATCCAACTATGCTGCTGTTATATTATATTTTATTGTGGAAAAAGATTCATGCAGAACTAGCATTACATCATAGGGTATTATTTTAAAACATACAACAATATGAGCTGAATACTAAAAGATGAATACTAACTTGCAGTATACCAGCTAAGCTTTTTTAGCTCATATTTAGACCAAAAACTAGGATTTATATAAAGACATGGCATTGGCTTGTAACGCGGAAGAAAAATCCCCATTACAGATCTGTATAATTTCAGACCTTGCATGGAAATACCCAAACCAAATAAAATTAAATACCTGCCTATCTGTATCCTTGGTTCCTTAGGTGGACAAAGGTAGGGGACTAAATTCCTGGGCTACCTTCAACTTGCAGATAGGGCAGCACACCTTTGTAAATACAAAGTCACCTAGATTTTCTTTCAGGTATGCAGGCAGCAGTCTCCCCAACAAGACCTGAAGAATTTAGACTATTGGTTTGATGTTCAAAATGGAAGCAGAAGGCCAGATACAGTGAGGTCTTAGGTGCCTAAAAGTTAATTCTTGTCACAGTAGTCTTTTGAACTCTATTCCTTGGAGCTCCGTGCTAGATTCCTAGGCTCCTTCTACAGTAGAGGAAGAGCTGGGTTCAAAAACACCTGGCAAGCTGAGCTGCTCCTAAATGCCTGGAATTGGCCAGTTGAGACATTCGAAGAATGGAGATAAATCTGTAAACCTTGTCCCCAGTGAATTTCATTCAAGGCTGCAGGAACTGTTCCCACTCTCTCTGAATCTACAGCCTGGCACTCCTTGAAGAAGGTTATCAACACCCTTTCCGTTAGGAATTCAACACAGTTCATTTTTCTTCTTAAATGAGGCTCCTGTTCTGGTAGCCTAGCCATCTTGCTTTTGGTATAAGAGTTTGAGCACACACTTCTGACTCAAGAGATGAGGGTCAATCCCCAGCTCTGCTGCTGAAAATTTACATTCTAGTGAATTGTCTTCCTGCAAGATGCTTTCAGCACCAGATTAAGGACTACTGGAAGGAGGGAGAAGATGGGCTTTCTCCACTCTTTCTGCTAGGGTTGTGCCATTGCAAAATGTAAATAAGAGTCTAAGGCCAAGCATGACTTCTTTCTAATAGTTAAGAAAATTCCACTTGCTGTTTTCAGTGAAGTTTCTATATTTTAGGCAAGGACTACTTAACTTAACTTAGAAACAGGAATGGTCTTTACAGACAGGATGATAACTCAGGATTTCTCTCTTTGTGCTTGTATTAAAGTAAGAGGATGGTTGATATGGCATTTTCCAAGACAACTCATTCTGTCAGTGTTTCCCATACATACTTAATTTCTAGCCCTGATAAAAGACAGCCCTGTACATCTGGGAAAGCAGACGTTTCAGGATTTTTCACAGCACGGCTAGAGGTGTCTTATTTTTTTCATCTGGATGCAGCTGAGCAGAGCTTTCCAGGGCCACATCTCTGTATGTATTATTAGTCTCTGTTTGGATTAGAGACATGGTTTTTTTCAAACCTAGCCTAATATTGTGAGTGAGGCTCCCCCACATGCCAAGTACACGGCTCTGGCAGGCTGCAGGCTAGCTGTGGTACTGAAAAATGTCTAGATCTGAAAGCAGATCACATGTCAATCTGATGCCTTGGTGTGTGTATATCCATATGCACCAAATATTGATCAATAAAATTATACAATGTTCAAGGCTAGAAAATTAAACAGTAGCAGGATTGTCGACTGGCTTGCTATCTGCTGTAATACTCATGCATGTCAGAGAAATGTCTTTTCTATTCACATGTATATCAAATTGTCCCAACATGAGGACAAACCCAAATGGGCTAGAAAGAAATAGAGGTAAGGAGCCTACAGTTATCACAGTAGACTTACTTTATGTCCCGTCAAGGTGCCCATCTAGTGTGTTCTTGGAAACAAGTTTTAAACGAGCATGTCCTTTGATACCAGGCACAATTATCTTCATAACACTTACAAGTGTTTCAGTAATCCATGCAAATATGTAGAAAGACTTATCTCAGAGTTCAGATTTCTTAGACTTCTACTCTCTTTTGTTTTCACATTGTTCTTCAGATGCTAAATAATGATAGGCATCTTTATAATAAGAAGGACAGCACTGCTCTCCTGTGAGGTGCAAATCTGGAGCAAATCCATCAATATTGGTTTTGTGTACACGAGAACAGAATTTATACCATAAATTTTATTTTTCTTTTGATATAATCCAGTGAAACAAGAAAGCCATATCATGCCCCAAATCATAGAACTCAAGTTTTGAAAGATATCGACTTTCATGGTCTGGGTGGCCTTCACCACGTCTAGGAAAACATGAACCCAGTAGCCTGGGTAATGCATCACCTGCTTTTTTTCCAGACTGCTGTAATCAATTTGTCTTTATCCACCACATTACCAAAAGACACTATTAAAATTCATATCTGTGTGTTCTCCCCAGAGGGTAAACCATCAGAGATCTCCAGGGTTTTGGAGGTTTTTGTGGAGATGCAGAAGGCTTTAATTAAGTTTAAAATAAGATCAAATTTCTTCCCTAAAGTAATTTCAGATACTTCCACCAGATTCCTGTAGGGCTATTTTGCACTATGAGAACTTGATCAATCCTCACCCTCACAAATTACAGCTTTTGTTTAACTTTTTCTAGAACATCACAGCAGAGGAGTGTTGCCCTTATCCAATGTTCCCAGGCTTAAATAATGATGTTTCAGTTTCTTGCTTGAAGACTTACTCTTCTGGAGACCCTGGAATGGTTAATTTGGGAAACATGAGAATACATTTGGGCCTGGGGGATTTTGATTGCGCTTAGGATAATCTTTATGATACTTGGTATCCTTTAAAAGCTTAATCCGGAGGTCATTCCTCAGGCAAGGCTGTTGAAACAAAAGGAGTTCTGCTCAAGGAATGAACAAACAGGAACCAAATAAAAACTTTATATTTTGGCCCCAAGATATTCACCTCTTCTAAACTATCTGGAGACACACAGTATTGTTTTATCTAAGGGATTTGTTTCACTGTTTTACTAAAACCATTGGCTTTATAAGTGAGGAAAGGAGTTCTTCTTCAAGGTGTCTCTCTGCAAAGCATGATTCAAGAGATGAACATCCAGAAGAGTATGTCTTTGGGGTGCCCTTCCCCTGCATGTATTTGAGGCATCTTCTTTCAAAAGAGCATCTCGTGAAATCAAGCAGCATTCCAGAAATAAATAAAAGAGCAAAACTTATTGGACAGGAGGAATATGTGTTAATAATAATCCTACAATGAGAACTGTAATTAAGAACCTACTGGACTCTCAAAGCAGAGCTACCAGTAACTCTGATCCTGTGTCTGTGTACCCCTTTACCATGTTCTACTTGCCCATCATGTCCCAGAGTGTTGTTCTGAGGAAATCCATGAGAACACTTGATTACTTTTTGTGAGAGACAAATCTTAAGATTTCAAATACTGTAAAATTTTTTAGAGGAAATGAGCACACAAATGTGGTTTAGCTTCTCTAATATTCCATTTTAATAACTCTCTACATCTCCTTTTTATTACTTTTTGCAACATCGTATTTGTTATATCCAATAAATATATCTTCAGTGTGTTTTGTTTCCAATGTGAACGAAAAATGTACCTTTTAGAACTGGAGTTCCTACCCATAAAGACGGATCACTTGAATCCCCGTTTGCTTCATTCGTAGTTTTCCCACACTCTCCTACTCTAACTACTACTGGATTCTATATGTATCCAGTTACATTCGGAAGTCTTCAACGACAGCTAAATCTGGAGCAGCTATGTGCATTGTTCTACGAATAGCTAATGAAGCCTGAACACACTCTCTCTGAGTGCTGGGTATCCTCTGGTTCCCCTCCTCCTTTTCACTGTGAACAATCCCCACATTTGACTATCCCTATCAGACAAAAAGAGGAGTTTTGCAGCAAGCCCAGACCGTACATGTTCTGAATAGCCAGTCAATCATTTGCACTGAATGGTTAAAGGGCTACTGTAAAATTTAACACATCGCACCTGAATTCTGCCCAACACTCCCTCTGTTGCAGCAGTCATTTAAAGCCCTCTCACTTACTTGTAGGAGCCTCATTATTTTTGAGTCTTCATCTCTTCTTTCAAGTATGGTAAAAACCGATGGATTATTTCTTTAGAAGAACAGGTTTTACATGATAGCTAGTGGTGTGCCATCCATTTTTCAGAATGTATTAGAGGTTTCTTTTAAAAGTATACAGTTCTGAGAAGCCTGTCCTTCCCACAGAATAAAATAAATGATCAAGTCATGACATCAAAAGCAATTTGGCTTTCCCAATATTCCAGCACTCCGCAGTCTTCCCTATACTGTCTCTCTATTAAGACACTCAAATCTCTGCAAAATTAGTAGAGCCTTGCAGCTCGCCATAGTTGTTAATGTCTTAGGGGTGCTGATGCAATACCAATATCTTTCCAAAAGTACTTATCTTCAAAACGAAGATGACTTCAGCTCATCTCTGCTGACTGTAGCAGCAGTAGAATCCTGCAAAACCAGACTGGTGGTCAATTTTGAATCAAACCTAAATTTTAAGTATTTGTTTCTAGTTTTACCAATTTCCTTCTTGAATCTGATTTTTCAAATTTAGACAGCCTCATACAATAAAACAAAATACGAAGTGTCAATATATTCAGCCTGCACATGAGAATCTGAAAAGATCTGGCTCTGCATTCTCTCCAGCAAAGCACATAACCTCCTGCTTAATTTTAGGCACGTGATGTAACTCCACTGAAGAGAACAGAATTACCTACTCAACTGGATCCTGGCCAAAGTACTGAGCCTATGAAGTACTGAATTCTCAGGGAAGATAAGCTATCTTAGTTTGAGTGAGGTAGACTTTTGTAAATAGGAAAATATTATTTTAAATGCAGCTCTGTTATTCCATTATTTAGTGATGCCAACTAATGCATGCATGTTCCATCTAGATTTGTTTACTTCACACAATGTTAATGCATTTAGGAGTGTATTCAATCTGTCAAAAAGAATTCCATATAAATGTCTTCTGTTTTAAAGCACATGCACACTTGAAATAAACCAATGTTCAAATGACTTGAATCTAAATATTACACATGATATACACTCCAAGAATCTTTTTCAGTAGAAGCACCTGTACTGATGTTACTGGGAAAATGCTACGTTATATATTGTTCGAAATCAAAATAAAGTTACCATTTGTTCACTTCTAATATGGAGATACCATCTATTCTAACTAATCATAAAATAATAATTCTATGCAAAACTAACTTATATGTTTGTGTTTGAAAAAAAAAAAATGTCACTAGACTGATGGAAGTTTAAATATTTGGCTTTAAGGACAAAGAAGAAAGTGAGTGACTTTCTGTTTCCTAAACTCAGAGTTCAAATTTTCATGGAGACAGGTATCTTTACAGATTACACATTTAGACACTAGAGACACATGGTACATGTTGCATATGTTTTACTTGTTTGGAGTGGCTTGCTTTTGGCTATTCTGTACTGAAAGTGGACCAAATTCAAGCAGTTAAATATACCCTGCAACCACTCTCTTCCCACAATAAAATGTTTCTCTGAGTGTTGAAGGTCTCACTGGATTTCATAGTTCCCTGGATTTGGTGTGAAGAGATGGGTCTGACTCATTTTGGAGCATTCATGTTTGCTACTTTAGCTTTTTAGAAACCAGTCAGAACTGCCAGGTGATCCATACTATGAAAATGCTACAGAAAAGTTGGACAGGGCTCATGTTAAAGTTTAACTTCCTTTGCCAATGATCTGAGTGACACTGTCCACAACATCACAACATCAAGTGTTCATTATACAGGTACGTGTCTTGGGTATGTAAGGTATAATAAATGTGTCCTACATTACCATGCAACTAAAAGGATGTGATAACTAGAAAACAGTGAGAGACTGGCCTTGGATAACCACCTTACAAAGGAAGGCTGGCTATTAGGTGGCACTCTTCTGAATTCATCAAAGTTCTTCCATCCAATAAACTACACGTGTTTTTCCTCACTGGCCAAATGAGTTGCCAGGATCTGCGGGAAACAACCTATATGCATGCAGAGGGACTTAATTCCATGCAGATCCCGGACAAGTTGATTTTCTATGAAACCTTTCCTGCAAAAAGTCCAGGAGGGCAGTCTGTTCAGGAAAGCAGACCCAAAAAAGAGAGAATTTAGAAGCATATAACTAGTGCACCATCTCTTGCCCTTTCCGCCCATGCGTTTGAGTCAGTAATGAATCACTTCTGCTGTGAAGAAAAAAAAAAAATATATATATATGAAAAAAATACGTATATAAGGAAAGAAAATAACTGCTTTTGCTTTGGGAAGCTCTGGAGATTTAGTGCTATTTGCTGTTGAAAGCAGAGGACAGAATGGTGCTCTAAGGACAGAATACAAAGTTTGGTCTAATAAATGTGAATGGATATACAGGGCTTGATTGTTCTTTCACACCAATGAAACTCGACGGACTGAAATCAGGCACACTAATTACACAATATACTTCTATAAACGATTTGTAACTGTGGAGTGGCTGAATCGTAATATAATCGAAGGCACAATGTGAATGCGCACCCCTGCTCCCTGAGGCATGTGTTAATAGTAACACAGCTTGTCATCGTGTGTTTTTAAATTTTTAGATCTAAATAAAATATAACATTGCATGTAATACGTACTTTAAATAGCAGATGTGTAATAAACATCTCTATTTATGACAGACTTGGGCAGCAAAACGTAATGAGGTGTGGTTCTGGTACAAATTTTGCTTCAGGTTCACTTTGTACTTTTAACCACCCCACTTAATTACGCAGCTAAGATCATGCCCTGGAGTGTTTTAATTTTCTTGCGATTATATAATGGACTCCTGGTAATATCATTATTCAAAAAATAAATGAAAGGCTAGGAATATTTTCAGACATAAATTCAAGTAAGAAGATTTGTTTAAACCTCTTTTGACTAATTCTGAGCCCCAACTAAAACCATTTAAAGATGTTTCTTTGCCTTAGGTAACCATGCAACTTTTCCTCAGCGTTTGCACTGCTCTCTCTCACATATCTGACGTCGTCGTCTTCATAATGACCCTGGAAGATGTGGAGTACTCACATCTATGTTTTTCCTGATAGGGCACAGACTCTTCATGCTGGCTTAGCTGGGTGGGAAGCAGGCATTCCAACACCTCCAAGGAGCTGGTTGTCTGTGGATTTGCCCAAGGTCAGACAGGAATGTATTCTTGGCTGTGGGAAAGGAGCTCTGTTTTCTGAGCTCCCAGTTGGTGCTTTACGTACTCCGTGTATGCACACAGGGAAAACGGACAAAAAGCAATCTAATTATCAAAGAAATGGAACAGTTTGGAAACAGGATGACCATATGTTGTTGGAAACAGGTTCTCATCCTACGGAGTGCAGGCTTTTGTGGCAGATGGGACAATTTATCAGGCCTGCAGTCTGTTCTCAGCAGCCTTCTTCCCTGGGTACAGCTCTGGAGCGTATAAGGAAGGGACTGTGTGTCAGATGAATTGTTCTGGCAGCAGCCGCAGTTCCCACCCAGCCCCAGCCTTTGCTGCTGGCTGCTTGGCTGCTCTCCCATCACACGAGAGTTCCATGTCTGGGATGTGACAGGCAAACTGACCCCTGGGCAAAATGGCGGCTGGGAGCAGCTGCCCTCACCGGAACAGTTTGTCCAGCTCGCAGTCAGCTCTCCTCCCTGTTCCCAAGCCATCCGAGGGAAGGGAAGGAGCGAGGTGCAGTCTGAATGATTTTGCTGCTGGGGTAGCAGTTTGCTCCCAGCAGCCCTGTTTGCTGGGGCGGCTCAGAAGCAGGGAGCGATTTTACCTGCGCCAGCGTGCAGCGAAGCCAGTGCTGCCAGGCAGCCTGGGCACAGCGCTCCTGCATGGCCCTGCCTGGGGAACCGGGGAGGAGCTGCCTCTCCTGCTGCCGCTGCAGCCAGCGATGCAGCGTGCCCAGCTGGAAACCACAGGCATCTCTTGAGCTGTGTGAAGTTTTGATTAAAAAGACTACCGGCAGTAAATGGCACACGCTGCGCCGTGGCACATGGGTGTAGGACAGACGGCAGACCCAGATCTCCGCCTGCCATGAGCCGTCATTACTTCGCTGGCCAGCCTGTATCTTTCTGTTCCATCCTGGTTTCTTTTCCTTCCCCCAGAGTTCATTTTGTTGACAAATTTGTTTTGTTCTAGCCATATTACAGTGAGTTTAAGGCTTCAGCCGGCAACAAAAGACCTTAAGGAACTTAGTTTTAAATCACATTCACAAAATACCCATTAATTTGAGCGCCGATTTTAACACCTTTTGGAACATGTACTGAGAATTTACTGTAATGTAAATAATTTACTACATACTTTGTGAAAACAAGGATAATGGAAAATTATATTTAGCCACTAATTTCTAAACTGAAACAGCAATATACTTCTCTGGTGTAATATATTTTCCAGTCATGTGCTGAAGAGAAGCATTTTTTTCAGCTGAGCTCACTTCAAAGTTCAAAAGATAAATATATCACAATGACAAATTGCAAAATGCTATTCATACATTTAGGTAAAAATCGTTCCCTCATTTGTTTGTATTTCACATAAACTGTATTAGTGTTATTTCCAAAGAAAATACAGTACAAAATAATTATGATTAAAAATACAAGTATTGTCAATGGACCAAAGCAGAAATTTATCTTAGCATGTAGAGAAAAAAATTACAGAAACTAAGTATACTCTCTTTGGGTGAAATGCATGCCAGCACAAAATAATATCCTCTCAGCCCTCTGAACTGCCTAAACTCTGACTCCCGTCTCTACATGGTGAGACATGAGTGGCATAGTTAGCGCAGAGGTTTTTTGCATCCATTCTGTTCTGGGTGGTTGAGAACTCCACATAGGAAAGTGGTCCGAATTTACATAACTAGCAGGCTGTCTCAGGGCTTGTCCACAAGGAGAAGTTAAAAGATATTTGGGAGCAAATTCGCCAAGCGCTCGTGACTCCGTACCCACAACTGTGAGGGCGCTCAGCCTGCTGTGAGTGTGAATGGGTTTATCTGATGTGCTGTGAGCCAAGGCACACGTGCTGTGCACAAAATCAGTTCACGCAGGGAATGAATACGTAGTAGATCAATTCTGTCTGTTTGCCACTTAAATGCATCCTCTATGTGTGGAGCCACAGGCAAGAGTCAAAGGTGTCCACTCAGACAGGGCTACTCATTTAATTTTGTCCTAGATGTAGAAAGGCATTTCTCAGTTAAGTTCTCATGAGCTCTATCCTTACATTATGACACTGCAAGCAAAGTTGGTTTGCTTATTTTGGTTAAAGCCTATAATTTGTCAAATGATGCATCAAATACTGCTTTTTCCCTAGTTCGCTAACTTAACCTTACACGTGTACATTCTCTGTACAGTCTTTAGGAGGTAATGAGCCTTTTGTGTAGCGAGTAAGGACTTTCAGCTGCTGCCTTAGTTTCATCTTCACATAGCTTACCACGGGCTAACAGTTAACATTGTATGACTCAGGTCAAAGGATCTTCATTTAGAATGTAAGTAAAAATGAGGAAATGGGACAATAAATCTGATGCTTGAAGTTATGTAGCAACAAGAGGTGAATGAGTCATTTAATTGGTAGAATATATATAGTAGAGCAATGTTTTAGGATCCAAAGTATTTACCACACATACAATGTAATCCACTGGAGGTCTGTAATTTCACTGCTCACTATTTTTATCACTCTTATGTTATCAGTTCAGAAATCACTTATGGAATTAATATAACCTGATTTATCTTTCCAAACAATTATATGCACCCTGCCTCGCTTCCAACACATATGCACGTTCTCGCTCTCTCTCTCTCTCTCTCTCTCTCACATACACACACACACAAAGGATTCTATAACAACAGGACCATTATAGAGAATGATCTAAAACATGTGGACTGCAGCCAATATTTAGATATGGTATAGTAAATTCTGGAAGGTATAAAAAGGAAATAACTGAACTCATTGCAGAGAAAAATGAGCCAGTCTTAAGTACTTTTAATCACAGAGTTTCATATGAAAACATATGCAAGATACTGAGCCTAATATTCATGAGGAAAGGGGATAAGAGACAGGAGAAATCCAGTATTACTGGGATTTGGGATGGTAGGCTTTTTAGCATTTTTATAAGAACCTTTCAAGAGATTAATGAAAAGCATTTAAGCAAATATATATAATAAATATGTTTACCAAGAGGCAGGCTCCTTGTGTGACAGCTGTGATCTGAGAACTTTGTCATGCATCCCCACAGCTCAATCTGAGCTAACGGGATAGCCGATATATTGCTCCTCCTTCCTTCCACAGATTGCTGCCACACCTGCTTTGCAGGCAGCTCAGTTACTCTGCCCACTCTCTCACTTTGTCCAAAGGGAGAGAGAAACAATCACCACAGCAGTATCACAGATTAAGGAAGACTAAGCCCGTTTCTTTCCCCTTTCTCAGAATATCCAGCTGTATCCAAGTTCCTGCCAATTCAGTTTTCGCTCAACATCTCAGCACCCTGAGCTGAGCTCTCCAGCTCACCTCCATAGCTGTGGACTGCATCTCCTCGGTGTCTGCCCCTTTGTCATTTCCCTGGGCAGGTGTGTTTAGCCTCTCTAGATATTTACAGGCATATGCAGTTGCCCACTATTCTGCATATGGCTACATTCTGCATCTGCATAAAATACCATGCATGAATTTAAACCTGCCTGTCATTTATAAAGGGCTTTAGCGAGCCAAAATTCTTCACTGAGGTTTTTGCTAAGACTGGGCTTCAACATTTTCACACTTGCAAACTGCACTTAAAAAAATGTGACTGGCAGCGCTCATCTGATAAATGGTTGTTCAAAAGTATAACAAATGCAAACCAACACTTCCTTGTTTTAGTTAGTGTTGGATATGCATGTGGGAGAAGGATAGAGAAGAGCATCTTGGAAGTATGAGTTTTACTCAGCAGGGGGTAAAACACCCGTTTCACCAGCCTGTTTCATAACTGCTTCCCAAAGCACATAGAAATAAATGGGACTGATTCTGCCAATTCTGCTAATTCGAAATAGAACTTTACTCCACCAGAAATCAGCTTGAGCCTTCACAGTGCTGCTCTGCATAAATGTCTTTACTTGCGAGCATTAAAAAACCCCCAAACTCCTGATGAACAATAATCTCGAGCCATAAATTAAAGAACTAGATCTGCGTTAAAAATTTAAAAAACCAAAACCAATAATTACAAAGTTTCCATGAGTGAAAGGGCAAATTTTGTTTTGAATTAATGGACATATGAATCAATAGTACAAAACTAATAGACCTCTTCATCCTCACACATCTTTAAGTCCACAGCTATTGAGAACTAATGAGCAGAGGCTGTCCAATGGAGGTGACAGAATACCAGTTTGCTGAGATGAAGTCTACTGAGTATTTCATACAGAAATACAGAAAGCACCTTCTGGACTGAAAGGACTGTAAGAAAATTCTCATTATGAAGGGTGACAGCCTAGGTGCATAGCTGTTGAGGTGCAGCGGAAGCGTGTTTTGGCCCATAAGGTGGCTATGTTGCATTTTTAGGCTGGTTTTAGGTTAGAGAATTGTTACCAGAATAACCCCACATGGGCTGACTCCACTGCAGCTGCACCAGCGTTAGCAACAATGGGAGCTTTAGTTAGACAGCTTTCGGCTCCAGCAGCCGTTTTCAGCACTGTATCAGTTAACCCTGCTCTGAGGAGGGTTAATTGACACAGTGCTGCAAATGCCTGATGAGATGAAAACTCATATATTATGACTCCCAGCATCCCTAACAATTGTGCAGCTGCATTCGTATTAGCAATGGTGGGAATTTGGAGGAGGGAAGAAAATTCCCAAGTGCAGACAGGGCCTGAGATGGAGTCTTAATGTCCTTTTCTGGGTCTTGTTTGTCAGTCGCGGTCATGCTTCCCTAAAGCACTCTCCCAGCCATCTGCAGACTGCTGACCATGAAGCAGCAGCCGCTGGTGGTTCCACCAGTTGGATGAAATGCAGTGAGTGGAAGTGCAGTGATTCACCCTGGCCCACCTGATAGGTGCACTCAAGGTTCCTATGCCTGCTCTTCTTCTTTCCCTTGTATCTCCAGAGACCAAAGGGAGTCCATTCGAAAGGAACCAGGGAAAACAAAAGTTAACTTTTCCCATAAATATAAACAGTATTTTCCATTTTCCAGTATTTGCAAAATGTACTTCTCCTGGGAGGACTGGTTGTCTAGAAACAAAGTATCAAGACTCCCAGCTCCCTGAGTACCCATTGTAGCCTCTGACTACATAAATATCTTTCACTGCTTTGGTTGACCATAGGAGTGAAATACCCAAACAATATATGACACTTACAGAAAGAGTAGCCTATTCCTTTAAGGAGCTCTTGGAGGCAGTGCAGATCTGTGAGCCCTTTGAAGTACTGAGGGAAAAGGCAGAAAAATTCTGAATTTTACCATCTACTCTCCCATTTCTGGCCAGAGATCCCTTCAGAAGTGCCCCTGAGTTAGGACCTTAAATTTGCCTTATCACTATCCCTTCAGAGTATCCTGTACTCCATGAGAACAAGGATAGAGAAAACAAGGCCCCCTTGAGCAGAACGGAGAAGTGGCCTGACTGCAGTCTTACATACACGGCGGGCAGGCACTGTAAAGTCAGTGACAGGTTTCGATCACACAGATTGCATTGCAGACCTGCAGAGAAACACAGCAGCTTGGGAAAATGTGTTCTCTTCTTGTGTAATGCACTAGCAGTTGAGACCATCTGAGCTCCCATGCTTCCACATGTGGCTGCTAGGGGTTATGTTGGCTTGCTATCCATAGGTGACACCTGCAGAAGAAGTCTGATGACTTACAGGGTGCGGTTCTCCCGCATCCACAGGCTTTTGAAAAAGGCAGTAGAGGAAGAAGCGAGCAAGGGAAGGGGGTTCTTTGTTACTACTTATCATGTCCAAAGCCTATTAAACCTGTAAATTTCTGTCTTTCTGAAAGATACTTTGCTGCAACCTGGAGTTCTGTGTTCTGACGCAAAGTATTATTGCTGCTGTTAAACTGCATGTTTTAAAAAGAACCCCTCTGGGAACAGAGGCCAATTAACCTCCCACAAGCTATCACACCGACTACAGATTAACAAACAGCCTCTTTATAAGTCTTACAGAGAAGGTAGCAAAATCTCCATCTTATTTTTCATTCTCTTCTTACTTTTGCAGGAAGTTCCTCTACTTTCTGTAGAAATTTCCTGAGTGTGTAGGCTCATGGAGAATAGAAACTAGGTCTTGTGTTATGGAAACCACACCTTATTTTATGTTTATGAGTTTCCTACCCTGTTACGAATGCTTCTAGAAAAAAAAAAAAATCACTGAAAATTAATACTTCTGTTGATAGACCAAAGCTTAAACCTCAGCCCAGAGCTGGTGGAAAGTAGGTTGTCTCTACTCCAGTAACTTTGGAGTATTCTCTTCAATGAATTATACAGCTGTATTCTCTGGTTGCTCTGGATGGAGCAATAATCCATACTTACAGAGGGTGGATTGGAACAGTGGAAGGAACGGTTACCACATCTCTTTTGGGAAGGAACCTAGAACGAAACCAAGAGCTGTTTCTGGCTTCTCAGCCTCCACCAACCACTTGAGAAAGTTGGGCTTCCTGGTTTCTGGATGTCGTGTTGCTTACTTGTGTTAAGGTACTCTGGATATAAATGATGTAAGAACAAGTTGCTGGATTACTCTAGACAGGTTTGATCCCCAGAGCTGCCATCATGAATATCATACTAATTAAAATCTAAGAACTTCTGGTTAAAGACAGAATCATGACGGTTTCAAATGAATGATGGACCCATAGTCGTTCAGATCTCTGATACTAATTCTTGTTATGATAGTGAATTTGTAGGTAGACATCCTGATCAAGAACCAATTTTTGTTTTGCTGGGCCCCCTGCAAGTGCCCAGTCCTTTCTTGTCCAGAACAGCCTTTGAACAGTGAGTTTAGGAACACTGCTCCCATATGAAGATTATTTGCCTATGGCTATACGTAAAAGTCTTTGGATCACTGTATTGTTACTCAAGAAAAGCCTAATGAACTATTAATAACCCATGTAGGATGAATCTGTAGAGACGGCAGTTTTGGAGCCGCAGGCTTTTACAATTGCATGTACCACTTTCATATAGATAAATGGATACATGAATATGCTTCAAATAGATTAATGGATGCTATAAAAATTATTTGCTGCTACACTTTAAACTACAGACTTTATAATGTCTGCTTGGAATCCTGATCTCACACAGCAGCTTAATTGTCTGATGTACAGAATGGATGTAGAGATGTGCAGATTTCTCCAAGGTGTGCTGGGAACTGAATACTTTACAAAGTATAGTTGGAACTACAGGACTATTCTGATAGCAATGAGATTTTAACGGGTGGACTGTGTCCATTTTCCATAGCTGGTTGCTTTTAGGGATGGGAAGGAAGTAGGCTTTGGATTGGATTAAGAACACTTCGGGAATGTTTTCAGCCTTAAGAAGTATTCTAGGATTACTCTTTCTTTAGCCCATCTATCTGCAGTGAACTTTTCCTGTTCCACAAAAAATAACTCAGCTGTCTCCTCAGCATAGTCTTTGCTCGCCAGTGATTGCACATATTTGATTGGAGTAATTTTATGCCTGATTATGCTTATCTATTGACAGCTAAGAATTCCTAAGGTACCAAGAATGATACTGCATGTAACTAGATCTATCTTGATGGCCGGTGCAAGAAGCGCTGCAGCAATATGATGACAGTGGTGAGGCACTGGCACAGGTTGCCCAGGGAAGCTGTAGGTACGCCTTCCTAGAGGTGTTCAAGGCCAGTTTGGATGGGCCTTGAGCAGCCTGGGCTGGTGGGAGGTGTCCCTGCCCATGGCAGGGGGTGGGACTGGATGGGCTTTAAGGTCCCTTCCAACCCAAACCATTCTGTGAGTCTATGAAAATCTCTCTAGTATTCAAGATCGTGTAACCTTGTATGTCCTTCTAAGAGCTCTCCCCGGTTTGCCCACCCCTGAGCAGGGGAGGAAGGATGTGATGAGACAGACTGAGGGATGTCTCTCTCTCTCTCTCAGCCAAAGTCCAAGACCTTGAGGGAGATGTGGGGTTGGGGAAAACGCCAGTGTTGCACATGGAGCCCAAGTGTGATTCACAGACACTGGGGTCCTCACTGGCCTTTTTGGTGATCTCCTTGTGCCACAGTGACGGTGCACATGACCATGGTTTCCATGGGAGAGGACCACAGGAAGGAGAAAGCTGTGCGGCCCCTCACTACAAAAAAGATATCACGGTGCTGGTGTGTATCCGGAGAAGAGCGATGAAGCTGGTGAAGGGGCTGTAAAACAACAAGTCTTATGAGGAGCGGCTGAGGGAACTGGGGTTGTTTAGCCTGCAGAAAAGGAGGCTGAGAGGAGACCTCATCACTGCCTACAACTGCCTGAAAGGAGGTTGTAGCGAGGTAGGTGTTGGTCTGTTCTTCCAAGCGACAGGTGATAGGACGAAAGGAAATGGCTTCAAGTTGCACCAGGGGAAGTTCAGATTGGACATCAGGATAAGTTCTGTCAGGTACTGCAAGGGGCTGCCCAAGGAGGTGGTGGAGTCCCCATCCCTGGAGGTGTTTCAAAGACGGGTAGACGAGTTTCTCAGGGATGTGGTTTAGTAGTGGACAGGTGCGGTTGGACTCGATGATCTCAAAGGTCTTTTCCAAACAAGCGATTCTATGATTCTATGATTCAGGAGCCGGGTGACGCTTGCGCCGCCCAGCCGCAGCCCCGCCGCGCTCACGGGAACAATGCAGGCGCAGGGCTTTCCAGAAGAAGTCATTCCCGTTGCCCGCCACTCTCCCCGCAGGGAAGCTCCGTCCCGCTGCCAGGTTACACCACCCGCCTCTTCACCCGCGTTCGCCGGGAGGCGCCGAGCCCCGCGGCCGCGATGGCAGCGCCTCCCTGACGGCCGCAGCGCCGCGAGCGCGGCCGGAGCGCGGGTGGCGCCCGGCGAGCCCGGCCCAGGGGCGGCCCCGGCCCCGCCGCCGCCGCCGCCTTTGTTCCGCTCGCCGCCGGGGCGCCCACGTGCAGCGGCGGCCCCGCGCGGCCCCGCGGCGTGAGCAGGGCGGGCGGCGCGACCCAGCCCCAGCCCCACCGGGCGCTGCGCGGGGCCAAGACGCCGGGACCCCGCGCTGGCCCTTTAAACCGGTGCGGGACACGTGAGGCGGCTCCACGCTCGTTCTGCCCCGCTCATGTTCCGCCTGGCCGCCCGCCAGAACCCCCATCGCTGATTTTTTCGGGTTTTGCCTCCTCCTTTTTTTTTTTTTCTTTTCTGTTTTCCTTTATTTTTTTATTCCACCCACGGGTAAAGGTGGTTTTCGTTTTCTTTGTGGTTTTTTGTTTGTTTTTTTCTTTTTGTTTTTTTTTTTTTTTTTAAAAAAAAAAAACCCAACCCCAAACCCTCATCCTAGTTTAGTCCGTGGGCAGGACTTGCATAATAATATTTCCAGTCCCAGCAGCTCGCATCACAGACACAAACTGAGGACCGCCCCCCCACTTCCCCCCCCCTCTCTTCCCAATCTCCCAAATCGTTTTATTATTATTATTTTTTAAATGGTCCTTCTTTTTGCCCGCCGCTCCCGCTGCTGCCGAAATCCCTGTCTTCCCAGGGTGCATGCTTCTGGCAAGATTGTGCAGTGTTCTCAGTCCATTTTCAGTGTATCTTATCTTAATTTGTCCTGATCCGATCTAAGCGCGATAGCCACCACTTGCTTTCAATTTGTAGGATATTTTTTTTCCCCCTTCTTGGTTTGCTCCGACTACCCTCGGAGTATTTCCCTCTCTCCTTGCATTTCCCGGGTTGCAATTTACTCTGTCTTTTCTTCTTCTTCCTTCCTTTTTTTTTTTACCTCCCCTCTTTTGAATTGCTTCATGTTACTAACTATTCCTAAATTGTAAGAGAGATTCATTCCCCCTCCTCTTCCACCAGCACCACTACTACCACCACCACCACCACTACCATCACCTCCTCCTCCTCCTCCTCCCCTTCTCTTCTCCTTTTTGGCAGCACCAGGACGTCCGGTGTGGTGGTGGCAGCGAGCAGCAAAAGCAGCAAGAGCTCGTTTTGATTCCCCCACTTCTTCCAAGGTGCTTTGGAGAGACTGGTTTAAAGGCTGAGCAGCAGAAGTCACGATGAGTGCACAAGGTGAGGGACCCGGTCAGCCTTCCACTGCTGCCCAGGAGCAACCTGCAACCGCAGAGCCTCAGAAGAGAGGACGAGGCAGACCCAGGAAGCAACCACAAGTCAGTATCGTATAGATACGTAGAGCCGCAGATCTATAGTGTTATAGGCGTGTAAGAATTATGCTGCAAGTGGACGAGTCCTGGAGTCGGGGCAGGGGGCTTTGTTGGGTGCTGCTGCCCGGCGAGGTGGTGCAGAGGCGTAGCGAGGGGCTTCGGGGCGCCCTGGACGGGGGGACCCCGGGAGCGGCGGGGGTGCTGCCTGCCTGTGGCTGAGCCGCAGAGCCTCCTCAGGACTTTCACTATTGTGCAGGGAAGCGAGCTGGGGCTTTGCAATGTAAATGGGGAACATGGAGCAGCGCGGCTCCGACCAACCAGCGCTCGCTGGGTCATTTCGAGCTGATTTTGAAATTGCGAAAGCGAGGAGCAGGGAACGGGGCTCTCCTGTCTCTCTCCTCTAGCAGCCCTTGCAACGTCTCAATCTGTGTGTGTGTGCATGTGTCGGGTCCCACCGGGGGCTGCTGCCGCCTCCGATCTTGACCAGCCCAGCCCCTGACTGCCCTTACATCCTGGGGCTGGGGGAGAGGAGGGTGTCTTAGAAAGTCGCATAAGTTTTTTTGCCTTCCCCCCCCCCCCCCCTCCCCACCCCCCCGGCGTTTCCCCTTCCCCACCTCCTCCCTCACCCCCGTCATCCTATGCAGAGAGGTGCCCCCCGTTGCCGATGGAGGTGGGGGGAGGTAGCTGGAGTGGGCTTGCCCTGCATTTGCAACACCTTTTGCCTTCGCTCCAGCGCTTTCCCAGGTCGAGGCGAGGGGCACCGTCCCCCGGCTGTCGGCTCCCTCCCACCCGCACCCATCGCCGCCTCCCGGGCCCCGAAAGGGACGCGCGGGGCTCCCCCGACGCGCTAAGGTTGTTCGATGCGTGCGTTATTTCCACCCCACACACACACACACCTCTCCCCTTCCCTTCCTCTCCCGAAGTGCCATTGTCGCCCCGCCTGGCAATGCCCGCAGCCCCTCCGCGGGCGCCGCCGAGGGGGGATTTTGCCCGCCGAGGCACCCATTCAGCTCGGCCGGGGAGGGGGGGGGGGGCGCAGCGCGGGGCTGTTCGCAGCCCTTTCTGTGCTTCCTTGGGAAGTCACGACCGGGAAGCCGGAGTGCTCACGGAGTTCCTTTTAAAGCGCTTCCGCGGGCTTTAAAAATTGTTTACTCCATTCATTGAGCATCAGCCCGCTGCCACGGGAGCCTGCGAGGGGCTCCGGGAACACGGAGCGAGCTGAAGAGCTGAGCCCCCGCGCTGCGGCACAGCCGGCTTTGCTCGCACCGATGCCCTCCTGCGAATTGCACACAAGTGCTTTTTTTTCCCTTTTTTTTTTTTTTTCCTTCTTCTTCTTTTTTTTTTTTTTTTTTTAAGCCGTAAGAGAGGAGCCCCTGGTTTTCCCGCTCTGGCCTCGGTGACATCGAGCTCGCCGGAGGGGCTGAGGGCTTTCCCCCAACCCCCCCATCCCTCGCCCAGCCCCAGCAGCCGGCATCACCCCCGCAAGCTTGCCCCGGGGCTTCCTTTTTTCTTTTTTTTTTTTTTTAACCTCCCCCCCCATAGCGTTTGAATGTATAGGAGAGAAAGGAAAGTGCGTGTTCAGCCGAGATGTGCAGCGCCTGCGAGCTCGCCCCGGAGAGCCGGAGTGGCTGGAAGTCCCCTCTCCAGCCTCCTCTTAACCTACCCGGGAATTAAAAAGCTGAAGGGGTTTAAGCTGGTTTAAGTTAACAAACTGAGTTTAATTACTTTTACCACATCCTGTAATCTGAATTAAATCTATAATGTTTAAGACTAAAAGAGTTTTATAGTATTTATGATTCACTGAATAAATATTTGGAATCCGAACTCTTAGTAATTCATACCCATTTTTAAGGACTGGTTATTTACTGCTAAAACTGCTAAAATAACCAGTGTTTCTGTCGAGTCATTTTATACTTGGGGTTTTGTTTCGGGTATTTTCTTTCATCGAATTTTTTTTGGCTTGCCTGATGGTCTATTTGAAGTAATTTTTACATTTGTATTTTATTATGAATCGATTCTGTTTGGAATAGGTGTGAATATAATCCTGACTGCAGAACAACATAAAAAAATCCCCCCAAAGTATCTGTGTCCTTGAGAGGCAAAATAGTCTAAGCTTACTTTCCAGTTTTCCAGTAGTTCACTTTTCCTTTCCAAAAATTTGTGCTAGAAATTGCATATAATTGTTTCTTCCTGTAACGAAATGAAGTTGAAATTAAATGGTTAACTTATTTTTTGACTAATCATTCTTCTATGAGGGAAAACATAGCCATCTTCTTGTAAAAATGTGTTTTCTGGTGTAGCATTTGCTAGAATGTGCATACTTTTCAGTGTTTATTATGCAATTGCAAGGGAAGTTGAGCTCTTTTATTGTGCAAAATACGTTTTTTCTTTACCTCAAGCTATTTAATTTTTCATGTTGCATTTTAAATATCGTGTTATTTATTTATACTGTTATTTCATATGTTTTAAGTAACTTCTCAGTTGTAGTTTATCCTTCAGATCTTCTGGGTTAGTTGTAGCCTCTTGCCACAATAGCATGTTTTCCTGTATTTAGGAACCAACCGGTGAACCATCTCCTAAAAGACCAAGAGGAAGACCCAAAGGAAGCAAAAACAAGAGTCCCTCTAAAGCAGCTCAGAAGGTGAGATTATTAAAGAAAGAGAGTTCCTAATGCTCTCTTTTCATCAACTGGTAGCAAAAAAATGCAGTCATTTAGGCTGTGAACTGTGAGATTGGAACTCTTTTAATAATGGAAGCTACATAAAGCATGTATTTTGCATTTTTAAGATCAGAATTTACATACTGCATGAAGACCTGAGGTACAGAACCCATTAAGGGCAGCTTGCTTTTTGAATAGTGTGCAGATGAGTGAAATAACAGTGCATTTGATGTATTTACTGAGATCTCCTGTATCTAGTAAGGGAATCAATATTAAAGCTATTATTTTCTTGATTAAGGTTTTTGAAAGGGGAAGATTAATTTCTTGCCCACTTACAGTCATTACTACTACAGACCAAATCTGTATGTTAAAGCTAAGTGTTTTGTCAAACATTGGGTTAATTAGCAGTAAATCCAATTATGTGTTGATGGAAATAAGTGCATAAATTGAAATTTACAGCTTTAAAATATGATGGTAAAGTAAACTGTGAGTTACAGTAAAAGCCTACTATATCTTGTTTATTAATCAGTTTCAAAGAGACTTTTACTTGAAGAGCTATTAGTCTTCTGAACCACTAGTTCTGCTCGGTGATGGGATCAGACTTTTATTCCGGTGGTTCTGTAGGGGAAGCTCCCTGAAGTCATTGCATTTAATGCATGGAGTTTACATCACAAATACAATGAAAATGGGACTTGATTTTTTTTTTTTGTTTTTGTAATTGGGGAAAGCTCAGCATTAGAAAACTGTGCTATCAAGGCAAATAATACCCTTCTGTATGAATTATTTTAGTGAAGGCAAAGTAGTTGTGTATAGGCTTGAAAACAAATACGAGAGTTTTGTTTATGTTGATGGTTAAACAGCAGTTAGCGCTCATTTGCAGGTACTAAATTAGAAACAAAAGCTTACAAAATCTGGTAGTGGACTGTAGTGCTTAAGTCTATCAATATCTTTTAAATAGATCTGTGATAAAATGTGTGTGGAAGATATTTGTAGCCTCATCTTATTATGGCTCATTTTTCAATATGCCCATGGTACTGGCCATATTAAGTTTGATAGTTTTCAGTGTTTTAAATTACTATAGCAACTACTACAAAATATGAAATTATTAGGGGGTGACTGGTTTTATGTCTGTTTTGTTGTGTTTTCAACAGTTGTTTGAGGGACGTTCTCCAACTCTTTAAAATTAAAATTGTTTTTCATTTTCTGAGCTGGAAAAAAAGCAGTATATTCTGTCAGTAAGTTCATGAATTGGTAAAAATGCTTTGCAGGTTAAGTATTTAAAATATAGCAAAGCCACTCTTGTCACCTAGTGAGCTTAAAATGTTGATTTCTTTTCTCTATGCAGTAAAAAATGTTCCTCAGATTCACTTTAAAATAGTTTAAACTTCACACTTCAAAAGAGAAATTTTTTATTCATCTAACAAGACTGAAATGTGAGCTTTATATTACTTTTAGGAGTGTTGGCTTTATAAGGAGAAATATTTGCAATAAGGTTAAATTTTAAGTAATTCATAGAAATGTACTTTTGAAAGATATTTCTAAAAGAAATATTAACATTATTTGATGCATATGAGTGGTTTGAAAATAAGTGTAAATGGAAAATAACTTAAAAACATTCGTGTATATCAAATCAAGAGCTTTCCAGATTATTCTGGTGCATATAGTTGAGGGGTTTTAAATCTAGTTTACAAACTGAACAATTTCATTGTAATGTTTTGATTTTCAGAATGTATCAAGTTACTGCTCTAATTAGAGCAAACCCTTTCGTGTGGTGATAATATAAAAAATAGACCAAAGAGCAAATGTCGGTTTTATCATTAAAAAAAAAAATCTTTGAAAGGTATGTAATTGCAAGTCTTACTTGTTTCTAAGTTTATAGATAAAATATATAAATGTTTGATAAATCCTCTAAAACGTAAAGCGCTTACAAAGCCTTACTAGAAGAAAGTCACTGAGATCACATTTCAAATAAATATTTTAGCTCTTTTTCCAAATTGATAATTAACTGTCCCTGAAATGGTTCAGCTTCTCACCAGGCATCTCAAAGTATCTTTTTATGTAATATTAATTCTGATACTTTTTCTAGCATGAATGTGAGTGGAAAGGTTTTGGCACTGTAAGAAAGCTTCATTTGGTGGTGAGGGTATCACCTCTTAAAAGAGTGAGCTATATGTTTGATTTTGTGGTAAACATATTTACATATACATATGCATACATATATTTATTTAAGGCTTTCTACAGCCTGTCGCAACTCTCAGAAAGAGAGCTGGCTAACTTAACTTAAGCCCCTCTACATGTGAACTTGGGTACTATACACGCAACTGGAAATTGCTGGAATTTCTAAAGAATAGTGTGTGGCCTGTGTTTTTCAAAAGGAGCTCATTGAAATGTATTAGAGTGTTCACAACATGTAAGATAAACGTCGGCCAGGAGAACCCACCGAGCAGCCATGAGAAGGCACTCATGATTAATTGATTGGGTGTTCGCTTGCAAACCATTACACATCACAATTAAAAATGTATTGCACAAACTGCCAGTGAGTTAAAAATATTCCAGAACTGGGACTTTGTTTTGTTATACTACAAAGAGGAAATACCTTTAAATCAGTTGAGAGACAATTTACCCTGGAATTCTGGTTGTGTTGTGTATTTAAAATTTCTTAGTTCATGGGAGTTTTTATTTTTTTTTTAGCTTTCAGAGCTTGTGTTTGGTCTTAGTAAACTGGCCTTGGGGCATCTGAAAACAAACTGTGCTTATTAGGAAATTAGCAATGTGAAACTTGACAATGCATACAGAATGTTGCAAGACCAATTGGACAGCTAATAATGTGGCAATTACTCTAATTTTAGGTAATATGCCTTTTTTTTTAAAAAAAAAGCCTTGCCTATCACACATGTCTAACTTGTTATAAACTGGACACAAAAGGTAAACTGCATTTTATAGAAAACCAAACCGTTTCTCAATTGTTTTATTTTCACTAACAGAAGGAGCACAACTGTTAGTAGATCAGAAGAGATGCACACAAAAAGACTCTTAATGGCCTTATACTTGAGTCCCCACAATTAGGCTGCTATTGGAGTCTGTGTCCTTAAACAAGTCATTCTGTTATTCATTTAAAATAGTTGTAAAAAATTAGCAAAAAGGGGAAGATTTCCCCCCCCCCAAGAACGACTGGTTTTGTGGGAAGATCCTAGTGGGGATGTTCCTTTTTAGTTTCCTGGGTGTTCTGTGGTTATTTGTTAGGCTGAGCTGTGTTCCCAGCCCATTGCATTTCCCTTAAGCATTCAAGAGCTTTTCTTTGTTTAGCTGCTGTAGTTGGACTTGACAAAAATACTGTATCGGCATAAATACTGTCCTGTTTGGGGGGAGTAATCACAATTGTGAGGTTAAAAAAAGGAATAGTAGGTACTATGTGTTTGTCTCAAAAGAAAATGTCGAGGCGTATCCCAGGAATATCCAAAAGTAAATGCTCTTTAGTACAATTAACCTTCAGTTGAAGTATTTTGACTTTTGTTTTAGTTGTCGGTGTAGTGAAATTCACTGAAAATACCTCCAGATCTTGAAATATCATCCTCTGAAAACCAGAACTTGTGGTACTGTGTGTGACTGCACTTCCCACTGTCTCTACATTGCATGGCCAGAGTTTGGTATGTAGAAAGGCCCTGAGTTAAGCAGTCCAAAGGTAAAAAAAAAAAAAAAGCACATGTGACCAGGACTCTGCCCTAAATTGGTTCACGAAAATCTATTTGGCTTCTCCATGCTTCATTCATTCTCACGAACACCAATCATTACATTTTCCCTTTAAGGGAAACCAAGATCAGATTTATCAAAATTAGGTGTTTTGAGCAAAATGGAGGAAGCAGGAGAAGAATGACTCCTGTTTAGAATTAAAATAAATACAGCAGCACATGGGAAGTGTGGTATTTTTGTATCTAGCCAATACCTAAGTTTCTCTTAAGAGTTTTTTGGTTTTTTTAACAAAGTAACTTCCCGGACACGTTCCTGGGCAAGGTCTTTTGACATGGTCTGACAACAGCGATCTTCCTCCCAGGAATTCTTGGTTGCTTCACCTGACTTACAGCTCTGACAGATTTTATCTGAGGTCTCCAGCAGATTAGTTTGCAAAGTGGATACAGTTCTACAAATTTGGATTCTGTTGCATTTGAGGTCTTCCTTGACAACAGATAGATGCCCAAAGAGCACTTTATAGCCATTCAATTATTTATACCTGTCTTGTCTTGTTAATTGCTTTCAGTGCTACAGCCTCACTTTTGGTGTGGGCACGGCACATTTATGCAACAAGGAGGCAGAGATGATGGGCCGTCAGTCCTACGGTTGATGACATTCAGCTGTTAGGAAGCAGGGTTTGATGGCCCTGTGGTACAGGGTTGAGGTAAAATGCAAATCTACTTGTGGAGTGTTAGCTCACTTCTAGATGGTGATGGCTGGAATGGCAATCTTTCTCACCTGGGACAGAAGACCCCATTTCCCTTATAGATCATGCACTTAAAAGCGAGTAAATCTAGTTCTGTTCCTAAAATGTGACATAGCAAAAAATGACTTATTCATGTTACTGATGGCAAGAAATGTCATAGTTTTTCATGAAATATCATAAACTTGTGTTTGATAAGCAACTGAGGGAGCTGTGGTTGTTGAGCCTGGAGAAGAGGAGGCTCAGGGGAGACCTTATTGCTCTACAACGACCTAAAAGGAGGTTGTAGTCAGGCAGGGGTTGGACTCTTCTCTCAGGCGACCGGCGACAGAACAAGAGGACACGGTCTCAAGATTCCTTAGGGGAGGTTTAGGCATGATATTAAGAAAAAACTCTTCACTGAAAGTGATTGGCCATTGGAATGCGCTGCCCGGGGAGCAGGTTCGGTCACCGTCCCTGGAGATGTTTAAAGGGAAACTGGATGGGCACTTAGTGCCAGGGTTTAGATGATGAGTGGGTGTTGGTGTTGGGTCACAGGCTGGACTCGATCTCAAAGGTCTTTTCCAACCTTGTGATACTGTGAAGAAGTAACATACCCGACCTTCCTTTAGGTTTGGTGATTGTGTGTCTTAGCTGTCTAGAACAAGATCGTGCCTCAGTGTAACACCAGATGTTAAGAAAACCCTGACCAAAATTACCTCCGTTCCAAACAGGGCTTTGTAGAACGAAGTCAGCAGCTTCCTGACTAAGCAGGTACCGACTGCTGTTTGTACATGGGAACTGCGTAGCTGGGAGCACGAGCATCTCACTGCCCAGATGAGAACCTGTGGGTGGCTCGGGTGCGCTCTGGATTTGTTCCTGGCTTCAAAGGCAAGACTTCAATTAAAGCAAAAAGCCGACAGACTGCGAGGTTTATGCAAATACCTGTTTCAGAGGAAGGGCAATACTTCGGCACTTGTGTGTTCCTTTTCTTATTAATTACCTGAACATTATATGGAGAAACATTGAATTCTTTGTCTGATATGCAATAAAACCTTTCTTCAAATGCTTAAATTAAAAGACAGTCTTGAGCTGTTGGAGAAAATACAAGTTATGTTTGCAAAATACAAACAAAAAAAAATCCGGGGGGAAAGAGGTGGAATATTTTCCATAACTTCATGTCTTTATCATCACCACTGGCCTGCTCCTTTTGGTTGCTCCAGGAGCGTTTTGTCTTTCTCTTCCCTGGGAATGGAGATAAAAACCTCTGCTTTGGAGGTTCTTGTCATTCATTTTCTGCAGTTTAATCTGTGGAAATCTTCCTATTTACTTACAGAATCGCTCTGTACAAAAACCTTGTCTCTGGCATGCCCTGCTGTTTGCTCAGCTCACCTCTGGGAAAGATTTGGTTTTGATAAGAACTGTGGAAATGTTTTTCTTCCAACGCGAGGTGGAAATCATATAGAGCAGGAATATAGTGCCTTTCAATCTGAAAGGTCCCCAAGCACTTGACAAACCGATATCTAAACTAGCCAGCAGGAACACCGGCCACTTCTGACATGGACCTTCCTTGGGGGTAAAGCGCGGCATTGTTCATGGCAAGCGGCCGCGCTGCCTGACAGTTTATGGCAGGAAGCAAAGATTAGTTATTCAAAGAAATCTCTCATGTTCTCTTTCCCATCAAACTAGATTATATACTGTAATTAAACTTACAGTTTGTGTCAGAATTGTCGGAATTTTAATTGTGAGACCAAAGTCGTTTTCATTTCCAAAAAGTAAATTTTTTTTCATAGAGTTTTGAAAAAGGACCTTTCCTTCAGATGCAGTAAAGTACTAAAGAAAATAAACGGCGTTTGTGCTTTCATAACATCTCAGGTGTTGACTTGTTAAGGACAATTTTAACCCATATTTTTCTTTTTAAGATTTATGCCCAGTTTTTCGTGAGGTAAACATAAATGGAGGGGGATACAGCTTGTCAAAATTAAAATACAACTCTTTTTTTTTCATCCTTCAGGTTATAAGGTATAGAGAAATGAACACTTATAAAGGAAACAAACTCTGAAATAGCAACGGTATATAGCAGTATATACTAAATGCACTTAACAAGTATTCTCATAAGAGGGTTTCACCTTACGTGTAACACTGGTATAAGCGGTTAAAGAGCAAATTTACTCTTTTAACAAGTCTGAGTGATAATTTTGCCCTTTAGGAGTGTGAATTTTATTTTTCACAGCTTTGTTGTTGGTGAGATATTTATCTCAAAGTAATTGCATTTAACTCACAGCGCAGGGTTTTTTGTGGAGATTCCTCCACTACTTCCTCAGCTCAAGTTCTCTTTCAGAAGGATCCGCTTTACACAGCATTAGGTTACAGTATATGTTACAGAGATGGACCGGCAAGTGATTTGTTTAATGACACAGTTGATTTCTAAGGGCAAATCAAATACACAGCCAGTTAAACGGAAAAAAAGCAATTAGTGGAAATATGGGTGCACACTTACAGAATGTGAACTAAAAGTCTACATTCTCAGGGACTTTGTATGTGTCAAGTCTTGCCCTCAGTAAAGCTGATGGCAAAATCCTCATCACCCTCAGTAGGACAGAATTATTTACCTGGTGAGATGTATGGATAGGCAGAGCCTATCTAGACAAAATAGCCTGCATTTTTTCATTTTAAAGCCTGTAGGTATTCTCGTATAGTGCTTACGTAGTAATATTCACAGTGTCATGTGCTGAATTAATGGAAGAATCTGTAAGAGAACCTGTATGTCCTTTACATTGAAGCAGCTGCTGGGCTTCTATAAATGTAACTGTCACTTCTAGAGCACCTTCCATGCTGTTCCCTTAAACCTGGACAGGGAAGGTGTGTTCTGGACCAGTGAATTATTTACTTACAGTTTAAGGATGCTCTTTTACCTAGAAAACTTCACTTGAAGTAGAGATGTTATTTATGAATATGAACAACACATGTTCATGGTGGTAGTCTGTCCAAATCCATTTCATGCATGAACATCATGAGACTGAAAGAGGGAATCGTGGCTGCTATAAACTGCTTTATTCAGACTTGAAACAGGCGTATTTTTAATTTAGTATCTTCAGGTAATTTCTGACGGACTGTGAAAGACTAGATTTGATGTTGCTGGGAGCTCTTTGGTTCCCAAACTGCCCTGTGCCCCCATCCGCAGCCTGCGTGCCCCATGGCTGGCTGGGGCCAAGGCGCCCAAGGTTGCCCTGGACACAGGGCAGCTCTGTGTGTGTGGGCACACTTCTCTGTCCCCCTGGAGACACCGTGGACCAGGAGTGCGGACACCCTTGGGTGCATGCGAGGTATCCCCTGGCCACACTGTCTAGAAATATCAGAAAACCCAACATAAACACATTTTACTGGAAATCCTATAGAGTGAGAGGGGGCTTGGTGCCACCCAAGAGGTATAATTATGGATAATGTTACAGGAAAGGAGTTCCTAGTTACCGAGGCTGTTAAATAATGCTGAAGTATAAAATACGTTCTGTTTCTTTTCCCTTTACAGAAAGCAGAAGCAACTGGTGAAAAGCGACCCAGAGGCCGGCCCAGAAAATGGGTAGGTATTTCACTTTCAATCATTTGATTTATTTGCTGTGTTACAAAGCGTGTTATAAAGTCCATTCTTTTATGGAATGATTATTTCTGCTTCATTTGCAAAAAGGAGCGTCCATCGTTTGTGTCTGTTTGTTCTGGTGGATTGACTAAAGGGTTAAGATAGCAGAGGAGTTAACCACAGCTTCCTACCTTTAGACTCTGGTAGTTTGCTCAAGACACTTTACTATTAAATGTTTGCTGGGAGTGAATATTTATGTGTCTCTTATCAGCACGTAAAGAGGCACAACTCTTCCTTCAGAAGAGAGTAACAATGAAATAACTTGTTCAGTAATTGAGTAACAAAGGTTAAAGGGGCACTATCAGACATCAGAAGGTGATTAAGAGAGGTGATAACATTCAGAGGTACTGTGCACAAGATAAACTTTTAAAACCAAGATGCCTTTGTCCTTCATTGCCTGGAAACACAGGATATTTTCCTGAAATCCAGTGAGAAGAAAACAAAAATGAGCAGCAGGATACTTGCCCTTTCAGTTTATTTTTTCCATTCTGGGCATCTTCATGCCTCATATAATTGTAGTGACTGGTAATGTTTCATTAAAAGTTGCCTCTATCTCTGGCCATTTAATCTGTAGATGTGGCTTATCAGACACATTTTCATTCTTTGGCTGTGGAAAGATTTCAGTCTCAGATACCTGATATGTTCTCACTGATATTTACAGCTAATGAGAGTCTGCCTTATGTACCTCTCCTAGGCTTCCGAAAGAAAAGTGATGGGGATGTCTCTTGAAAAATATGACTGGGTATTAGAAAACACAAAGATGTGGCCACGTGCTCCATCACAATTTAACACTTGATTTCCCTTCTCTTGTTCCTTTTCACTTTATCTGGCCAACATTTTCTTTAAATTTCTTTTTTGAATCCATACCTCCTCAGTTTTGTTCCTGTATTTTACTCTGCTTTCTCTTTCTGAATTTCTGAATATCAGCAGCTAAACACAGGAGAGTTGATGCACCAGTCAATTTTAAGAACTAGTTCTGTTGCATTGTTCAGTGATCAAGCACCCCAGGATATTTCTGTGAAGAAAACAGATTGTTACACACCGAATATATTGCTTGTGTCTCTGCTTTTTAAGTCTGGCAAATTTCGGGTACACAAAGGATGCTGCATTCAGACCTACCTGTGCTGGTGATCTTTGCAAAAAGCAGCTTGCAGAAGGCAAATGCCAAGTGTGGTAAAACATGAATCTGTTACTGTCTGCTTCCTCCTGTCTGGCTCTGAGCTTGCACATGTGGATTCTGAGTGTTGCTTGCTTGATCCTTACCTTGGATGCAGTCCCAGGGGAAGCAGCAGAAATAGCTGGTTTATGAGAGTAATTTATAACAGGCAGGCCATCCCCGCTGAATTGGGAATGTGTGACAGCTGAATAGGGATGGCTGAGCTCTGCAAAGGGGGAAAACGCTGAAAAGTCTGAAATGTTAAAAAGATTTTCTCTCCCAAGCACTCACAGTTAGAAACTAAGGTGCATAGTCAGTGAAAAGGGCTAAGCGTAAGTCTCGTGGCATCTTTTAGACTAGAATGCTTCCTTTTAATTTTCATATATTTATGGGAAAGAAAGAATAGGCAATACCAGTGGAGCACTGAATTTAACATATGGGCTGTTTGTTGGGTGAAGAATCTGATTTGCAGAAATGGGAATTACTGGTTATCTAGTAGGTATATGCATTACTTTATTGTGAGATTGATACTTAAAACAGTTTTGTAATTTTTTGAAACTAAGAAATATTTTCAAACTTGGTATTACTTTGCCTTTGTGCCTGTTGAAAGCATAGTCTTTTTACTTTTTATTCAGATATGATTACTTCTTGTGATTTTCAGAGATAACACTCTTATGTGCAGCTTGCATAGAGATAATTCTATAGACTGTGAGAATCAAATGTGTCTTTTTCCCTCTCTTTCTTCTCTTTTTCCAGTTTAAATTAGGGTCATGGAATCCTTCTCTGTGCATGATGAAATGGAGAGAGATTTCATATTTTGCCCCAGAAATAAATGTGATTAAATTATTACAAACTGTAAGCAAAGCTTGTAGCTGAAATCAAGGGAGAATTCTGCCTAAAAGCAGATGGGAAAGTATCGTTCTTTCTGTTTGACATCCGACATGTAATCAGAAAATGTCCCTTTTTATCACTCAGGCTTCGTTTAAGACCTTAGTGATTATTTTCTTCTTTAATCCGATTTATTTATTCATCAAGCCTTAATGATGACCGATCCGTTTCAGTGAAAGTAAGGAATGTGGGAATGTGTAGGGGATTTTTCTTGGAGAGGGCAGAATTTTATATGACAGATGCTTTCCTAAGTTTGTAACTCGTTTTTGTGAGTCTAGAGGTTGTGTGTCATATGTTGTTCATCAAATTGTAAAGCATTATTTCTGCTGTTTCCTTCAATATGCAGACACAGAGACACACAAGCTAACAGAACATTGTAGAATTCCAGTAGCTGGTCTTTCTGCCGGTTCAAATTAAGTATTTAATATTTGTGAGTCACAACGTATTTATTTATATGTTATTTTTTAGAAGAGAAGTAAATATTTTTGACTGGTATAGAACTGGGAAGGGGGATGGAGACCCCAAGTGAACAGGGCAAGGAGCCCAGTTTAGCACAAGCATCTGAGACGTTCAATAGTCTTTTTAATGCAATAATGTGTACTTTACAAAGTTTTCAAGGAAAAGAAGACTCTTATCAGTAGGACAGGAAAGATTGGCACACTCTTCTGAAAATAAAATATTCAGCTACCTAGAAAAGCTTTCCAGATGAGGAGAGGTAACTGAATAGAAATCCTGAAGATAAAAAGGATCGCACAGGTGGGAAATCAGTATTTATAATGGGAAACACAGCGCCTGCTGCTGTAGAACTCTTCTTCACTGTAGCTTGCTGCGCCACGAAGCGCTGAAGTGAAGTAAAAAGCTCTTGAAAGGTGCATGGTGTGTACCTCAGGTCCTCAGCACCAGACTTTTTTCTCCTGCTGGTCCACATCGTCTGTGTAATGTAGACATACCCTTTGATGCTTGCAAAAGTTAAATGAAGAAACCTGTTTATTAGCAGCATTACTTTGTATGGCAAAGGCATAAAGTCAAATTCATAGCCATGGGAGATACAAATGCCCAGAAGTCATCGGAAGGTGTGTTATTGACTTAATCAGTGCCAGGTTTTCTATCCTGAGACCTGATGCTGCTTCTTAGGGAATTAGCAATGGTTTTGCCAATGGCTTCATATATCCCTGTGTAAAGAGCTCACAGTAGAAGTTGGTGAGGGTTTTTTTGTGTATCTCTAGAAGCTGACTGAAAGGAGAGGACTGAAAACTTAGGAGTAGAACAGGAGACTGAATAATCATTTTTTTTCTGTTGTTTGTTCCAAAGAAGGACATTGAAAATCCCTGGAAATTTCGTAGACTTCTAGTGCTCCCAAACATCAGTTTAATGAAGAAACCTCAAACTAGATTCCAAAATCGATGCTTAAAAGTGTTATGTGTTTTTTATTTCCATTGTTTTTGTTACATCTTTAAATAAATGTTTGACATTGTGTGATTTCACTTCCACATTGTTTAACCTGCATGACATAACAGAATTGCTCAAAAACTCAAGGAACAGTCCAGAACCTTCTACAACTTTGAGCAGGACTTTGGTGGGGAGGACAGGTGGCTGATGGCATGCCATGCAACTGGATGGAAAGGTGCAGTTCTGGGAGATACATGATTTTAACAGCAGAAGAGAACTGGTGAATTTCCAAGCACAAGGTGCATGTACAGCATCTGTGCACATCTCGTCACTGATGGCCATGTAACACCAATGACTTGTTCAGAAAACGCCTCTCTTTTTCAAGAGATTTGTTTTCTGCTAGGTAGTCTAGATCCCACAGGTTGGTAGAAGATTACAGATAATTAGAAATGAACTTAATTTCCTTAAGAGGGAACTTCATCTTATCCAGTTATGATCAGCCAAACCATTGGCCTGGACAGGCACACCCTGTGCTGGGTAAAGAACTGGCTGGACGGCCGGGCTCAAAGAGTGGTGGTACATGGAGTTAAACCCAGTTGGAAACTGGTCGCGAGCGGTGTTCCCCAGGGTTCAGTGCTCAGTCCAGTCCTGCTCAATATCTTTATCAACGATCTGGATGAAGGGACTGAGAGCACCCTCAGCAGGTTTGCAGATGACACTGAGCTGGGTGGAAGTGTTGATCTGCTTGAGGGTAGGGAGGCTCTGCAGAGGGATCTGGACAGGCTGGATAGATGGGTTGAGATCACCAGGATGAGGTTCAACAAGACCAAGTGCCGAATCCTGCACTCAGGACATAACAACCCCATGCAGCGTTATAGGCTGAGGGAAGAGTGGCTGGAGAGCTGCCTGGCAGAGAGGGACCTGGGGGTGTTGGTTGACAGCGGCTGAACATGAGCCAGCAGTGGCCCAGGTGGCCAAGAGGGCCAGTGGCACCTTGGCCTGTGTCAGACCCAGCATGACCAGCAAGAGCAGGGAGGTGATTGTGCCCCTGTGCTCAGCGCTGGTAAGGCCGCACCTTGAGTTCAGGTTCAGTTTTGGGCCCCTCACTATAGGAAGGACACTGAGGGGCTGGAGCACATCCAGAGAAGGTAACGAGCCTGGTGAGGGGCTGGAGAACAAGTCCTGTGAGACTGAGGGAAATGGGGTTGTTTAGCTTAGTGAAGAGGAGGCTGAGGGGAGACCTCATCCCTGTCTACAACTGCCTGAAAGGAGGTTGTGACGGGGTGGGTGCTGGGCTCTTCTCACAAGTGACAGTGATGGGATGAGAGGAAATGGCCACAAGTTGTGCCAGGAGGTTTACACTGGACATTGGGAAGAATTTCTTCACTGAAAGGGTTGGTCGGACACTGGCACAGCTGCCCAGGGGGATGGTTTAGTCGCCATCCCTGGAGGTGTGTAAAGACAGGTAGATGAGTTTCTTAAGGACAGGGTTTAGTAAGGGGACAGGTATGGTTGGACTCGATGATCTGAGAGGTCTTTTCCAACCGGATGATTCTATGATTAAAAAATCATTACAAAAATGCCTTTTTTTCTAGTAACTTTTTTCTTCAGATTAGTTGAAGTTTTGACATAGCTGAGATATCAAACCTTAAACACGGAATTTGTGAGGTGGTTCTAAGCTGGCAGTTCCAGAAGGCCTGTGTCAGGGCAAGGACTGCTAATCCTCTGTCACTTGTAAGATTATGAAGATGAGGTTCTGAATTTTGAAGGAATACATACCGAGAAAACCTTATTGCCTCAGAAAACCCATTGGTGTTTTGAGGCTATTTCTTGGCCATAATGAGTCATTGCAAACTGTTATCAAAGTAGAAGTTTCTGTCTGGTCATGTCATGCTCTATGATGTGCCACTTATTTCTCAATTGGCGCAGTCATTTTTATGTCAAATGAAGTCATAGTCTAGGAGGTGCTTAAGGTCATGCAGGCTTCTTCACTTTGCATTGGAGAGAAAAGGATGCTCTGAGATCATAGGCCATCCTGCCTAAAAAAGGCTTTGTGTTATAGGTGTGGTGAATTACTGGCTGGAGATGGCCTTTGGGAAGGACAACCTAGATGATGCAGTAAGACTCATATCTGACTTGTAGACAGCAAAAGCAACAGCTATCTGTGAGAGATCTCCCTCTTTGTTACCTTGGTGCTTACCAGTGCATCCCTAAACTAGGCTGCAGATTCCATTGTTACGAGAACATGTATTTGAATGAATTACTTCATGGTCCATTTGGAGCAAGCTATGATTGAGCTAAAACTTAAATCACATGTATTAGATGATGGATGAAAAAGGAAGTTGTTATTTTTGTAATTATGGAAGAACAGCACAGATAAAAAATCAGTTTCTTGAACTTTGAGAAACAGTGTAATTTCAGTTACTTTACATCTTTCCAACTTGTGACTGTGATGTCTGTGGTGTTACTGCTTTGTTTGAAGCACATAATGAAAATTTGCACGTTGCTGTTATTTTAATCTTCCAAACTACCTTGCCTTCTTTGTGAAGGCCATCGATAGTATTTTGTGACATGATAATAAAAAATACCTTCTGTCGTGAATATGTTTTACATCTGTGTGGTCTGGGAGGGGTCATTGTTTCAGTTGTCTAGAGAGCTCGAAGGGGCTTTTATAATTGCAAAAACCAGACTATTCATTTCTCTCCTTCAAAATTCCTAAACTTAAGAAGTGGGCGAAGGACGTGAATTGAAAGCCTTAAAAGATATATGCCTTTACATTTTCTTTCCACTTCAGATAATCTGTAAAAGAAATCATCTCTCAAAACCTGCAGGTTTTGTCAAACGCAGCAGCAGCGATTGTTGAACTTTTATCCTATGACTAACAGATACTTAATGCTCTTTTTTTTGCCAATTTTTGCCTTTTTTTCTATTCAGAATTCTGGGAAAGGAAAAAAATATCTTGCATACTTGTACAAAATGCACAAAAATTCACTAAAATATGTTCTGTCTCACCTGTGTTCGGAGAGGTGTGCATCTTCATTTGTCTAGAAGCTATTCTAAGCAAATCATGTCATTCCTTGGAATGTGAGAGTCCTGTTCCTTATTGGTACAAGTAGATGTGGCACTGTTTATTTCAAGTGCAGAAAATTTAGCTATGGTATTTCTTTTCTGAAATACATTTATATTACTAAAAGGATATTTCACTCTTTCTCTAATTCACTTCCACTTCTCTTAAGGGCTATTAACAGACAACCAGTTTAGCGAAAATGTGTTTTGACTTCAGCTGTCATTTCAGAATCCTTTAAGGGAAATCTTTTATTCTCTTTGAGGCCCAAAGAGGAAACTTTAACATGCAAAAAATGCAGAAAGGGAAAATACAGCATCTGTAGGAGAAAGAAAACTGAAATTCTGAGTGGTTTCATTCTTATGATGTCAAGTAATGGGTGTTCAAGAGCTTTAAAAGTTAGTTTACTGTTTGGCTGCATATTTTGATTTTCATAAACCTCATCGCCCATCCTACGTACAAAGAAACTGAGCACTGAAGCTGGTCGTTGCAGCGTCAGGAGGCACTTTTTTTCACCTACAGTGTTTGAATTCTCAGGTTTGTTGCTAGTTATCAGGTACTGAAAAGTACAGGCACTCATTCTTGTTCCTACAATTCCGTTTTCATTGTTGAAAATGTTATGAATGCAGAAAGAGAAGCTGGGCCTCACCTCCATTGAAAATGTACTCTGCAAGGTTAATTGCCTTGCCCAAGGAAATCTGTAGAAGAGCCAGGAATAGAACTCGGATTTCCTGGCAGCCTGCCCTGTGCCTTCAGCTCAAGGCTGTCCTCCTTCAGTAAAGCTTGCTAGCGAACAGGTTGGATGAGGGAGGGAAGCAATGCTTTGCAATTCTGTATGTTAAACTGACATCTGTGTTTTACCTGTTTCTGTAAACGCAGACATGAGTATCACAATATCTGTAGCGCATGTATAGCTGGTGCGCAATAAGGGGTAGGAGTAAGATATAAAAAAAATCTGTGTTTTCTCTATATACAGCATAGAGTGAAGATGCTTGGGAACAAAAAGGTTTTGAAACAAACGCGCCTATCAGAAATGGTGTGACCAGTAGAACTAGGGAACTGATCGCCCCCCCTGTACTCAGTGCTGGTGAGGCCACACCTCAAATATTGTGTTCAGGTTTAGGCGCCTCACTACAAGAAAGACATCAAGGTGCTGGAGCGTGTCCAAAAGAAGAGCAATGAAGCTGGTGAAGGATCTGGAGCACAAGTTTTATGAGGAATGGCTGAGGGAACAAGTGTTGTTTAGCCTAGAGAAGAGGAGGTTGAGGGGAGACCTTGTCACTGTCTACAACTGCCTGAAAGGAGGTTGTAGCAAGGTGAATGTTGATCTGTTCTCCCTGACAACAAGTGATAGGACAAGAGGAAGTGGCCTGAGGTTATGTCAGGGGAGGTTTAGACTGAATATTAGGAAATATTTTTTCTCAGAAAAGGTTGTCAAGAATCGGAACAGGTTGTCCGGGAAGGTGGTTGAATCACCATCCCTGGAGGTATTTAAAAGACATGTCAATGTGGTGCTTAGGGACATGGTTTAGTAGTGAACTTGACAGTGTTTTGTTAGCAGTTGGACTCGATGATCTTAAAGGTCTTTTCCAACCTAAATGATTCTATGATTCTCTAAGCCTGAAAGATATTTGATGTGTATTGATGGTATTTTCTCATCTTTGTACCTTAATTACATATAGAAGTCTTAATACTGATCCCATAAATGACAAACGTAGCCATAAAACCAAGGTGCCTAGTTCTGTGAATGTTTTGAATGTAGTTACTCTGCTTTTCAGGATTAGCTGATCTGAGCTATAACCGTGGAACAGGGCCATTCCAGGTCACCTCATCCGGAGATGGTATTTCCATTCCCTGTCCTCTTCAAAGGGCAGAGGGAATGAAAACCCACTTGTTAAAGTGTGATCTAGGACAGAAAATTTAGAGACAAGGCTTTGACGTTTTCTTATAATTTCTGGCTATTTGTCCAGCTTATGTATCAGTGAGAAGTTCTGCTCTGTGCTGCAAACCCCAGTAAAGCCGTAGCCTTGTGAGAAAGTAACATTTACTTTGTGCCAGAGATAGAAAAGAGCCATTTTATAAATGGCAGTCAGTCCCTGTGTGGGTGGATTTCCTCCTCTCAAATAATAATTATGGTAATAATTAAAGAGGAGTAATACTTTTGGCTTCATTCTGCATTCTTTACAGACCCAACTAGGAGACACGAACGCTGAAGGAATGCAGGGTTGATCCTCTCCTGGAAGGGTTGAGGGGAGGCTAGTACTGTGATAATTAATATTTGGAAAGTGCTTTCAGGTGTTTGAATGAAAGTCATTACATGCTTTGAGTGCAAGTACTGCTGTTTCCTCCTCCTTAATCCTAGGACTAAGCCTCATTTTAAATGGCAGTTCAGTATTAAATTTGAAGTATGAGGCTAGATTTCCAACAATTAAGTGGGCATCTTTGAGTAAATAGCTGCAAAATATCCTCACCAGGAGACTGCTTCTAATTTTGTAGCACACAACTCAGAGTAAGGGAAAAAAACTGTTGTATCAAGGGTAATATAATAGGGTTTATATGTGATTTAATGAGCATGATGCATTCTTGCTCTGCTCTCTTGATTTTGTTTTTTGCTAGGTACCAATCTAAAATACAAAGGGAGCATAGTTCACAAAGGCATTTACAGGTTCAGCTGGTTTTCTATCCCAAGACCATCTGAGATATTCATCAATGAAAACCAAAATAAAAATAGATGGAGAAGAACTTGAAATTTGAAAATTGTGACTTCATAGGTTGTACTGTTTAAATAGTCAGATTGGGATATGCAATTTAGTGGTTTTAAGATACAATAGTGACGCTGCTGCTAAAGGAGGAAGAGATCTTGTTAGGTCCGAGAGAATCCAGATGCTTTCAGTCTTTTGGGGTACCCTGAAACAGGAAACACTGAGGCCTGGGAGTGTGAGAGACTGAATGAGAAAGCTGTATGTTGAGGAACATGTAATCATGGTGTTGAGGATGATAGTGCTCATAGCAAGCTGTTTGTTTTGCAATCTTTTGTTACTCCCTGTTCAGAATGATTCTCATTTCACACCGTGCTTATCAGCCTTGCTGTGACTAGAGGCCATCGATGGGGTGTGTTTTTCTTGTTTGCAACACAGCGAGGCAGGGAGGCTTCTCTGTTGTTTTGATGTTGTAGTCATTTCTTTCTAGGAAGGTAATCTTCTTGCTGTGCAGCAGCAGCCTTTGGCCTCTCTGAGGTGACTGGCAGGAGGAGAAAGTGTTTTTGTTTTCTGAACCCGGGCAGCTCTGAGTTTCATCTCTTTTCTTTTGTAAGCTGGCATTGTGGGAAATCTGTTCCACCAAAGCTATGCGCTGCTTCACTAGGCTTTCAGGAGCTTGTCCTGGAAGGGGACAGTTGAAAAAGTCTGCTTAACTAAACTCATTCTTTCTTGGTCTTTGAAATAGATGCTTCTGAAAGGCTGTAGAGGGGGATCCATTCATCTAGAGCGTGTGCTTCCCACCCTCCACAAGATGATTCACTGAGCTTACATTGCATTAACCCACCTACCCTTCCACTTCTTTTTATGGGGAACCAGAAATGTGACATCTCGCCTCATGCTACTCAGGACCAAAAGATACTCTTTCCTTCCCTGTTTTTCTTCTGAGCCTTTGTATGGCATTTCAGCTTCAAGGGAAGGCCTGGAGAATGCTTTTCATCCAGGAAAGCACGGTGATTAGGACACTTGTGCAGTAAGGTGTGGGTTTAAATCTTCATCGTGTTTACTAATGGGCAGATCTCCTTTGAGTGCTCTTGTTCCAAGATAGCTGGATGAGTAAAGTATGTTAGGCCTGAGCACTATTGATGGAGTTGTTCTCTGTCTTGAGCTTATGTAACTCTGAAGGTTTCTCCAGAGGGTGGAGATGGATTTGGGGTGTCTTATCAGTTGAAATTTGAAATGCAATGAAGCGTTAGTTGGGAGGTAAGGCTTACTACCTTAGAGTAACTATTTTGAGCATGTTTAACTAATTAAACTTCAGTCTGCAGAGAGCTTTAAGGATAAGTAGGAAAATACTAGGCAACTGTGGAACTTACAGAGATAGGCAGATGTGGAGAATATGTGGATCAAATCCCACTCTAAAGAAATCTCCACACACATTAAGATGTTATTTGTATATTTTGTAGCGCATCTGCAAGAATTTTGCAGGCAGTAGTTTGCACTATTTGCACATGACTTGAATTCTTGCTCTTAGCAGTTGAAATAGTATTGCCTGGTTTTACTGCAAGTGTTGTAGAGTTTCAGAAGTTTTTTGGCAGTTCAGTTGTATAGCTGTGTGTGTGCTATTTCCATAGTTGTTTTAAGAGGCTAGTAATGCATAATATAAGCCTTTATTCTGCTTTTTCTTTTTACTTTTTAAAAATGAACTTGCTGTCTTCAGTTTGTTTTATTTCTGTCTGTCAGTCCTGAGAACTGTTGATCTGCGAAGCTGCGGAGTCCAACTTTGGTGCTGCTTATGATCATTTAAATAATAGTGCTCATAAATTACATTTGAAATAATGTATTAGTTGTGTATCTGTGTCAGTATCAAGAAGAACAGAGTCTGGTCTGCAGAGGTTGATTTGCTTCAATTAGATGTGATGCACGAGTAGTGGCAGTCTCCATTTCGGAGCCTTTAAGATTATCAGTGAATTGGCAAGATTGAGGCTTTTTATATCCTGTGTCTTCAGAGTAACTGCTAGGAGCTTAAAGAACAGTCAAACTGGTAGTTCTGTATAAAGTAGAAATAATGAATTTACCTAATATATTATCCTAATTCATTTTGACTGTTATCTGTTATCCTAATAAACAGCCTTTTACAATACATAATTCAAACACACGTGAGCTTCGCTGTTATGGTCTCATCAAAGTTGCATTGTGTTAACATGTCCTTAGGATTTCCTTAGTATTCACACAGAACCTATTCATGCTCTGTCTGCTCCTCCTGCATTGTTTCCTGTTAATGATGCTAAACACCTTGAGAAATCTGCTTGGGGACTCTCCTTTCACGGACAACTGTCTGTTTTGGTCTTGAAAAAATAACTCATACAACACATTGACAAAGTACATACAGTACTTGGATCACAATATTAAAGATGTAGAGGAGGCAAGGCTATCTCTGCCATGGCATGCGCTCTTGCATTCATTAACATTCATAAACTGTTTGGAGGAGGCAGAGGTGTATGCAGTTTTGAGGTGCTTCTTTCACAAACTTCTCTTTCAAATCAGGGATGACGGTTCAAGCATGCAACAATTGTTTTATCAAGCTTTATGTGTACGTCTGGTTGAGATAGGTGGACGAATGGTCTATCAGTAACACATGGTGTCTCTGGTCAAGTAGATTGAATATGCAGCCATGAGATGCATGATAAAATCTTAGACTTGTGGAAGTCAGTGACCAAACTCCTAATGAAATATATTGCCTGGATTTCAGCTCTTCTCCTACTGCCACCGATGTGGTGTATATTTATGTGTAATGGTTGGTTTATAGCTCTTTAAATTGTGCAAATAGCCATATTTGCACAAAACTCGGGTCCTTTGAGGAAGGCACCGGTTGAACAGAAACTTCATGGTGACTCTCACAAAGAAGAACAGTATTTGAATCTGTCTGTGAATATGTTAAATTTGTTATTGACATCAAGTTATGAGCAGTCACTGCATGAGTAACAGATGGGCTGGACTTGTACAGAGATACAGATTGCAAATTTGTATTGATTTTTTTATTACAAAGCAACTTGTGTGCTGTATAAACAGTATTGCTTCTTAAAAAAGTAGGAGATTTTTCTTTTTTTAACGACTTCAATGGACTATGTGAGAACTGGAATATGGACACCCCTGCCACCACTTTAATCTTAGGCAAATTTCTCTAAGAAAGGTACACAAAGACATGGTTTTGAAAATGCCTAAATGATCTTGCTTCTTCCTTACGTGTAACTTTCATTAAGGATGTGCTTAGCTGTGGTTGTATGTACGTATATACTGAGGGTGTATTACTCACTGAAACAGATTCTTTTTAAGGCAAGTCTGTGTAAAAGTATTGGTTCCACTGAAATGAGTTCAGTAGCAAGACTCTGACTTGGTTAGTTAGGATTTTCACTCTAAATACTTGTAAGTCATGACATATAATAAATTGGAAACCTCTTCTTAGTTATGCTAACAAAAAGCTCCTGACTATGGTTTTTAGTAAGGGAAAGAATTTATATAGAATCATCTGGTTGGAAAAGACCTCTGAGATCATAGACTCCAACCGCGCCTGTCCCCTTACTAAACCCTATCCCTAAGAAACTCGTCTACCCATCTTTTAAAACCCTCCAGGGATGGCGACTCCACTCCCTCCCTGGGCAGCTGTGCCAATCCCTGACCACTCTTTCAGTGAAGAAATTCTTCCCAATGTCCAGTCTAAACCTCCCCTGGCACAACTTGTGGCCATTTCCTCTGGTCCCATCGTTGTCACTTGTGAGAAGAGCCCAGCACCCACCCCGTCACAGCCTCCTTTCAGGCAGTTGTAGACAGTGATGAGATCTCCCCTCAGCCTTCTCTTCTCTAAGGTAAACAACCTTAATTCCCTCAGCCACTCCTCGCATGACTTGTTCTCCAGCCCCCTCACCAGCTTCATTTCTCTTCTCTTCTCTTCTCTTCTCTTCTCTTCTCTTCTCTTCTCTTCTCTTCTCTTCTCTTCTCTTCTCTTCTCTTCTCTTCTCTTCTCTTCTCTTCTCTTCTCTTCTCTTCTCTTCTCTGTAGTGTATCTTCAAGAAGAAGATTTTGTGCATCATACTTTTTGTTTAAACTAGATCAAATTACCTTAGGTAAAGGCAATCTCCATTGCACAGAGAACAACGAAAATAAATTATGTTGTAGTTTAAGTTCACACATGCACAAAAAAACTTTTCAAAATTATATACTTAATAAAAATTTTGCTCCAAGCAGAAACTACTTAATCTCTTCCGTTGCTCATTTCAGGAAGTAAATCTCAGAGCCTCTGCAGGCAAATGAGGTACCGTTTGTTTCCAAGGAAGAGATTGTTAATCCTGTCCTTCTAAATAACTAAGAAAGCTATTTGAGGGAAAAGTTAGAGACATCACAATCTTTTTATATAATTATAAATCACTGTGGTTTCCTTTTCATGATTAAAATTCCAGGTAGTTAATTAAATAATGTCCCAAAGCAAGCTTTGTACATTGCAAAGCTCTCTATACCCTTCTTTACACCCCTAGAAGCCATTATCTTGAGTGTGTAATAACTGGGAGGCAGAACTCTACTGATTTATTTAGCTTCCTCATTTTTGTTGACTTGTTAGCTTTCATCAGTTATTTGTGCTGTTATCATAAAAAATGAGGTAAGAGATTCTGTCCTTGCTTTGCACTTGTGTAATGTACGCATTCCAGACACTTTGAACATGTATAGAGGCAGAGGTGAACCATGTTGATGCTCGACTTTGTAGCTTGCCTGCTGTCTTCATTCAGGGCTACATAAATGTCATGGATAGAAGCTTCGAAAAAGCTCTCATTTTGAGAAATTTGAGCATGATAAGGTAACTGAAGAATTGAAAAGGGCATTTGTGTAATTAAAAATTGTCTGCTTGGATTTATTTGAAAGCTATCCAACAAAATAAACGTCTGGTCCGAGAATTAATAGTGAGAAATTTTAGGTAACCTTTGAGAAGGTCTTAAGCAAGGAGTAGACGACAGACAAAAACAGTAGAGTCAAAGTCTCAATAAGACTTGGAGCAATGTGAAACTGTCACTCTTGTGTTCTTGGGTGTAGTCTGACCTCACACAGCTATCAGCTGTGTTGTCCCCCATGCACTGATACCAGAGTTTTAGTGCAGGGTGAGAGAGCGCCTAAGTTATCCATCTGTTATTTTACATGACCATGTGGGGTCATCACAGCCCCTTTGGCTCTTGCAGTCTAGGAAACTGAAAGGGAAAATAGTTTTTTCTTTTTCAGAAACTGAAGTGATGCAGAAAGCTCTTTTGTTCACAGCATTTCCATATCTCAGTGTACAGGGTAGTTCTCTTCCGATTAGCTCTGGAAAGACAGTTTAGGAGGCTGCATCCTGTCTCGCTTCCTTCCTGTTTTCCCTGTCACATTAGAATAGAATCATAGAATCATTGAGGCTGGAATAAACCTGTAAGATCATTGAGCCCAAACATCAGCCCAACACCGCCATGCCTACTAAACCATGTCCCGAACTGCCACGTGTACATGTTTTTTGAACACCCACAGGGATGGAGACTCCACCACTTCCCTGGGACACTTGTTCCAATGCTTTACCACTCTTTCGGTAAAGAATTTTTTTCTAATAGCCAGTCTAAACCTCCCTTGGTGCAGCTTGAGACCATTTCTTCTCATTCCTTTTTTCAGTCACCTGGCTCAGTGAGACACTTGGGGATCATGTAATAACTAGTTCATAATGGTTATCTTGCTTTGTCAGGGAGGGAAGAGTCAGACCCCAAAGCCAAAAACCACGTCAGCTTGAGGAAGAGGGCAGAATAATGGGAAGTCTGAAGCTGTTCAAAATCACTTTGTTCCCTTCATATCCTGTCTTAAACTGTGCATTTCATTTTGCACTTCCAGAAAGTGCAACTAAGAATTGGACCCACGGTGCGTGATTTAAACTGCTTCTGACATCAAGCTTGGCCCACGCAGCACTAGTGCCAAGACTGAGTTTGGGTGGCAATACATCAGTGCCACGAATGACTTATGAATGAAACAGACATTTTTAAGGGGCATTTTCAGACTTGACTTGAGTGAAAAGTAGAGAATATTATTTATGCAGATGGTGCCCAGTGAGGTGCAGTGTTGTCTTTGCTAATCTCAGATATATTTGTATTTGAGTGTGGATTTTCTCCTTCTAGTTGATCTGTCAATGAAGTCATAACACCACGATTGACATCATGGTCTGTAATCATGGAAACTATTGCAATTTGACAAATTCAGTTTTATAGCAGTCTCTGAACGATGGGAAAATGAGCTGTAAGAGAGGAAGTTGCTGTTTAAACTCAAATATCTTTGGTAATTATCAGAAATAGAGAAAGTATTAAGACATAGTTCTGTAGGGCCAAACGTATTCTTGGTGTAGTACTGCTGAAGGCACTTGCGTTACCCTAGGGAGGAATTTACCCCCTGTGTCTGGAATGACTTGATGGCAAACATGTGAAGAGGAAGTGAATTTATGCTCCAGTTTAATATTTTGGAAAGTTTTCCCTCGTCTGAAAGTCTTTCTTTATCTCTGAATTTCCTGGCTTTTGTGGGTTTATATTAGATCCTTAATGTTATTTCAGTGTATTTTTTCTGGTGTTTGATGTCTTTTGGGTTGTTTTTACTGGGGATATAATATATATATATATATATAAATATATATATATATAATGAAACTAAAACCAGTCTCTATGGAGGAGGTCACAAAGCTTTCACAAACGCAGCATAGCTACCAAGTGCAAATAATGTCCTTATTTCAGATCTGTGGTTGTTGCTTGTGTAGCTAAAGCATTCATTTCAATGAGGAGATGCAAATATCTCTTAAAGAACATTTTAGCACCTATTTTCCAAAGTTAAATATTATAGTAATTTTTGATTTTACATTTACCTCTCCAACTCTATGCAGAATGCTTGTAACCTCTTAAAATTAATGATCTGCTGTATAAATAAAACATCAATACATTATGCTTGTCGAAACCTTGAGAAAGAATTATTTTTAAGACATGGAGAGATTGGATAAACAATTGCATGCTATACCCACGTGCAAGTTGCTCACTCTTACTCTGCATCAGTGTTCTCCTTGCTAAGCCTGCTGGGAGGCGCAGATTATGTACAAAGTTGGGTCATGGGAAGTGGAAGCGTTTGAGGATGCAAGTGAATGGAGGGTATAATTTCTGCACTGTCCGGGTTTTAACAGAAACAGAACTTAATTCTCCCCCACTTCTGAGTCTGTGGCATTTCCCCAGTTATCTAGTGGTGTAAGGGGACAAGTTTCAGCAAGGGAAATTCCCATGGACCAAGGAAAAAATTTCCACGGTTGGAAAGGGTGAACATGGGACATGCAGTGCAGAGAGTCGGGAATCTCTTCCTTGAAGATTTCCAAAAGCCAACCAGAAAAAGGCCAGACCAACCTGATCTTTCACTTTAGAGGTCAGCGCAGCTTTAAGCAAGAGATTCGACTACATTTTAGGACAAGAGGTAATGGCCGCAAGTTGTGCCAGGGGAGGTTTAGATGGACATTAGGAAGAATTTCTTTACTGAAAGAGTGGTCAGGAATTGGCACAGATGCCCAGGGAGGTGATGGAGTCACCATCCCTGGAGGTGTTTAAAAAACACGTACACGTGGCAATTCAGGACATGGTTTAGTAGGGAGACAGGCACGGTTGGACTTGATCTCAGAGGTCTCTTCCAACCTTGATTCTGTGATTCTATGATAAGTTCTAGCCATCTTCCAACCCAAATTTTCAGTCTTTTTATACTATATGCGTCAACATACTTAAACCCCATTGTATCTTAAATCTTTTAATGACTGGGAATTTCATCCAGGTCAGTAAGTTGATAATAGGGCCCAATATATGCTCGAAATCTTAGTTGGTTCATTTGGGATGCATTGGATTTAAGGATCTTCCATTAGGTTTTTATAGAAATATTTAGTAAAATATTAGACTTGATCAATGTAAAGCTCCTCTGGTACATAAAAGGAGAACAGCTGTGTGCCATGTTCCTCCCTATCAAGCACAGGACTGACATAAGTCTGAACAGATTTGCTGTCATGCTCTCTTTTTCCCTATTTTCCTGGGAGGGGAAGGAGAAAGAGGGTTTGAGAATGACCAGAGGATAGTAGGGCAGCTCCTTGTGCCAAGTAGCTAGGTAGAGTAATTTGTTGAGGAGCTGACCAGCTTTCCTGGTAGTTTTCCTGGTTTACAGAAGTGAAACGACAGATATTTGAGTCCTGACTACTTACAAGTTTTCTTGTGGCAGATCAAGCCTGAAATGAATAGTAGTGTTGCCCCAGCTTTGCTTTAGCTGCCCATTGTGCTTAGCAGTAAGTGACAGGACAAGGACACAGAGCCCTGGTTCTGGACTGGTTAGTGGGAGCCAGATGGCATCCTAGCACTGTATGTGCTCTTTGCTTCTAAAAGGAACAGATTTTTTCCCCATTACTAAGCAGATTTTTACCTCTTGTTTAAAGAATCTGCTGTGCTTGATCTTAAATCATGAAACAAATATGAGAGGCATTTTCATCTATCTGTCCTTTGTGTCACCTAGAACAGCAAAGCTGGGGGACCAGAGTCTATCCAAGCACCCTATGATCTGTCCAATGCCCTTGTGGCTTGGGAAAGTGGGAGAAATAGACAGCAAAGGTATGTGCCTGTCAAAAGACCAGCCATAAAGTTATTAGATACTTTATGCTGGTCTTGTTTTGCTAAAAAAATTCTTCACTGAAAGGGTGATTGGCCATGGGAATGCGCTGCCCGGGGAGGGGGTGGAGTCACCGTCCCTGGAGGTGTTTAAGGAGAGATTGGATGAGGCACTTACTGCCAGGGTTTAGACGACGAGTAGGTATAGGTGTTGGGTCATAGGCTGGACTCGATGATCTCAAAGGTCTTTTCCAGCCTTGTGATACTGTGAGACTGTGATTTATCCTGTGTCCACGCAGAGACAGGCTATATCTGCATATAACTGTGTCTGTTATACAGAAGAAACTAGTCATTGTGTCAGGGGAGTGGGAATTGGCACAGTTAAACACCAAGCTTGGTGATCCAGGAACCATCTGGGATGCAATCAAGGCATGTTTGGCTCTGGGAACACAGTTGGTCGCAGCCCTCAGGCCTGTAAGGTGGAAGTTCTCCCACCTACATGGGCTGTATATCACATTCTGGCTGTGCAGAGCCACAACCTCCCTTCCCTGTTCTGACCTCACCTGACAGCTACAACAAATTGACACATTTGCCACCCGTCTGCTTCAGATGGCTGCTACCAGTCACGGAGAAGAGAGACTGCAGAGATCAGCGAGCTGCTGGGAAGGGAGGAGTCCTCGCTCAGGGACAGACCCTGTCAGGCAAATGTTTTGGCTGCAGGCTTATGCCACCCTGACCCCACAGCTGGCCAGCCTCGGCCCTGTGACTCACTGCACCCATGTCACCTGCCAAGGTGAGAGAGTTTGCAAGTCTCTTGTGGTGAAGACGCATGAGCAGCAGTTATTCTGATTGATGGGAGCCGTGAGGGGTTAGTTTTAGCTTGATCTGAAGTCCATTAAGAAGCTTAATATTATCACTATGACAAATGCATCATTTTCCAGGGGTAAGAGTATTAGCCACAGAAATTTTTTTCTGCATTGAGAAGGGAGGAGAAGCACAAGTAGTTCTATGTGACGTCATGTGGTCTGGAAGTATCTTTTCAAGACACAACAAGTTTATTCACTAACAGTAGACTTTTATGAGCATTGCTTCTGGACTAGAAATCATGAAGGAAATTCTATCCCTGGCCTGGGACAGCACTGTGTGAACAGATGTCATAGATCAGGGTTGGGAGAAAGTTTTTGTTTCCTTTCCTTTTTTTGTGTGTTTCTGTGAATAGTTGCAGGAAAACAGCCTCTTTGGTTTTTTGAGTTCACCTGCTCAACCTGTTTATCTCGTACTTGCATTTTTACTAATCCTTTTATTTTTGTGACATTATAATCATTTCCACAGCAATTGATTGTGAGGTTGCAAACAAAGGATTATGATTCAGGTGCAGAATGAACAGACAAACTCGTAAGAAACAGGTGTTTGGGCAAATGGCCGCATTGATAAAGAATGACAGAGAAGAGGGGAAAAACCTCAAACACATGATGTACAGTACTGTCAGAGTTGATTCAAGCTGAGCAGTTGTTAGAAGTTCCTGTAAGGTTATAGCATATTTTACAGGGAATAAAAATACATGAATCTGTCTGAAATAATTTTTTCACATCTCTGTCAGAAATGCTGAAGTTGCTACTAAAGAAAAGACAAACTGCCCAGTGTGTTGTTTCCAAACAACACAAACCCTGAAGGTACAACTATTATTGAACAAAGACACTATTGATTCGTCTAGGGCGTTGTTGCAAGTGTGATTCACCTGTAGCTGACAGCCGCCATGAGTTTCTTGCAAAAGCTTCCTCAGATTGTAGGCAGCAATCATTCCTGATGAACTTCAGTGGAATCACATTCACCGTTGGAGTGACACGGTGAAAGGATTTAGTCAGGAATAATCTCACCTTTGATGCTAGAAGTTCCCAAATCTTTTTGATGATGTTTCCTACTTCCAGCTTCACTTTTGGGTTTATGTTTGTTCTTTCATTTCTGCTACTTAGTGGGGCTCATAAACTCCACTTGAAGGAGTCATGATGCTCCTCGAGGTTCAGGAATCTCTGCCTTATATCCTCACCAAGTAGGCAGATTTTTAATTCCTCCCCAATACATTCGAATCATTGATGTAAACAAGACAATAGATGCAGGACTGAGTCTTCAACAAGCATGCAGTTTCTGCGTCCATCCTTTTGTGTTCTGTATCTGGAGTCCTTGTTCTTCCTAGAACACATTGCTGGGTAAACTTACAAATCATAGCAGCCCTGGGAGCATGCTTCTTACGCTTCCTTCCGGTTGCTAACAAGAGGTGGAAGTCTGTCCGTTCCACTGCTTTGGCCTCAGTTCAAGGCTCTGTGCAGAGTTTGTGGTGGAACTCTGGTTTGCTGGTTCCCTGATTTGCTTCAGACCAGGGACTGCCACCCTGCAACCACTTTCTAGCCCAGTGACAGTGATCACAGTATCACAAGGCTGGAAAAGACCTTTGAGATCATCGAGTCCAGCCTATGTCCCAACACCAACACCTACTCGTCGTCTAAACCCTGGCACTAAGTGCCTCATCCAGTTTCCCTTTAACACCTCCAGGCACGGTGACTCCACCACCTCCCCGGGCAGCGCATTCCAATGACAGTGATCTTCTCCCCTCTTCCTTCCCAGGACATCTTTACCAAAAACAAAGGGTTGTAAATTTACGGAGGCTATTAAATCAATGTCATGTCCTGATAGAACTTTCCTTTCTCTATGTTTGTTCTTCAACTTCTTCCCATATCACACTTCAAGACAGGGTTCATAGTTATGGACATATCAGTTAATAAAGTTGATAAATTATGATAGATCTTGTCTTGTATGACTGCATTTGTGTTCTTCAGGCATCTTTGTCTTTCTCTCATTTCCCTCTTCTGGTAATGACAGGAGGGGTTTCTGTGTGGGCCCGTTGTTCTAACTCTTAAATGGTTTCCCAATTTCCTTTCTCCCTTAGTTTCCCACGGGTGCTATTTCTTAATTTCTCAGAAATATTTCCCCTAGGATTTGTCTCATTTTTTTTCCTAGCATTTGAGAATTTGGACAGGGACTCTCAGCTTCCTGGAGTTATAATAACTACATCCTCTGTGCCCAGCCATGACCTGTTAATGGCATCATATGCACCAGGTTTCATGCAGGAATTTTCTGTTCGCTGGTCCTGAGACAGCAGAAACGTTTCTCACAACTGGTATTGGAGTAAGAACAACAAATAGAGCTTTTCCTGGGCAGCAGGACTGTCTGGAAGGGGTTGCTGACTCTCGATTTATCCATCCTTAGGAAGCGTTCAGTGTGAGTTTGCTCTTCATTTTGATGAGCTAAAAGGAGAAGAGGTAGATCTAAAGGGAAAAGAGGTAGAGCAGTCCTACTGGGGAGTGGAATTTTTAGTGCAGACCATTTTAATGAGATTTCTTGGATGTTGGCTATTTTTGGTAACTACGGCCCAGTACAGTTTCTTCAGGTACTTGAAAATTGAGGTTGTATAGAGGTAAGTGTAGTAGGTAGAAGTAGTTTTTAGGGTTGTTCAGTGGTACTGACATCTTTTCAGGGATATGGACTACTTGCAGGCTCTATGGGCAATATTCAGCCAACTAGGGTAGGTGTATAATTGACATATTAACCACTCTTCCTCACTGACTGATGAGTCAAGATGAAGGTGATCAGCCATCCCTTGAGGTGCCTATATTGTCCAAATATAAAGCCACGCCATGAAGAAATGAGAGGACTAGTTGTAAGGTTTTGATTTGATTCCTCTTTTCCCTCTTCAACTGTTAGGTTTTCCTTTTTTTCCACCCTGGACCAGCTTTTCCAGCTAGCTGCAGGTTGCTGGAGGCAACTCTTTCACCTTAGCAAACCTGATGTATGGGAATGGTGCTCTTGGAAATATTTACGCTACTAGGCACTGCTTTCCCTAGGCCTTGTCGATAAAAGAGCACATCCTTCAGTTTTGTGAGGAAATGTGCAGATATCAACAAGTAGTGCCTGCTGAGGGTTTTGCATGCCAGAAAGGACAAAAAAGATAAAAAGAAAACCTGTTGCTTCTATGAAATACCTAGAAAATCTACGGTTGTCAATGCAGAAATTCAAACATACGCACTCTTCACATTACTGGTCCGCGCACACGTCTGAAGCAGTACAAAACCCTGCTTGCAGCTGTTGCAAAGTCATTCACCTTTACATGCACAGAGCCATATTTTAGTCATGATGTGGGTGGTTATTTTAGTCTCAGTTTCACAGTAACTGTACCTGGAATTATTACACCAGCAACAATGTGAAATGTCTTAATGCAAATGGCAGTGGTGAGTGGTGTAGGCTGGAAACGTCCGTACCCCCACCTCCGCCACAGCCGTGCTGCGAGTCGGGGCTTCCTGCAGCTGGGAGTGCTTAACTCACAGGCTCCAAGTAAGTAGCTTCTATTTTGTTTTGAGCGCTGGTAACATCTCTGCTAAAAAAGAAACCAACTTTCCTGCAGCGTATGCAGATGCAGACTTCTCTGTTGGAGACAAACATGTTCCCTCAAAGATTTAAATGTTAAAAAATTGAGATTAGTCTCATGTTCTGGGCCTCTCCTTAGCTGCTTCTCTTTCTTGAATGAGTATTTTACTCCATTAGCCTTGGTGAAGAGTACTTCCAGAGTCTAGAGGGAATACATTTTGAAGTTTGTTCAGTTAAATATTCTTCAGATTTTGCATATGTAAAACCCCTGTGGCCAATGAGTGCATTATAGTATATTTATGGAAGTTACAAAAATACTTAAGAGCCTGCAGTCATTAGTCAGATCTGATTTGGTCAGAATGAAATGGCAAATGAGAAGTGAGAAATGGATAGCCTTTGTGTGACTTGGATGCCATCTGAGAAAGAACAGATAGATCAGTCTGTGGCTTGTGGGGTCCTTAGAAAAGCCTGTATTTGGGTAATTCCTCTGCATACGTAATATACACAAGGAGGCAGACAGACATATCTTTAAACCAAGGAAATTTCAAAGTAAGAACCTTTTATTATAGATAATAGAAATAGCAAATGTTAAATGATACATAAAATTAAATTGTATGGAAATAGAAAATACTCAATTATATGGATACTAATATTGCAGTTAAAACTTTTAAATCCTAATGTTTTTCAAGCCTGAGAGACTCAAAATTCAGGTTATATTATAAAAAAAACCAAACACAACTTTATCTCCTCCTGTATCTATTGTTCTCGTAGCCAGAATTTTGGTGACAACCTTTCCTGTAGAGATACTGCAGTAGTGACCCCTAATACTAAACCAGATTTTTAGTAAGTTCCATGTCATTATAGGTCTGGCAGACAGCAGTGGGGACAAAATTTCAACGGCCTCATTGAAGTCACTTGCTTTCTTTTCTCTTTTCAATTATCATTTTCACTTCATCGTCAATAACAGCTTGTCTTTGAATCATAAATGGGTACCGTTCTGTCATTTGAAGAGGGCTGGCCAACCTCTCTGACTCTGTTTCAACTATTGGATTATGTTTGGTCTAGAATCACTGTGGTAGCTCCTGTTGATGCCCGGCTGTATGGAGAAGGCACTCAGGTCTGGAGACTGAGTTGTCTGTAGGTCCAGTTCAACTCACAGGTTGCAAGGAGGAGATCACTGATGATGATAGCGAAGTTGCTTAATTTCACATTTCTTTGCCAAAAAGGAGTCCCTCTTGCTCCTCAAGTCTTACACAATCAACAATTACTTCGATGTCCTTAGTCACAAAAACGTATCTCTGAATAGAAAATGGTGTGATACAAATCCTTAAATTATGGAATAATATATATGGAATAAATAATATGGAGTGCTATCTACAGGATACATAAAACGTATGGAATGTGCTAAGAGCAATGTTTAATGATTTGGCAAAGAACCTCACTCTGTGCATGCAGCTCGGACTGCATTTAATGTGGCGTGTCCTACATGTGGCATTCAGCTTCCTGTGACTTTTCCATTAACTTCACTGCCATGCACACGGGTTTTCTTGAAGTGCTTAGGAAAAGGAAGTTTTGTGGCAACTAATCTCTTTCCGGAAAATAATGATAATGTAGCTCTTTACAAAACAAATATGAAAGGTAAATGTTTGGTGGGGTTAGTGAGAAGAGTTAAGGTTGGGTAGATAATTAGAATGAAAAAATCCTGTGTTTTACTTATTTTCATGCTTATAGTGCTAATTGCTGCCTCGATTTTTATTTTAAATATTGCGAGTTGATACGCTGCTTTAAAAGGCATCAACTTATCTTACCAAGCAAATGAGCAGTGATACACTTTCAAGAATACTTGTTAAAGAGTCATTTCCTAGTACCACAAACCAAGGAAGTAATTTTAAATGAGTAACTAGTCGATTTAATAAGTCAGCTAATGTACTCTTTAAAGGAATGGAAATAATTTAATATCAAACTAAAATATTTGATAAAGAACCTATTGTACCTTCATCTCTCAGGCTGCACTCACGTCTTAAAAATCTCTGGAAGTGTTTTCTGTGACTTTAGTGTGAATTAATCAGATTTTTACAAATACATTAAACAATTAGACAAGTTGATCCTTTACAGCGTGGTTGTTACAGGAGATTATGCAGATAGATGGTAATTTTGACCTTTATTAACATTGCCTTCTGTGGTGGTCAATAGAGATTTGTGAATAGTCATGAGGTGCTGATGCAGACTTGTCAGTTTGCTATTACTACCAAAATGGCTCTTTAGGGCTAGGATGCAGTTAGCAGAGCTAAGCAATAAAAGCTGTTTGTTCAGCTGAAGTCCAAAACTTTGATTTTAATATGTTTGTCTCTTAGGTTGGGTTGCAAAATGGTCTTGCGTTTTGATCGAAGATGACAAGCTCTCTTACATGAAAAACATTTCCCTTCACTTGGCCTTCCAGGTGTTTCATGGTTTTGAAAGTGGCATTTGTAGGTCAGACAGGAGAAGCATTGCTGAATTATCTTAGCCCATTGCAGCTAAAATCACCTCCACTACATAGCAGTAACTGAATTTATGGCTTTTAAAAATCTTCTTTTTATGTACCAAAAATCGGCATAGCAACAGTAATAAATGCAATAGTAGTAATGAGTTGTAAAATGAATGCAGAAACCCCCCAGTGGATATATAGCTGGTTTTCAGTACTTTCTTTCAGTGATTTTAACTACTTTCTTCCCGAGAAAGGATTTTTCCACGTTAAATGAGCAGGGCTGAAAATTTGCTTTCTTAGAAGTGTCTAATGATTGATTATAGTAGATATTGATGTGGCTATAGAGTTTAATCTGTTTCTTCAGCAATTTTTTCTAGAAGAAGTAGCAAATAATAGAAAAATATGTTCTTTTTAAAGTATCCTGTATAATACAGTAACAAAGATATTTATTAAGTATGCTAGGATTTGGGATTTTTCCCTTTGCTGATGTTGATTTTTTTAACAATAATTAAGTTCATGGTTAAAAGATTTTTGTAATTAAAGGGTTTTTTTACATCAGAGGCTTGAGGGTCAATGTGCAGAAGAGTATCTGAAATATTTAGCTTCATTCTATAAAATCTGTTAGCAGAGATTAAGCACTTTTGGCACATTTAATGTAAGGATGAACAAGGGCTTAATAAAAACTAAAAGATAAAGTGGATGTAATAGGAAAAACTGAACAAAGGAAAACTTAAATTTCCTATCAGGAATATTTCCAAAAAAGCAAAATATATTAAGTGATAGACTTCCCAGGGCAATCCTGGAAACCCCATTGCTTTGAGCCACTTGAACTGAACTGAAATTGGCGTTGAGCTTAGATCACAGCTCTGCTTGATTTCCTCACTGCTGTTTGCGGCTCTGGTGGGCATCTTAGATGGTCACCTAGAAGCGTGCCAGGTTGATGCCCCAGTACAGGCACTCCCATGCTTTCTCTGTCTAGGAAAGTATCCACAGCAGTGTTTCTCAAGGTCTGACTGAGTCTCTGAGCCACTGTTACAGCTGTGACTTTTCACAGAGGCGAAGCCAGATGGCCTCTGCAGCCACTGATCACTCTTTCTCAGGTTTGCATTGTCCCAGAGGGCCAATCCTGACAGCAGTACAACATTTGCTTTCACTCTTAGATGTGTGCTCTGTGAAAGAAAACAGACTTAAGATGCCCTAGCTTGTAGAGACGTAGGCAAAATGTGAGTGTCCACACATTTCCCTGCCTCCGTTTCTTCTTATGTTTACAAGGAAAGAGCGAAATCACTGTTACGTCCTTCATGATTATTTTATTCTCTTATGCTCTATGGAGTAATTTTCTTCTTGGCAGTGACTTCTCATCTGCCTCAGCTAGTTCAGCAGTGAGAAATGTTTCCCTCCTAGGAAAGCATGCACCTCTGGTTCACGAGTCCTGTCTGTTTCTACCTGACCTTCTTATTTTTAAAACTTTTCCCAACACCTTGTTTCATTGTTCTGCTTTTGCTTTAGACCTCATGTTTCTTCTCAAAAATCGTAAAAAATCGAGTTGAGTAGAGTTAGAGTAAGAAAGAGCATCTGTGTTAGTGATTGTGGACAAGTCAGAAGAGCCCACAGACAGTGGGACGGAACACATACAAAAAGAAAAGGGGCAAACAAGAACATGCTTTCAGAGCAAGAGAGGCTGAAATGGCAGGTAAAGAAAGATTCCTACTCTTTAGACATTTAAAAAACTGGGAATAATGTATAAAGTATTCAGTGTCATACTTGGGATTGCAGAGACACAAACTGCTCTTTCCTCAGTGTCTTTGATTAGGATACCTAGCCCTCCGTTGTGAAGATGGGATGAGATTTAGTGTGAGAAAGAGAAGAAAAAATGCAGGAATAATACAGAAGAGGCATCACAGAAAGAAAAAAAAAAGACACAACGGCTGAAAAGGAAAGCGGAAACAGACACTACGGACGAGTGGAAAGAAAGATAGGCTGTAATCTACTGTACAACATAAAAGAAAGGAAAAGTGGAGCAAAGCCAGAGAGAGTTAAGAAAAAGCAAGAGATTATATTACCTTATAAAAAAGTGTATTTGAAGTCAGTGGGTTTTCCTGCAATCAGAGGACTGGATGAGACCAAGTCTTTCACAATCCAGACTCTTGTGGTTCTGTGGCACTAAGGAAGCAGAACGAGGGAGGGGAGCTCAAAGAAGGGACAGAGTTTGAGTGGCATAAGAAAAGGCAAAACTCCAGAGGAAACCTCAGCATTTATGATTATAAACTCACAGGATTCTGAGTTTATCCTCGCATATTTAAACGGAGAGTCAGTGCCGCTCTCCGCTGTTTAAGATGTTACTCATTTGGGAAGTCATACAGAGCAGTCCTCAAGACAATGCTCACAGGCTGATCACGCGCTCAATGTGGTCAGCAGGACTGTCCCACTCTGTTGGCTTGTTTCCAGACTCTCCAGACCGCTCAGCCCAACAGACAAATGCAAAACTGTTGCCATTGCAGTTTGGCAAGTGTTTCTGAAGCTAAGGGAACAGTCACGAATGTGTTTTGCCCACTGACCTGCCCTCTGACTAAAACATTGGTGTAGGAGGAGAACTCATCTAAGAGCGATGGAGGCAGAATATTTCTGCTATTAGTGTCCGTGGTTAAGGAAATAACACAGAACTGGTACAAGCATCGTCACCCAGCAAACTCTGCCCATTAATATCACTCAAGGAGTATTTAGATAGCATTCCTGTCTTAGGTACTCAACACAGCAACATACTTCTGTCCCTTAATAATACCAGCTGGAAAGGCAGCTACCACTGAGTCCAGATAGTATTTTCCAGTTTCTCTTTGTTTCCTTCCCTTTCAGTAGAGATGAGTTGATGCTTTATGACAGGTTTAACCCTAACGGGTGCCAGATAACCAACAGCTGTAAGCAAATTGAGATCTCTGTAACTAAACAGCAGTTGCTAAAACTCTGACATGCCTTGACCATATCTGGTGTGCTATTCATTTGATCAGTAAGTTACTCTTCGTAGTCTTTCTGGAAAGAGAACTGTATCTGTACTTTCACATCCAGGCTCTCCACTCACTTGTGCCATATGTTCCATTTAAAGTTCCAGGACAGGAAGTACAGTAGAGATACCTTTTACATCTAATGACAATTAAGTCCTTTACGTTGAGTCAGATTTTCAGTTTCCCAGTTCCAGCATTCCACAGATGGGACTTTCAGTTAAGGAAGTGGGAATTAAAGAAAGCCTTGCCTCTGCGCTCGAGAGTGTTGATTTTGTAGTTTTCCTTCATTACTATCCAAAGCAAAACCAGGCAAAATGCCTTTTATCTGTTGTGGATTTTTATTTCTATGGAAAGATTTTACAGACACAGTCTAATGTTTTCGGAGAATCTAGGGATCGGTGTTAGTGTGACCTTCAGTTATGCAAGGCTGCTAAGCTCTAGGGGAAGAAACTACATTGTAAGTGCGTGGAGTTAGAGAAGGATTTGCGCAAGATTTCTCAGCAGCAGCAAGCTGCAATAGCTCCACCGAGTTATTACATTTTATACAACTTGAGGATTTCAGCATGCTGTACTCACTATTTAAAAACATTTTTATAAGTTCTTCAGAAAACTGAAGAGCAGCAATGCTGAGGTCTACCAGGATTCTTGTAGGTGCTACCAGCAGGGTCACTAGTCAGCTTCAATAGCCAAACCTCAGATTTTTAAGGAGTCTTGATGTCAGTGCAAGGCATTGTGCTGTGTACAGCCCAGATCCTGTAGGAGGATATCTTACTATGTATGTACGTATAGTTCTATATATCTGATACACATGACTTTTTATGTCTATCTTGCATGCTATTTGCCTTTTATTCTTTTAATCTGCCAAAGGTAAAGACCTGAAGATGATAGACCAGAGCCCATGATGCTCTTGAAATTGCCAGAAGTTGAAAGGGAGTAACTCAGACTTAACATTAGTACCAGACTCTTTGTCTTCATGCCTCATGTAGTTAAAAGGGGAGGCTTCACTTTTGTTACACATATATATGATACACACGCAAGAGACACCACGCAGTGAAGTACAAATAGGCAAACAGATATTAAGTGCATTTGCCCCACTCTTTTTTAGGTTTGAAAATATGTTTATAGCAATTAAGAAAATGTTTGTTAAGGTCAAGCATAACATAGTACTTGTCACCACGTACCATATACAGCCTCACTAAACGTAGCCAGTATCTAACAGTTATGAACCCAGCCTTTGCCACTTCGGGCGTGACACCTCTGGCTGTATTTTAGTACTGCTGGGGATGCTTTTATCTACAATTAAAACCACATTTCTAGTCTGTTTTTGAAAAATAGCCTTCCTTTTTTGCTGGCAAATTGGCTTCAGGAAATAATTGTGGTTGCCATTTATGGTACTTAGAACACTAACTACCTGATTGCATCTACAAATTAGGCAATTAGACATCTAAGAACTAGAAAATGAACCTGTGAAATAATCCTCACAGGTATTTCTGGAAGCAAAATTCCAACCAAAGAATTAATGAGGTCAAGCCCTTTCAATAACAGCAAAAAGCTCAGAACCTCTAAATTAGTCTTCTCACAAAATGGTTATTGCCACAGTTTTTGTTAGATGCATGATGATACAAATACTTGATTAATCTGGAAAAGCAGTGACCTAAAGAAGTGATTAACAGTATTGACAAAGGCAATACAGGTGTACATTATAAATATTTCAATGAAACTAAAATTATTAATTAAACGTGCTGGATAAATGCCCTCTGAAATAGTATCCTGCATGCAAATAATAATTTGATCATAGCTGGAAGAATTGCAGGTTGGCCCACACTGCTCCACCAGTTTGCCTAAAGCTTTTCAAGGATAAATTTAAATACAGGCTCTGGAGTATTTTCTCTGATCCTCAGAAATGTAGTCTGGAACTGAGGAACTGATGCCACAGACTCATCTGATGTAGGCAAATCAACCGTCATTTAAAGCACAGCAATACCCAGTCTTTTGTCATTGAGTCTCTACCTGTATGCTTGATTAACAGAGCAAAGAGCTCTGGAAAAGGAACCTCACATTATCCTATATAAAAATAGCCTACATAAAATCCATGCAGTCATAGTCATTCTGGGCAAAGATGTCCTGCTGAATCATCCTTCCTGTTCTTCTTCACAGTAATTTCTCCACAGTCGTATCTGAGCTCATAAGGAGGAACAACATAACACTAGGGTTAAAAGGGAATTAAAAGGAAGAGTCAACAGGGTGAAGTGACTTTCACTCAGCAGGGAGACTGCTTGCAGACATCTCAAGTGTTCGAAGTATGTATATACCAGCTATCAAAAATACTTATGAAGGATTATGAAAAGGCTGCCATTTTTAAGGAGATGAGTGGAGAGGACAAGTTACAATAGTCTTTGCAGAAGTCATGTCCAAATGAAGGAGCAAGGAAAATATGTTTATGTCAAATGAGAAGCATGTTAAATTGATGGAGCAGTCCTAAAAAAGGTGCTGAGGAACAGCCTGTGAAAGGCTTGGAAGTACGAACAAAAACACTTTCAAACATGCTGGAAACAGGAGGTCGTTGAGGATTCTGTAGAGGCAATGAATCTTGAACAAGTGAGTGGAGATCTCGATTAAGGCAAGGCCTCAGGAACAGGGAGATTCCAGGCACCTTAGAGGAATTTAAGATTTCCATACCAGAACCTTTCTTTACAGGGAATGATTTTGGGGAGCAGTTTAATGTTGAAATGCAAGTGAAGGAGTTTTCAAACAGATAAATAAATCAATAGTGACAAATTGTCAGGATCAAATAATGTTCTCTGAAGCAGTCAGATCAAACTGCTGTAGGGCATAGAGTAGGTGGCTCAGCCCCACAGAAAGTGGTAGTAGCAATTCTGACACCAAGAGAGCTCCTGAAGCTACAGAGTAGTAGGTCTAATCACCACACCAAGCAAATAGATATAAGCCATGAAAAAGAATAAAATCGTAGAGACTTGGGTAAGTGTAATAATGATAGGAAAAATGAGTGAAAAAAATAAGAAAAGCAATAAGAATTTTTAGAAAGGAATTGTGTATCACAAACCTGTTGGAATTGTCTGAGGGAAAACTAGCGAGCGTGTGGCTAGGCACAGTTGTGAGGTGTCTGGTTTTCCAAATATTTTTTGAAGTGTTATTCATTGAGGGCTTTAAAGGCATTAAGTGGTAAGGGAATGAGAGAGAAGATCCTCTTCTGGACTACTTTGACAATGGAGGGGAGATACCAGTGTACTTCCAACAGAAATTGTGCTGGGTCCTATGCTACTCAAAATTTGTGTTTTTGAAACTAGCTAATGTGAAGTTATGACTTGGTCATGATAAAAAATTAGTTAATACTAAAATGTGTCACAGGTAGTTGAAGGCGGAACTTAGGGTACTGAACGGCGTGGCAGTGCAATGGCAGGGCACACTTTGTGTTGCTGTGTTCAAGGTAACAAGAATCTCTGCCTTTGCAGAGGTGAGCTCTGAGTTAGTTCTTTCCAAACAGGAAAGAGAACTTGGAGTCATGCTGGATAGTTCTTGCAAAATGTCAGTTCTGTGAGAGCAGTGGTCAAAAGAAGAGAATAAAATATTAATAATTTTTAGGGAAGGGATAGAGAAAAAAATGTAGGACATAGTTCTGTCATAGATGACTCACTCAGTGGCGCACTTGGATTTTGAAGGGATTTGAACACTACAAATAATAATGAACCTGAAGAAGCACCATATTAGATTGTTCAGAGATATAGAATGATTTCATCACAAGGGGAGATAAATAGACGACGTCTTCTCAACTAAAAATAAGAGAGAACTGGAGAAGAAGTATTACAGAGACCTGTAAATTTAGTTAATTCTGTATAGGACATAAATGGAAGATAATTTTTTTATTGCTTCTCAAGATATAACAACTACAAGACTGACAGAAAATATTGGAGTAAAAACAAACAAAAGGAAGTATTTTTTCACACAGCAGAGTTAAATTGTTGAGCTCATTAACAGAGAAGTTCTTCATGTCAGATGTGTAGATTGGTTTACAAACAGCTAGAGAAATGCAAAGAAAAAAGTAAGATACAGGAAGAGGATTTTTACAGACCTTGTACAGAAGGTATTTTTAAACTCAGTGAACTTAATGCCATCTCCCATTTCAAGAATGCAGGAAGTGTAATTCCGTATTTGCCATATGTATTTTTCTACAGCCTGCATTATTAGCCACTGTATAAGCTGGAACTACTCTAGAAATAGATTTTTATTCTGAGTCACTGCAAGTGCTCGTAAGGACTTAATTTCTAGTTCACTGTGCTTCTGTAGTATAGTTAACATTTCAATAGTAAGAAATTTCAGCAGAAAGAGCAGTTCCAACATAAGCAAGTTAGGATCTTTGTCTTGCTCAGGGAAGTACCCAAGTTTTTAGCGTAACCAGGAACAGCATTGAGATCTACCAGTCCTCTTCCCTAGGGTTGTTCCTCCTCCATCAACTACAGTACTGTAGACACAAAGCCTTTAAATGGCAATTTGTGAAATTGTGCACCTATTAAAATAGATTTATGTAATACTTTATGGAGGTTCCAGTCAAAGATAGAGAACCAGTTACACGTTTTTAAAAACAGGTTTATTATCGGGTTAATTCAAGCCATGAAGGCACTGCCAAATATCGCAGTGCCTGCCTCTCTCCTGTTAATGTGGTTTAATTTCCCCATTTTTTTTAACTCTCTGGAGAACAGCAGGTGTTGAAGTAGATATAAAAATCTATTGAGTGTGCAGATCTAGCCGGAGCTCCATGCAGAAACAATGTAGTGGCAGTGTTTCTGTTTTCACGACAAAATTCCACTCCAATTCCAACTTCGGTCCAGTTACTGAAGCTGTCAGAAGAGAAACTAGGTCCTTTGAGCTCCTGTCTTCTGGGCTGAAGGGGACAGTTTAACAGCAGGAAGACAGTGTTACTGTTTGAAAGATGCTGTGTTTCTCAAACAACTGGAGTGTCACCAAGAGCAGTTTAGAGCAGCTCAGAGTAACGGTGTGTTGCAGCAAAACTACTGTAGCCAGGCCTGCATATGCAGTGCATTATTACTTAATGGGAATTTATGAAGCTTCATTCTAAAACCAAACAAACCATAAACAAAAATAAATACTTGAGAATACCTACTTTGCAGACTTAGTCTTGGAAACGCTGGTAACTCGGTGAAACAGCCACAGGCTGTATTTTTGTTTCTGGTTAGTCTCTGTAGATCTGTAAGAGAACAAGGTAAAACCTTCACGACTGTCCTCGGCTTTACCTTCTCTTATCTGCCTTCTGCAGAATGATCCTGTAGGAAATCAGTGGTCCCGAGGAAAGCTTGCAGCAGGTACAGTTGGACTCAACGATCTCAGAGGTCTCTTCCAACCTGATGATTCTATGATTCTGTGTTTTGTCAAGGACAGAGATTTGGTGTGCGGTGATTCTAGTGCAGGTATTTCCAAAATGTGCTGTGCTCTGTACAGTCTCAGGAAAGGCTTGCAGTCAACAAGCCAAAGCCGGAAAGGGACAAAAGGGAGGAGCTGGCACTGTATTTCAAGCCACTGCCATATAATTCATTCCCTGGTTTGGGGACAGTGTTACCTGATTGAGACTGGGAAGCTAGGGATAGCAGCAGGCTTCTTTTCTAGAGTGTTCTGAAAGGGCATGCAGGATTCCTAGGATTCCTGACTTCGTGCAGTCATCAGAAAAGTGTTGTCACTCTCCATTGAGTTGTAAAGGGGTGACTTTGCATGTGCTGCTTGACCCTCAGGGTAACTGGAGTTGTTGCTTACCCAAGGAGCTAGACCAATCATTAGCAGAATAAAAAGGTTACCCATGATTTAGTGGACTTGAGACTGTTGTGAGCTCCTAACTGAAGATGTACAGCCCAACTGTGTTTCAAATCCATGTCCAGGAAAGACCCAGGGGTGGACCAACCTCTGACTGTTTCCTCGACCAAAACATACACACGTTTCTCCGTGCAAAGGAGACCTGAACACATGGGCCAGAAGGGAGCTGTGGCGTGCTCAAGCCTTATCTATGGTCTGGACAGCGGGCACACCACGGCATTCAGCTGCCACTTGATCTAGACAGGGCCAGAAGAAACTTCAGTCTCCTCCAGACTCCACTGAGCATTCCTCAGCCATCCTGGAGGCTCTCCTGTGCTGGCCAAAAATGAGAGCATGGAGGATGTGAGGAATAAGAGGAGAATAGGATTGGAAAAGACACACGGGAGATTAAAATAGATACTTGAAGGTTTAGAATGAATTTCAGGTGAAGAATCAAACAGAGCAGAGCTTTTTGGCCAGGAAGGAAGATGATTGCTGGTAGGATGTGTGTCGGGGGTCTCAAAATCAGTCGTGGCACACAGAAGGGGAAATATTCACTACCATTCTTCTGATAACAGAACTGGGAGCCATTTAATGACAGTGGTAGCTGGTAGGTCTGAAAGAAAGAAAAGATGATTTATCACACAAGAACATATTGAAACCCTGTATTACAGGAAGTTGCAGAACCCGAATGTTTTCATGGAAATTCAAAGATTCAAAGAATATTTTTATCTTGGCCTATTCAATGCCAGAGCTTAGGTTTAGGAAGTCCCAGAACCATAAATCTGAAAACTGAGGCAGCGTTATGGGAAATATTGCTATACGCTTGCTTTACTCGTATAGTCTTCCCGAAGTGTTCCTCACTGGAAACCATTTCCGAAGGGATAGTGGCCTTGATACTCTAACTGGAATGCCCATTTTCATCTCTTTAGGAAAGAGATAATGGAGAAGGGATAATGTTTGAGATCTGAATAACTTGATACTAGTACCAACTACACAAGGCATTGCTGTAATTAACAGTAGATGTTCAAGCATACCGTATCGCCAGTCACTCATTTTCATTGTGAGAGACCTTTGCAGCCCTTTTTCAACAGTTTGAAAATTCTGTGAGGTCTCTGAGCTCCAGGTGCTGAATACTGTTGGTTGTCAGTAAAGTCCTTCTGAGACCATGGTGAATTCAAATTGGCTACAAGCAGGATTAGGTCATTTATCCTTCTTTGCCGCGGATGAACACGCTTATTTAGGTCACATGGAAAATGAGTTTCTCCTTCAATAGACATCGCAAAATTAGTACATGATAAACGGAATACAGGATTTTGTTAAATATTACTTTTGAGCTGTAAATTTTGTTAGGTGTTCAGTTAACTCTTTTGACACTGTTTCAGAGGTGGCAATTGCTAATTAATCATATCACATAACTCGTTTGTATTAAAAAGGTGCGCTCATTAGCTATGCAAATACATATTTATTTGGGTAAGATGCTGCAACAGAATATACCTCGGTTAGGCACACGTGATAGTGCTCACCATGGGAGGCTATTTACAACAGTTCAGCCCCAGCCTGTGACATCTGCTTTTATGCCATTTGGGACCTTTCTTGAGCTGTGAGGTTTGTGCCAAACTGCATGTTCATTTGTTTATTTTATGAGGTGAGAATAAGAGGATGCTAAAGAGCATTTCTGCTTGTGATATGTGCTAAGACCGTTTGCCATTGAGGTGAAAGGGATTGATTGGCTCTCTCTGTTAGCTAAAATTCCCTTGATGTTCTTCAAGCTTGATATAAAAAACTAATTTAATAGAAGAATGGAGCTAATTGCAGGGGCTTCTGGCTTTTTTATCTTTATGTGGTGTAGATTAATAATTTAGTAAGATCTAAATTACAGTTAAAAGGCAAAGTGAATTAAGACTAAAATAAAATAATATATTTCACTTGAAAGTCCTTTATATTTTCAGAGTTACTATTTAGCTGGGACGGCAGAATGTAAAGCAGATAGAAACAGTCAATACTTCATAAGTAATGTAAAATATAAATGTATAGTGATAATGTAAAAATAGTTTCTGCTCGCTGATCTTCTTTGCCCTTTTTGTCATTTGTCTTAAGACATCAAAAGCTCTCTTATATATGTGATTTTAAAAAGTGCTTTGGTGCTGACTATATGTAATTTCTGTAGCTGTACAGAAATTTTTCTAAAAGAGGACGTATACACCATACTTCATGAGATTGGCTGAGAATCATAAGAGACTTGAAAGAGAAGCTGCTTTTATATTTGCTTTCAGAATTTTGAGCTTTTTCTTTAAGAATAGTTTAATGAGGATGTATTATATTTATACCTATGCATTTTGCTCCAGCATCAAAGAGTTTAAGAAACTCACAGGACACATCATGGAGCTTACTGCACCAGTCTTCTGAGGTGATTGCTCCCAGCTATTGTTCTGCCAGCTTCATTGCCATCTTCTCTTCAGCACCCTCTCCACTTCCAATCTGGGCTGTTACTTCTGTAGCCTGCCTTGCTGGCCCCAGTAGCGCAGCTGTCCTCTCTTCTTCTCTTACTGGCCTCTCCCCATGTCACACTAAAGGGGTGCGGAGCTCAGCCTGATCGTGATGTTTCAGGGAATGTGCCTGGGCTCTGTACCACATCTCACGTCTCTTCTTGCCACACCTCACCCATGAGGAATGTTGCGTTTCTGGAATGATGGTTTTGACTGCTATAAACCAGGGTTACTCATATCCTTGAGTATTTCCAGGCTTAGATCCATGCCCACAGATAGTCCTCCAGTGAATACAAGTTGCAAGGTGAATATCGGAAGGGAACATTTCCCATTTTTCTAGAATGACTTTTATATGGGAATCTCTGGGAAGGACTTTTTCCTAACAAATACGACATGCTCAGCAGACTGTAGTAGTCCCAAATAAGCAATTTCAACCTAGCACATGAATTACTTACTTGAGTGCTTTGGTATGTTGTATAAAAGATATATTTAGGGCAGGGATCTTTTTTTAAACATATCTTTGCATAGTTAAAGAAAACTGATACTTCTTCAGAGATGTGCGAGTCTTCCATTAAAGGTGGAGGATCAAATTCTACTTCAACTGAAGCCATTTTAAGAGGTGACCAATGGGCTGGAGCCTCACAAAACACTGACTGTGTCTCCTCATTTGTTAGGAAAAAATTTAGTAGTCCAGCGATTACTAAGAATCCATACGAAGAATTGTTATTACAGCGATGTCATAGTTTTTTCCAGTGATCTGTAGCACATTTGCTGGTGCATTATCAATTATTAATACAAGCCATAAAAGTTGATCTGAAAATCTCTATCAGTCAGGTATGTTATTTCTTTCTCTTTACGGTTCTTCTTATTCACGAGTTGGCAAACAGGGCCAACTTAGACCCAAGCAAGTACTGCAAACCCTACTTGCCACAGGCTAATAGGAGATACAATGGTACTTTCTTTTCTGAGGATACACGGACAATACGGGGATGCACAGATTTATTGTACCTGTTGCAACTGGCATCCCAATGGTATATATACTGGTGGGACAGGAGGTGGGTGATAGAGCAGGAGCAGTGCTGAAGTGTCTGCTGGGTAGTGTGTCTCCTCAGCTGAGCTGAGGTGATGTAAATTGGAATAAAAATCTACCCATGGTGAAGATGTTCTCTGCACCGAAGCAGAGGTTATGCTGAGGAGCTGCCAACAGAGACCTGGATGCTCTGAGTGCAGCACCAACAAGGCTTTTGTAGTAATACAGGTTAGTGCCATCAGGATTGGGGATGTATGACAAATGCACACTGGCAAGCTGCAAGCCGTTATTTCCTGCAGCAGCCTGCCTTGGGTTAGAACAGTGGTGTGATGTTGTGGTCCATAGGGGACTTCGACTCCATGGGGCACGTTTCTCCTCTGCAGCAGTTCTGTGCTCGCTCCACACACAGCCAGCTGGATGAAGTCCGTGCAGGTCTCTAAGTCCACAGTGGTGACCATTTTAAACACCAGCATTTTTCAAAAGACTGGTTGTGGTGTGGCTGTATAGACGAGAAAGCTTGATGGCGAGTCATGGATTGGTGTTCCAGAAAGTTTGTTCCCTAGGGCCAGAGCTGTGCTGTACGTACCAGTAATAGCAGGCAGGCTCTTCCAGAGGGCTTCCCAGTTGCTGCCTGTGCAGTTGAGCACCTCTCCATGTGCACCGAGCCTGCAAAGGGCTGGGTGCTGCTGCACAGGCGAACCCAAACTGAGGTGTCCCTAACTTAGGGCAAGGCTAAACGTGCTTCGTTTCAGTCGCTGGCTGGTGAAGAGCCCATGTGTGTGTGGGCTGATCATCTTAGACACCTGCTTGCTGTTCGGTCTGGATGGGAAAGTTTCACCATCATGCATGTAATTTAGCATGAAGCAATTCTTGTGATTTCTTTGTTGTCAAATGTCATGTGAAATCTGTTTGGAAGGTATATTGTCCAAGCAAAGAGGGAGACATCTGAATCCTTGCACATTCAGAAAATGTCCATGCTGAAGCTGCCTTTTTTTGACTGAATATGTTGGTCATCGTTCTTTTGTTTTCCCCATCAGACTAGCTGACAGAGTAGCTGACTAGGAGATAAATATTTCTTTGTAGAAATGGAAGATACATCTAAAAAGCAAGATCCTGAAAAGCATCTACACATGGTAACCTTATTTTTTTTTTAAAAAAAAAATAGTATGATTTTAAAAGGACCAAACGAATGCTTTGGAAAGATGGTAAAAGTCATTTGTTCCCTGGCTGACAACTGCATGCACCAAGTTCTGCTCAATGAGCCAGTTTCACAGCCAGTTGTAAACTTTCAAATCTAGGGGTTTATAATGGAAGCTGCAACTCTGCCTTTGCCAAGGCTGTGCAGACACACCACTGTAATATCGATTTAATTAGATGCTATACAGTTATTTCTAGTAACAAAAGCAAAGAGCATGCAGCGTTTTAGCGTCACACATAACTGCTTTTATTCAGGATACTTGTCAGGTGAAGGGGGTGAACTAGAAATAGAGACTCTAAGCTGTTTGAATTCCCTCCTTGCAGCACTGGTTTGTGAAGTGATTTATTTGAGCTGCAGCCTATAGACCATACATCACCTTCCTGGTTGGCTTTGTTGGCACCTTGTCACATTCTTGCGGGCTTGAGGAATTCATTGTTCTTGTTTGAACTGATAAGAACAAAAAAGGATTTTCTGCCGGAGACCTTGGGAAAGGCAGAGGGGGAGGAATGTTGACATGAAACAGCAGGGCTGCACTTTCCCAAGCCTTTCAGCCGGCACAGCAGCCTGCATTCTTGACTAGCTGGGGAGCCCAGGCTTGAGGTGTGCTGAGTGCCGCTTTGCTTGCTGCCACCAGCAAATGTGGCCCAGGGTGGTGGCAAAGCAAGGAGGGAGCAGGGCAATAGGTGCTTTTGGGGCCCTGGGTAGGATTGCTTTGAAGGGAGTTCACATAGAGGCAGGAGATCACGATCACCAAGAGGAATGTGAAACACTAGAGTGTCGCTTGATTTAAGCCAGCCCTCCAAAGTTCACCTCGCTGCATTTGTGCTTTTTGGGAAAGGTGCCACCCTGATCCTTCTTCCTCTACAGCATCCTTGAACGCTCAACTCAGGAAGGCGCCCTAAAGCTCTTGGTTCCAGCTGTCACGTGAACCACTCTTTGAAGGTGGAATGTGTAATGAATTCCGAAAGCATCACTTTGCCTCCTGCGTGCTTGGTAGCAAGCGCTGTTACAGACTCAGCATCTCCTCACTATTCTGGGAGTCACTATCTTGGATGAAAACTCTAGCTGTTTTTTTTCCATGTTTCCTCAACATTATGAAAAAGCTGCATTTTCTTGCTCCTCCTGAAAACACAAAAGGTCGCCACAAGGGCTTGAGGTTTACAAAGGTGTGCCAGTATGAACCACATTGGTACTGATGAGCAGTGAGCTACAAAATGCCAATTAAAACCAGAATTTTTGCTCTTACAGCATGGGACACAACCATCTGCTCCAATGTTTTACACCTGCTGTGGGGGCAGACAAGTGTTTTGCGCTTGTTATGCCTTCCAGGTACCTGGGGAAAGGAGGTCACTGTCTTCTCAGCCTCTCTTATTGAGAGGATATCAGAAAGCTCTGACAGAGGCAGTCCTTAAAGTAATATCAGCTCTCTTTGTAATAATAATAATAATAACAAGAAAGGTAGCTCTTTACCCTTACAAGTGTTGCCAAACTTAAATTTCAAAATGCTGATGACAAATGGATATGCTTGTATAGTTTTTAAATTCAGACAGAAAAGGATGTTGGCTGCAAGGGGACAGTGTCAGGTCAGTGTGTGGCCAAGTCCATCATTTCTGCTTTCATGGTTGTTTTTCACACCATTTAGACTACTGATCTGCTGACTACAGGCTACATGGTATCTATAGGACCATCTCCCACGGTCCACAGGTAGAACATGCCGCTTAGCAGTACAGCCAGGCTGACGGAGGCAGTAAGGGTTTCCCTCGCCTTAGTGCTGTTGCCCAGTCATGGGGAAGGCTGGGGACCAATATATTAGACTAAGCTCACTCTCAGACCTTTTTAATTCATGCTGTATCCTGCAGGGTCATGTGCCCATAAGATGCAGAAAGAGTATGTGGTTATTCGAGTAAAAAAGGAATTGCATCCACACGTATAATTGACACTAAAGGCAAAGAACTACTTCAGGCAGGATGTGGTGAAATGAGAGCAAAAAACAACAGAATCCCGTATTTCCGGTGTGAAATTCTGACTTGATGTAACACTGTTAGAGAAAAGTCTTATAGCAGATGCTGCTCTGGACATATCCTGGGGCTGCGAAGGCAGTAATGAGGAAAGGGAAGGTAGGAATGATCAGATTGAGCTCATTGTTTGGAGCTGGCAACTCTCTGGGTTACTGCGGTGGAGGTGACAAGCTTGCCTGAACTCCCCAACTCTGCTACCACCCAGAGAGGCTCCATCAAAATAGGAGCCAATCTGGTTCCTGCCAGCACTAGCAAGGCTCTCACCGTCACCCTTTCTCCTATACTCTGGCCATCCCCTGCAATGGGGGTGTAGCAACATTCACAAGCTTTCCTTATCTTGAACGTGAATGGGAAGAGAGACTGGCTAGCCAGGTTACACAGCTATAGATTACACAAAGCTAGCTCTGAAAAAGCTGTTGCTTAAAGAGCCTGGGTTTCATTAAGACAAGAAAGACTCCTGTGCTGTTCTAGGAGAGGTGAAGAGGCCTTGGTGAGGAGTGGGCTGTGCAGATTCTTGATTCACAGAGCTGCCTGCTAACCTAGCAGCCTTCTTTTGGTGATAGCTGGTGTGAAATAGCCCCGTAGCTCGAGTACTTAGACTGGCTTAACAGTGCTTTTCAGAAAAATCAAGTTATGTGGTATAATGGATGTTATGCAAGGTCTTTTCACTGTAAGAGTAGACTTTTGTCTGCATGTGGGGGATGAAGCCAGCAGAGGCAAATTATAACTTAAATTTGCTGATGTCACTAAAGGAGGTGACTCGCGCTAGGTGAGGTCACCCAGCTTCAAAGCTCTATGGAGAGTATGACCGCGGGCTCCCCAGCAGCGCTACTGGTGCAGGAGGCTGAGCGAGAGCTGTGGCAGCAGCTGAGGAGGAGCAGGCTGATGTCAAGAAGACAGCAGGGAAAGAGTGAAACGGCGAGGGACACTGAAGAAGCAGTAGCAAAGAGCTGAGGTGGTGCAGCAGTCAAAAAAGCAGTGGCAGGGCATCCTGGCTACAGGCAGGTCGGGAAGCATCAGTGTTCAACACAAAACTTGCTTGCCCAGCTTTGTGTCCTCTGTCCAGACAGTGTACTGCATGCGATTCAGTTTCCATCAGGTGTAAAATAGGAAAGGTTATCCTGGTCTTTCACTTTGTGAAACATTTTGAGATCTTGGGATGAAAGCCAAACATTTTACTAGCATGTGGGACAGAAGAAAACCTTTCCACCTGGGAAGGCTTGCTTCTAGGGATCCAGATCTGTTCCTATGGGTTTGGGACAGGTAAGGCCACAGGTAAGGCCATCATCTGTCTGCTGCTTAGACCATGGCAATGAAATCTGTATTTTAACATTCAATACCTTTTATTGCCTCTCTTAAGAGGTTCACATTTTGACTTTAGTACTACTAGTAGTGGCCGTTGAGAATATGTGCAAGGATAAAATACATAAAAAGTACAAAAAGTACGAAATGGCTGTGTCTGTGTAAGCCTATTTTTGTAATAAGTGAAGCAGCTTATATACAGGGCAAAGCGTGAGACAAGTTTGGGTTATTTTAAGTCGGTGTTGGCTGGTCTATTGGAAAAGTCTCTTTCTGCCTGCAGACCTTCTCTTGCTAACAACCTGAGCTGGTTAAATTTACTATTTACTTACTTACTCATTTATTTACTTTGCTATTTCAAACACAGTTTGTAAGGTAGATCCTATTCTCTTGACTGCATGGAGTCTTCTCCTTGATCTCACTTGAACAGGCATAGGCACCGTTAGCAATGGCTATCACAGAGTATTAGACACTGATTTGGAGGCAAGTGGAGTTTGTGGTGTAAATGCCCCTTATACTTCTTCCCTTATAGTACAAAATGCTGCAGGGATTGCGTATCTGAGCTCTTGCTCACATGAGTGTGCCTCCTCGAAGTGAGGGCTGCTGGCTCAGACACTGCCTTTGCAGGCATTTTTAATGGTTTTCTTTTC